>JAPQRP010000011.1:30181218-30207519 GCA_037367295.1 Apogon hyalosoma | reverse complement strand
TATCTATCTATCTATCTATCTATCTATCTATCTATCTATCTATCTATCTATCTATCTATCTATCTATCTTACCCTCTTCTACATCATACTATATGATTATGGAAGACTATTGAAGTGCTTTACACCTCTCCCCTTGAAATGCAGAAACAAATGCAGAAAACCTGTCAATGAGACAAATGACAAATGAATGCAGCCTTAAGAACTTTCTTTCAAAACCTATCCGCAGCCTTCCTTCCAAACAACAAATATCTGAAGGTTTATGTTAAGATAAAAATTTTCCAGTGGCCTCTTATAAATCTCATCTGAAGTAAAACAGCTTGAGCACCAAAGCTGAATAAATGATTGTGTGTTTCTTACTCCTGCACAGTGTGAACTCTATTTGTATGCATAATGAGCACGCATTATTTAGAACCTGGCCTCAATTATTTTAAGCACTGAAAACACTGTGTCATAAGAGAATATGCGACTAATGGCTTTGGCTGGAAATATTACAAGAGCACTGCATCATTCAGTAGTTTCATTTGTTTTCAGGTTTCTTTATGGGCTAATGTGGTCTTGGTAATCACCATCATCATGATCTTATTTCTTTTGAAAGACATAAGAGAAATGACAAAGCTTATATGGCCTTTTGCTTTGCAGATATTCTGCTTGTATGTATGTGCACCATATGGATAAAAAAATATGGTGACAAATCACACCTAAAATTTGTAGGACTTAACTTTAGGCTGATTTTTCTTCCTCAGCAGAAGTCGAAAAAAAAAAACCCAAAAAGAAACAAAAACAGATGTTTTTTTTTTTTTTTGTGGATCAAAGGATTATTTATGGTCACAACATGACAAATTTCTGAAATCTAGAGGCAGAGCAAGATGAACAAAATTCAACATCGAGAAAAATTAAGAAACCATAAGTACAGATTGTTAACATTTTATGCAATGATATCTATCATCATATAACCTCCTGTTCACAATGAAACATCTGAATTCAATATGTCACAATACTTTAGTGCATGTTTTAAGGCATATCTGACCTTTCTGTACTGTATGGAGTTGCATTTGTGTTGCTTGCAGCAATAAAGATGCTCATAGAAAAACTGATATGCAACTTTAGTCTTCCTCTTGCTCCTGATTACCACTGGCTGTTGTAGACTCATAATTAATTATTATATTAATTTACATTTTCCTACTCATATGGCAGCAGCGGGAGCCTGTGACTGGCTAGACTCCTGTAAGCATATGGCACCAGGCCAATAGGAGCCCAGACTGTCAGTGTGGGGGTTGGATTTTCAATTAGCAGGACAAAACAGTTATTATCCTGCTTTTTTTCTGTTAGCATGATTTGGCATATGATATTTGACTTGCTTTTGTAATTTTATTAATTTATATTGTTCTGGCAGAAATGTGTTTCTTAAATTCTGACCTGTAATGGGTTCATGATGACAACAAATATCCTTTCTTTGGTGTGGTTTTGCAAAAATAAAATAAAATAAAATGAAATAAAACAAAACAAAACATAGGTCTGTATTTCGTGCGCTACTGCAGCCTCTCGCGCTCCTCTTTCTGCGCGTGCACTCAGGCTCAGAAACGCAGCAATCCTGGTCTCGCGCCACATTCTTGTGTCTCCTCGTGAATGCTGCCAGCTGCAACTTTTGTTACCGCGCAGCTGCCGGTGTTTCTTCAAAAAAAAAAAAAAAAATTCAAAGAAAAATAATATATAAATAAATTAAAAAAAAAAAAAAAAAAAAAACACAAGCTGGGTTCATTGAGAGTCACGAGAGGCAGCTGGGTGATGTCATATCCGTGGAGCAGGGACCCTCGAGCCCCTCCGCCGTCAGCCTCGCGCCCACCCCTCCGTATGTATGCCTACAAACTTTTTACCTCCTCGCAGTGACGAGCTTTCTCCCCGCTGCCCACATGGCATGCGTAACGGGGACGAGTGGATGGATGTGCCCTCCTCCTCCCCACGAAGCCACAGTTTTCACCAGCGCGTAGTGGACGTACCGGCGCGAGCCCACGACCAGAAACTTGCGTAAAAACATTTTGGTTGTTTGTTTGTTGTTCGTGTTGAAGAAGGCGGTGGAGGCGGGGAGACGCAGCCGGCAGAATGTGGTCTCTGTCCGTGGTCCTGAACCCGCTGATGTTCCTGCTGCTGTTCGGATACTGCCCTTCAGTGGTGAGTTTCTCTGCCCATCGCACTTCTATTTCTCCCACACACATAAAAAGAACTTCAGCACTAGCTTTTCCCCTCCTCGTCACGCAGTGTCAGCGCCGTTAAGTTTAGGTGATTTAGCTGTGTCTTTAACCAGGGTGGAGTATATCACATGTGGCCGCTGACACACAAATTAGTCATTTTCTCATTGTTGATATTCAGTGTTTGGCTCATTCTTTACCCTGTACGGACTCGCTGTACAGGTGAAATAAAATTGGAGATGTTTTGGATAAAACCAGTGAATCAGAATTAGAAATAGGCTTCTGAATTTAAAGTGGCTGTGGAGGAAGGCACTCACTCACAGCACTCATGTTTATTGCCTACATCAACCACATAGCTCTGATATTGATCCTGGAGTATTGCCAGGCATATAACTCACTTTTAAGAGAGGATTCAATCATTGTAAAATAGAAAAAAAGGGGGAAAAGCAGAAAAAAGAAGAATAAAAGAAGGAGATAGAATAAAGTCATTGCTGCTGTGAATTACATCTGAATTTCCTCCTTGAGAAGAAAAAGCACCACTAAACGTCTAAGTACTCACAAATTCTCTGCAGAGCTGACTTTTACTGGACTGATTAATTTGTTTGTTTTCCATCCCCACTTATATACCCCCCGCCCCTTTTTTTTTTTTTTTTTTTTTTTTAAATGTGATGTTTCACACTAAATGCACCCTGTCTATTTAAGCTTTGGAAACAGGAATGCATGTGGGAGCATTGTCACAAATTAGGAGGAGCAGCTTGCAGATCACCAAGCCATTTGGACAAGAACAATGGTCGATTAGGTTCATCCCACCCATGCAGAGTACAATCCCTGTTGCCAGTGTCTTGATTGCAAAGCAATGTCCTCACATCCTATCACCTTGCAATGATTGAAAGTGCGGTGCAGAATGAGTTTGTGCATAAAAACCAAGAATTATTCACAGGCTATTCAGCAATAGTATCTTCAGATTAGCCAGAAAGTCTAAATGAATACCCAAAACAAAAAGAGGAACCAGCTGTCTGAATTATTTAATGAGAGAAAAACTCTTTGTGCAGAGTTCCTCACCAAAAAAGAGAGCCTTAGTTGGAGAGTGCATCTGGCTTGGCTGTGCTACAGATTCATTTTAATATGAGGAAGTGCAAGAAGGGAGAAGATGGGAGAGGATGTGCGTCACTCAAGAGACAGAGGAGAAAGACCGTTTTAACAGATTAGTGAAACTGGCTTCTTTTTAAGGAGCCTTTCAAAGAAAAGTATGGAAAAAAAGAGCCGATAGTGTTTTTCTTCTCCTTCTTATCCCATTCAGAAAGGATGCGTGAGACAGAAGTAGATTCCAGCTACAGTCAGGGTCACAAGCCATTCAGCCAGGATAATCAGTTATTAGATCCTAAACATATACTTTAATACACATATTTTTTCTGCTGTTTTTAAAGGCAACTTCACAGGTGGTATAGTATTTTCATGTTTTTATTTATTTTATGTGAATATCTGAGCAACTTAGGGCATCAGTAGAATAAGCTTTTATTCCTAGATCACAAACTTTACAAGCAGCCAATAGCAAGGTGGACAAAGATTGGGACTACGGTGCTTTGATAATACCTGAAACAATTTTCTTACAATCTGATAACAGAGATATGAGGGAGCTGTGCTGGGAAAAGACTGAAAGCTCAGGAGATTGATAGTGTAGAAGGGAGCTTTTTAAATTTATTTATTTATTTGTTTTATTTCAAGATAAGGGAAGATATGGCAGAGCAGTCATGATGCATTGTGAAGTGTTGAGGGAAAAAAAAGAATTAATGATTTGAGCAGCTATTATAGTCTCAAAACACTTGACTTCATGGAAATTGCACAGCATGGGCTGATATCCCAGGTATTTGTCATGTTGACGGCAGAAAAGCAGCCTCTCTGTAGGTGACAGTGATGAGTCGGAGCCTGGGCTTTCTCCTTGGCATGACGTCCTCGCCTGCTCAGAGGGGACATGATCTTTCATGGCTGATTCCAAACACTCTTCAAACTGCCCAGGCTGACAGGTTCTCGGATGAATGGGAAAAAGGGAAAGGACGCCCGCATTACAAACACGGCACTATTATTCCTCGATCTACCCACTTTCAAAGTTGCTGAATGCCAAAGTTCATCTGCTTTACATGCTACTCTCTGTATTTCAGCAGCAAGACAGAGTTTTAGAATGTGAAACAAAACCCAAATATAGTTGGTGGTCTGCCAAGTGGCTGCTAGTGCAGACAAATTTACCAGCAGCAGTCAAAGGTTGCCAGTATTTGACTGCAGGCTCGCGTTAACTTCCAGTGCTGGCAGTAAACAACAGCATTGTTCAAATGTGGATTCAGTTTGTAAGTCTGATTGGTATCAACTTTCCCTGCACTTCAGGACTCTGTGATCAATATTTGCAGCAAAACTTCATATTGTACAGTGCACACTGATAATAGTTGATGGTGTTGCATTAAAATACGCTGCTTATGATGCATAACTTTATGTTCTTTAAGCTTTAACTCAAGTGCTGTGGAGCATATTCAGTGTAATAAAGAATGGGAAAAAGCTTCCACAAATCAGGTTTATCAGCGTCTCCCAGCAGGACTTTCAGTTAAGGCATTGGAAAGCCCAGTGAGGAGAAACAGGAATTTCAGTGCTCTGGTTATTCATCAAGTCTGGGAAACAATATTTATTGTTAAGGAGGAAATTCACAGGGGAGCAGTAACTGGAGGAATATCTTTCAGCAGATGAAGCACTTTGTTCTTCAAAAGCCTAGACTGTTTATAAGTCGGTGGAATTGGTTGTTTGTAGAGATTCTGGGGTTAGAATGAGGCAGAAGTATGGATGACCCGGAGTGGGAGAAAAATAAGAAAAACAAGTTGTGTGCAGCATTTTCATTTTTAAATGTCTATGTGTGTGCACTGGAAAAACAGCACTACTAGGAAGAAGCCAAATATTGTCAAATATACCCAAACTCTACTGTATTCAAGCAAAATACTCTGCCATTGGGGTATAAGCAAATTGTGCTTGGCTGGATTTCTAAACACTGGGATAAATATCAAACCACCACGAGACCACGAGGAACCCAGTGGGGAAAAGGACCAAATCTAACCAAGTTATTTAAGATAGACTTAATATTCTGAGAAGTCATGCAAGTGTTTTCACTACTTTCACGAGAACCAGGAAAGCAGTCTTTTTCCTCTGCTGGAATGTTACGCAAATGGTTTGACTTATGGTTGATTAAATATACTTCATTAGTCTTTAATAGCTACAGAAGAAGCAGGTTGTGGTTTACCATGTTGCACTGCCATGTTTCTGCAGTTGCTCAGAACAGACTTCTTCTGGCTTTTATGTACTTTGAGATTTGCAGCATTAAAGTGCATTACTGTCACATACTATGTTTGAGTGTTGATATGCCTTTAACTTAGGGCTGGGCGATAAAACGATAATGATATATATCACAAAATAATGTTTCCTCGATAGAAATATGAGACATACTCGATACAATTTTGATAGAATTCATTTGTCCATGTTTTGACAGACATAAGAACAGCCAATCATAATTAAGTAGTGCTGCACCGAACCAATCACACTACAGCAATGTCAAGTTAGGTTGACGCACACAGCATAGGCATAAGAGCAGCCGCAGCACACACACTAATGTTTAGGCTGCTGTGGGAGATAATAAATGTTTGCTCAGGAGAAAATTTGACCGAGAGCTCGGGCGACTGGGTTACTGAAAAGTAGGGTACCATTTCACACCGTTTTGGTTTGGGCCCTTCAATACAATACTAGGTGTACTGAACAAATACATGTAGCTAGCCTGTAAGAACGCAAACACTCGCCTTTCTACACTAACCTTGAAGCAGAATGCACACAGTACCTGGGCACCGTAAAAAAAAGGGGGGGGGGTATGACAAATTCATTGGGAGTCGGATGTTCAAAGCATGTTAACTTTCATTTTCGGTTTACACTAGTTACAGAATGCACCCCCACATATATAGCTACTTCCATTGTTTCGTGAAGATGGTCTGTTTTGGTTGTGTTCTCTTTTAAAACTTGAAAGCTTTTACCTGCTGGTCAGACTTTTAGTTTTAAATATGTGTACCTGTTTTATTTATCTGAAACAGTTGTATAATGTTCTTCAGCACATCTGTCATGTTCAGCCTCTGACAGAAGATAAATCACATTTAAATCAAAAATAACCTTCTGATGTATTCACAACTAACTTACGAGTAATGAAAAATTTAAGCTTGACAAAAATAGTGATTTCATTTATCTAGATATCGATACCATCTGATATGAAAAAAATGATTGTGATATGATTTTTTTCTGTATCGCCCAGCCCTACTTTAACTAAACAACTCAGAACAAGAGTAATACTGGTTCCAACAAAGGATTTTTTGGCAGTTTTAGCAGACATCATACATCAGGGTGAGGCAAAGGCAGAATGCTGAAATCTGCAGCTTCCCCACTAAATTTCAGTAATTCTAACACACTGAAACTTTAAGACAAAGACAGATTTGATTAAAATGACATTACATTCCTGTTGAAAAGAAGTTCGACAGAATTACGTTTCTTTTAACCCTTTAAGCCCTGAGACATTTCAGTGAAACACGCTGTTGTGTTAGTGTCATAAAAGCTGATGCAAATGTGTGTTTGTGTTCCTTTTCTTTAGTGGTTTTGTTTTACTGTGTGTTTTAGGGTCAAAACAGGATGGAATAACAGAAAGAGACAAAAAGAGGAATTGAAGTTTGACAGGTTTTTACTAAATAGGGCACTCAGAATGTACATCAATAAGAGATTTAGGATGTTGAACAAGAACTGTGAACTGGAACACACTGAACAACAAGTATTTGAATTTTGGCCCAGTAGTTTTGGTTTCTGGGGCTCTTTTTTTCTAAACCAGTCCAACTGCTTTTTGGCACCTGGTTGAACTACAAAAAGCAGTTACACAGTCAAAACGTGGTAAAAACACAGTGGAAAAAATAAAATAAAAAATAAGGAAAATCACGACAACACAGCAAAAACAAAAAATGACAAGGAAAATGGTGTAAAACAAAACAAGTCCAAACCGTCTGTTTTTATAGCGAGTTGGTCTCACTCACTGTTCTGTGTTTTACCCCCCATTCCACAGGCAGCAACAGGGGGTGCACTGAGCATGCTCAGATGTCTATGAAAAACACAAGGTTTATTCTATCAGCATGTTTTGAATTTTTTTTTATTGAGCTAATGGTTGAATTTTTCTGAATATTAAAAACAAATCATACATTCAGAACGAGCACCACAGACACATCAGGGACCAAAGGGTTAAAGAACACAACTCATTTCCTAGAAACAAGTTTTGCTTACTTTGTTGAAGTGTCTTTTCTGCAGTGGAAACAGTACTGCTAGAAGCACTGCGGGCTTTTCCAAAGGTTTTCAGAGGGCTTAGGTGCTGTCTGGGTCCCAGTTTTTTTCCCCTAAGTTCCCTGAGGATACCAAATCCAATCACTGGATCGAGAAAAATAAGTTTGTTTTTAGGTGGTGGCCCAAAATGGCACAGGTGTTCCTTGGAATGGTGGAAAAAATATTTTTACAACTACTATGTCTGTGTTCCCGTATGCAGACGATCAGGCCAAAGGAAGGGTGGCAGGTGTACAGCTCAGCACAGGATGCAGACGGGCGTTGTATCTGCACAGTGGTGGCACCTGAACAGAATCTGTGCTCCAGAGATGCCAAAGGCAGACAGCTCCGCCAGCTCCTGGAGAAGGTATATGCGCATGTACCTCGCCAGCACACAAATCTGTTTACATGACAGCACACGCACTCACTCTCTGGCACACGCACATTCACTGTAAGCAACTGACATTTTTTCATGGGCACACCTGAATTCATGAAGACATATCATATTGATTTCTATCGTTATTCATGCTTCTTTGTTGCCCTAATCCTCAGAGAGATTGCACCAGCCAGGTCCATAACCCTCTTTTCCACTTCTGCATATATTACATGGATGACATCGGCTGAATGGCTGCTTGTGAAATGAGAACGCTTTCCATCTCACCTTAACACAACTGGAGTGGCCCTTTTTTGGCAACAAACCAAGGCTAATTGCTAAGGTTTTGAATATTATCAAGCTTAAGTGTTTCTGTAGAAATGTTATTTCTGACAGCCTGAATGTGAATTATCCCGTTTAGTATTCTGAGATAATCAGCATTTTAAAATTTCTTTAACATTTACTACTGGGTTGGGTTTTTTTTTGTTTTTTTGTTTTTTTTTTTTAATGGAGCATTTCCAATTGATCCCCACAGTCGTAAAATTGCCTCGGTTGAAATTATGAATTGAAGTAGAAACATCAAATTTATTTCCGAATGTTATTTTGTTTCTCAGTGACAGCAATGATTTAATGCAATACCTCCAAACAACAAACAAACAGCACATACAGCTGGCATTCTTCAATTAGTGCGCCATATAAGGCAACATGGCTCTAGCCTACATTTATTGTTGTATGCCAAAGGGTGTTCTCTGTCATTCACTGGGCCTTTGACACTAATGTACTAAGCTGCCTCGGGGCTTCAGAGAGGCCATTTCAGGATCCGTCAGCCAGAGCCAGAAAAGTATGCAGAATACAATGTGTGAGTGTTGTGCCACTTTGCTAGCAATGTGCTCCAGTAATGCTCCTTGGTTACAATTAGAGCCAAAGAGGGAGGAAAGAAAGGGCCATATCTTTTCTTGGTCCCCTGCCCCACAAACCTACTGAGCTTTTGTAAACCCAGAGAGACACTGGAAGCGTTCATTAAGTAGTATGTCTGACTCTTGTTGATGTGGCAAGGTATGTTGTCAAACCCTGCATGTTTTTTATATCTCAAAAGTGAGTATGTCAAACATGGGTCAAACATACGGCCCATGGGCCAAAACCGGCCCACTGAAGGGTCTAGCCTGGCCCATGGGATGAATTTGTAAAATGCAAAAATGATACTGAAGATAATTCAAGGGTGTCAAAATCATCTTAGCTCAGGGGCCACATACAGACCAATTTGATTTCAAGTGGGCTGGACTAGTAAAATACTGTCATAATAACCTATAATAAGTAATGACATTTTAACAATATTATGTCTGTTACTAAATGTTGTAGATCTACTGTCATCTGTAAATTGTAATGAACATGTGCAAATAAAAGGCTGAGGCAGAATATTGTTAAAATTGCCCTTGTTTTTCTCAAGACATTTCAGATTATCATGGTTGGTCATGTTATTTACATTTTTTTTTAAAGAATAGCTTGTAGATGTAAACATTTTCATAATGGAATTTTACAGTTTTCACTCTAGACTGAGGCAAAAAGTTTGGAGTTGACATCATTTATAGGTTATTATGTTGTTATTTTTCTGGTCCAAACCACTTGGGATCATGTTGGGGTGAATGTGGCCCCTGAACTTCAATGACTTTGACACCACTGTGATAAAGAGGAATATAGAGAAAACCACCATGTTGCAGGCCTGTGTTGAGGTAAAATCCATCCAAAGCTTAATTCAACACACACATAGATGGTTAAAAGACAATCACGCTGGAGGTCAAAATGTTGATTTGTTCCTGGGTAAGTTCGAGCGAAGCAGGTAACTGAACGGCTGAACACAGAGGACATTTTAATCTCATGGTGGACGGAAAAATCAATGCTGTGCTGTTTCGTTCTTTTCGAAAGGTGCAGAACATGTCGCAGTCAATTGAGGTGCTGAACCTGCGGACGCAGAGGGACTTTCAGTATATCATGAGGATGGAGAGTCAGATCAAAGGCCTACGGTCAAAGTTCCGACAGATCGAATCGGACAGGAAGACACTCGTCAACAAAAACTTTCAGGTATATTTTGTTTGATGTTCACCTTTGTGAAAAACATCAAGGGAGAAAACGTCTGTGAGAAGGTCTTCTTTAAAGATACCTTAGAAGATTCTAAATTGATAAACTAAGATCAATACAAGTGCACAAAGCGAAGGACACGGTCTTAGAGGCCGGACATACAGCTGGATACTTTTCATATAAGAAATAATCTGTCAGTTCATGTTCAATTTCCAAGAGGTGTTATGACCAAAATGCCTCTGGAAACAAATGGATATGTCAACAACCAATTAAAGCAATAAAACATCTGACATACAAGCAGAAAACACATCTTTATTTTCAGTAAATCCATTAACCTTGGTTGTTGGTTCTTCTTATAGAGAATATAGAGTGTTCAGTTAGTTTAATACTTCAACTGGCTTTATAGGACTGTTTCACATCAGAGGCAGCCATCTTTGTTGTTTACAAAAGTGCCTCCTGTCAGTTGTATCAAACCCAGTCCAAATCAGATAACTGGTTGTGATTGACCTGCCACAGGCCTGGTTGTGTGGAAATCTGTTTGAACAGGAGGGAGACCAGAGGTAATCTGCACGAACAAATCAAACATGAGGGCTTAAATTTGTGTAAGGGATCTAAAACCTGTTTTCATGATCAGATTCTGACTAAAACCTTGTGGCAATCGCAAACACACCTGATGTGAGTGGTGTGTTCCGCATCAGTGGACACAAGGGCACTCTGAAGGGTTCAGTAATGATTAAAACAATATTAAATCATACGCTACAGTGTTCATCAGCACCCGAGTTTAACGCAATTGAAGATGAGAGATACTTTAGACAAAACATGGTAGATAATGTCCTCCACCACATCGTACAACCACCAAATCATTTTGGGAGAGTGTGGTTCATGCTACCAGTTGAGTTCAGAAACTTGAAGAATCAATGCAAACTTAACCCATAAAGACCCAAACAGCCACTGGTGACCAAAAACATCTATTGATCTAAACTGTTTAATACCTGTTGATCCACTAATCTTATCAATCCTTGTAAATAATTGGTGTAAAATGCAGTTTGTCATCTTTTTGTGGTCATCAGATATGACCCATTTGGACATTCAGAGGCTCAGTAGTGAGCGTGGAAACACTGTCATCTTCTACACTGATTCACCAGTAAAACCCATGGATCAGTGACAGTGGATGGAGACATTTGGTTCATGTTCAGTTATTAATATCTTCACTAAAAATGTCACTTTTTCTTCAGTTTTCTCTGTTTCTCACATAATAAACCTCAACTTCATTCTGAGCTTTAATAACATCTACATGATCTGTGAATTAAATATAGGAAAATACCTGATTTTACTGAAAAACTGCAAAATGCAGAGGATGATGTAATAATAAATGGTGAGAGATGACTTAAGAAAAGTTAAATAAGGAGAAAAAATCTGTAACTGCCATAAAAGTAGCACTAGGTCTTTATGGGTTAAGGCAGATTAAAGCTCATCTTTGTCCTAACAATTTATGTTGGTAATTTGTCACTTATCTATATTTCTATATGTTAAGAAAGGCTTAGTGTCATGATTTTATCATGTAGTTTGTATCTTTACATGTATTTGCGCTGCAGATTTATACCTGTAACTGTCAGTTTCTATTCCTGTGGATTTCCCAGGATTATCCCACGACAGTATCGCAAGCGACTATAACGGATTCCCAGAAATCTATTTAGCAAACAGGGCTTTTCTTAAGATATGAAAATGCATAATTGGCAGTGACATAGCACAACAATAAAGATAATAGCCATTATTACAGGAACTCAGATAGTTATCACCCATCAGTGAATTCTGTTTGGAGCTCCTCGTTGCTTTGATGTTGTTCTAATTAGGGATAGGAGTTGATCTGTAAGATTCTATTTATCGGTCTGGTTCTTTGTTGCCTTCTTTATTCCACTTAAAATTAATATTCACATTTCTGGAAGTGAAGCCTCGGTTGCATAAAAAGATGTTTCAGCGTATTTACAGCGCTTCCAGCTTTACTTGAAATAGTGTTAGTAACATTTGTCTTGCATTGTTCTCTTTCTACACTCTTTGGACTTTTCTTTCCTGATATTCCAGCAACAATAAACAGAACTGATAAGCTCTAAGTGTCCAAGTTTAGCGGATCAGACTAGTTGGAACCAGTTCTCAACCAGCTCTTGATTTTAACATGTTGTGGCGACATTAGGGGGCGTGGCTCTCACCCAGTAGGACTGTGGGTAGGGAGGCGTGGTTTTGCACTCCCGGGTTTCTTGTTCTTGTGTCAGTGTTGGCTTGGCAGTGAAGGAATAAAGGTCAAACTCACCTTCAGCTCTTGTGCTTTCTCATCCAGCCACAATGTCCGTTTTTACTTTGAATTTGTTTAAAAAAAGCTGACATGTTGTTTGGGACAGTGTTTTCTGCAGTTATGGTAGGTGATGTTTTTGTGTGTTTTCTTCTTTAATATTTGGTAATGACCTGTCCACTACCGACCACCGATCTTTGCAGTTGTATTTAACATTAATGACAGCTCTGCCAACTGGAGGAGCTTTAGTTTTCGCTGACCATACAGTACATTCTGTATTAGGAGGGACCCTGCATCATAAAGCATCCCAAAAATGGCTGCACCAGAAACATACTGAATCGTTTCGCCAGACTGGGAGATTTGTTAAGACATGCATTTTTGCAGCGTGCTACCTCTGTGCCTCTTCCAGGAGCTTAAAGGAAAGATGGAGTCTCTGCAGCCCCTGATCCCTGTCCTGGAGCAGTACAAGACAGATGCCAAGCTCATCTCCCAGTTCAAAGAGGAGATCAGAAACCTGTCTGGTGTATTAATGGGTATCCAGGAGGAGATGGGAGCCTATGACTATGAGGAGCTGCAACAAAGGGTCCTCAACTTGGAAAATCGTCTTCGCAACTGTATGAGCAAACTCAGTAAGTCTATGACTGGAAACATGGATACAGACATAGTGACCTGGGATTATCCAAGTGCAGAGGGATCAGCAGCACATTTTAGATTAGATTAGATTAGATTATATTAGATTAGATTAGATAGAACTTTATTGAGCCTTTGGGTGGAGCCTTCCGGAAATTGAGGTTCCAAAAACAGAAGAACACCGAATATACAAACAAGAAATACAGCAAGAAAATAGCAAAACAAAAATGATAAAAAAAAACAAAACAGTTGTGGAAAAAATGCAATAGCACATTAGCAAGTACTAGTAGAAACAAGTGGCAAAGAGTAATAATAATAAGTAATAATAATAATGATAAGTAAGAAGTAGCTTATTATGTTATATTGTAGTATTATAGTATGCACAATATGTATATGTATAGTTAGTCAGTCAGTGAGCTTTTATTTGTATGTTTATAGTAAATTTTATATATGATGTACAGATTGGATGACACTTTCACATTTCACGTATTTATTACAATGGCAATTAAGATATTCTATTCTGTTCTATTCTGTCGTGTTGTATATATAGATTAATAATGACAGGATAAAAGTTATGATAAATTGATAACAGTAATAGTAGTCATAGCAACGATATACAAGTAATATACGTACGTAAGTAATAATAATATGTAAGTAATTTCAGATATTTTTGAACAAAGGACAGAGCAGAAGCACAACTGGAGGCAGAGATAATGTTAGATACTATTTACGGAGCCAAATAACACATTTCCAAGCAACAAAAGAAAATGCTAAGCTTCATGGAGGTTTCACTCTGCTATTTGGTAAAAAGGTGTAATTAAACCATATCGAAAGGTATTATTAATCCACTGGGCAGCACACTGCTTTTTGGTTTGTACACGCCACATCCTGAAAGACTGATGTGGCAGGAGGGAAGCCAGCAGCAGGTATTACATAAGCACAATTATATGAATAATTGTTGTGAATCTGGATGAAACACTAATGTCATATTTCATCATTTTCTCCATTTTATTTCCCACTATTTCAATCAGTCAATCAGATTTTATTTATATTGCACCAAATCATAACAGAAGTTCTCTTATGACACTTTACATTTGGTCGGAACCAGACTCTTCAGCCAATTTACAGAAAGAATCCTCCTGGAGCGAAGACTTGGTGACAGTAACGAGGAAGAACTTCCTTTTAACAGGCAGAAACCTGGAGCAGACCCCGACTCCTGGAGGATGGATGTCTAACTTGATCAGTTGGGGTTAAAGAGAGCGTGAGATCTGACTCATGCTCTTTCATTGACATCATCTTCCACCACTTTCATCTCAAACTGCTGAACATCTATTGTTATTCACATCAAATTACCCATGTGTTAGTTTTGTTTGCAAAGTTTTAAAACAGTTAAATCATTAATCACCATAATTTTTATGAGAATTAATAGGAAACTAAAACTTCATTAAAACTTCATTATCATATATATTACATTACATTTTTTTTCCACATTTCACAACTTTACTGCAGCCTTCAACACTATTAAACTTATTTTTTCTTTGCAACAAAAGCATCCTTTGCTGGAAATATTTTCAATAATATGTGAGAAAGGTTTTCTTCAGTGAAATTTATCTGAAAATAATTAAAATGTCTGGTACAATGTGACCATGAAGCAACATTTTACTGTTACCATTTTTTGGTGGTATGTTTATATATAAGTTATATATTGCTCAAAAGCCAGTCATGATTTTAGCTCTTAATTAATCATTAATCGGGTCAAGAAAAGGAGGATGGGCTGAAAATCCTGACTGTACATGTAAACTCTAGTCACTTTTACACAGAGATCCTGGAAAAAAGGTGCGATGGTGATTCTACCTTTTTTCCACCACTGACTGATTTACACAGCGAAGCCAAAGGAGTAACAGAGATGAGACAGGCTGGACTTTTACACAGCGGACCTGCATTCCGAAATCAAAGGGGTGGTGACGCAGCGCAGCGTATAGTGTGATGTATAAGCAGGGGCATCGCTACCAATTTTCGGCCCCATGAAAGCTAAACATTGTGGGCCCTTTCATAAAATTCAGTATCTTGTCGATCTGTCAGGGGGGGTATGTATGTATGGATGCGGTCCGTACATTACGTCACTTACACTAGCGTGAAAATGAAACTGAAACTTAACATGCTTTCAACATCCAATTCCTGACTTTTATGTCTCTCTTATAGAGTGGATCTTACATGAAATTTTCACACCTTCTAGCCTCTATCTACTTGACCCCCTCCTTTGCTCTATGCCCCCCCCCAAATGCTGAGCCCAATGAATTTGTCATGTTTATCCCTGTTATCAGCGCCCAAGTGTATAAGTTACTAACCTCTCCAGAGTCGGCCCGTCTTTCACTGTTCCACAAATGTTAGCATGGATAGAGTTCTCCACCTGAAGTGACAACAGCTTGCGGATCGCAGCATTTCCCCAGTTTGGCATCTTTCTGGTCACCTTGATATGTTTGTTTACTGTACACGGCCCACGCTCATTTTTAAATCCCCCAGCACACGGGTCCCAAATGCAATATGTAATCAAAACATCACACCTTGGCTGCGGAACAAGAGGTGTTCCTTTTACATAGAATCATGATTCCACCTCTGTCGTGGGTCTGTTACTGCCTCCAGAGGCGTGACAGAGTTATGACAGATGTGGGACCAAATGATCCCACCAGTTCATTTACACAGACGTTGTTCTGGAGTAAAGGTGAAATACTCCCGGAGGAGGAGTGCTGTGTAAAAGGGGTTCAAAGTGCAGAACATAAGTGCTTTGTTGAAATTGTCTACCCCCATAAGCACTGAGCCAAAGACAGTAGCAACGCACCAAAACTAGTCAAAATCAACTTTCAAAGGTCTTATAAATTCTATGCACACAATAACCAAGACTGAAATGTTGTCATTGGAAAATCTTTGTAAAGAACTGGTCAGATTTATAATTTGTGTTGTGTATTTTAGATTAAAGGTACTAAAAAATTGTGCCCTTTTTACTGTGGTTGAAAATGTAATGGATATTTATTAGTTAAAACTTCTATTAATACGGAATATCACTATGAGCCAATCCTATCAGTTCCCTGACCTGAAAATTCAGACATTGTATCTTACAACATCATTAGCTATCAGAAATGTTAGTCATGGGGAAATTGAATTTAATGTTCCTAGATGGATAATCTGACATTTGCAACATGGCTGAGACCAGTACAAAACAATAACAAGTGGTGCAAGGCACAACAAACCCCGCCCCTCGCAAATGTTTTACCTGATTTGCCCTGTCGCTTATCATTGTGAAAACACATTTTTGGTGACTTTGACCTTTGACCTACATTCACCAAAATTTCATGGGATCTATTATGGACTACTTCACACCTTTCCTGAAAATTTCATGGAAATTGGTCCAGTAGTTTTTGTGTAAAGTTGCTGACAAACAGACAGCCAAACAAACA
Source organism: Apogon hyalosoma (assembly GCA_037367295.1). Taxonomy (NCBI): domain Eukaryota; kingdom Metazoa; phylum Chordata; class Actinopteri; order Kurtiformes; family Apogonidae; genus Apogon; species Apogon hyalosoma. The sequence goes on along the minus strand of JAPQRP010000011.1, from coordinate 30,191,145 downwards.
AACAAACAAACAAACAGACAGACAAAAAAACAAAAAACAAAAACAATACCCTCGCCTCCCCTTCAGGGGGCAGGGTAACTATGACCTTTGTTGTAGTTTTTAATATTTTGTGAATATATTATTATTATTTTTAAATTTATTTATTTATTTATTTATTATTTTGTTTATACTGCTTTACCTTTCCTTCCTATAGTAGGATTTCTGCTGGATAATTCTTTGCTCATTGAAAAGCTGCAGCTCTTTTGGTCCAACCATTGAGATTTAATTAATCTAATAAGATCAATTGTGCCTCCAGAGCAGCCTTTCATTCTGATACGTTCTGATAAAGGTTTACATAACCAAAGCCCCAATTTGCCAACTGCCAGGTTATCAACACTGATGGGGCCTGTCAAAGTGTCAGCGTGAGTAGCTAACGTGTGAATACTAATAGGAAGTGGCTCTAAATCTAAGTGAGTTCAGGAAGATTGCTTAAGCATTCATTGTGCATGAGCTTGGATTGATTGGGTAAAATAGCAGTTAAATACTTAATAGGGAACTTGGAAGCTTGCGCGCAACTGATAGCCTACTGTCATTTGGCACAATTAAAGTGTCTCGCAAGATGAATTAAGTGCATCTCAAGTATTTTAAATATTAAACCACATGAGATAAATGTTCAGCCAGTTCTGACACCTGGGGAAGGATATTAGTGGTTGTACTGTACTGCTGGTTTTCTGTGGTTATCCCAAGCAAAGAAGAACATTTGGTGGTGTCCACATGCTGACCACAAACAGCCAAGAGCCAGAACTTTGTAACTGACCCACTTTTCAATAAAAAATGAGCACACAGCAGATGTAAGCTGTCCAACGCTTTGAGATTTATTCCAACATTAACATCATAACACTGGCTGTTGTTTTATGGTGTGGACTGAGAACAGATCGTGTGTGTGTGTGTGCATGTGTGTGTGTGTGTGTGCGTGTGTGTGTGTGTGTGCATGTGTGTGTGTGTGTGTGCGTGTGTGCGTGTGTGTGTGTGTGTGTGTGTGTGCGTGTGCGTGTGTGTGTGTCACCACAATGTGTGATGTCTTCACAGCATGTGGCAAGTTAATGAAGATCACTGGACCGCTGACGGTGAAAACTTCAGGGACCAGATTTGGAGCCTGGATGACCGACCCACAGGCGTCTCCCAAAAACAACAGAGTGAGTTTTACGTGTTTCACTTTTTGTCACAGGCCTTTGAAGCAACACAGAGAGATTTAATAATTCACATTCAACTGGTTCCCTCCCGCTGTTCAGGGAACAGAAATGTTGATCTGCAGCATCACTCTGACTGGAACTTTTGTTCCTATAACTGCACTGATCACACTTTTCATAGTTTAGTGGAGTTCGCACAGACAAATTGACATTTAGAAGCTTATTTCTCAAATTCTGTTAAAGTGAAAAGTGATTTACTTTATGACATACTGAAGTGGTCTGCAAATGTCCAATCAGGACGTCTTGGCAAAACCCTCCAAGATTTGACGTTTTTGAGAAATTCTGATTACTACTAGAACCATGTAGAGGTTGTGACTTCAAAGATGCAGAACAACCTGTTATTCAGGAGTAAAACGTAGCACAAAGTCCCAGAAAAGAGGAGGGTTTTACTTTGTGGAGATGTGTAATCACTTCTTGTCACTACTTCTCATCAAAATCTAGTTGAAAGGTTAAAGGTTAACTCGCTTTACTATCACTGAAGGGTCTTCTGCATTTAGAGAATACACACATCACCTAGCATTAGCACTATAGCAGTAGAGTTAGTTTTGTCTGAACTTTACATTAGATTTTATTTTTATTTACCCTCTCAGTTTAATTGTTTTATTTTTGCAAGTGCAAAAGCAGTTTTAACATTAGTTTGAGATTTTCAGGTGTAAGTAAAAGCTTTGATTTACAGGAAGTGAATTAGTCTTGACAAAAGCATGGTAGATTAGATACTATTTACCAAACCACTGTTTCCTAAAATGTGCAGATTGTTCTTGAACACCATGAACCATTAAGAATGCACAACCACAGCAGAGCTCTGTGACTAAGGCAGTTCATCAAGTTAGTTCACACATTTTAGTTTGTCTGTTTTTCTTTACTATAGGAACTCTGCTGCTACATTTTATGTTACCACTTGAAAAACTGTAGAAAAAATGTAGAAAACTGCAAAACTTAAAAATAAAATAAAATAAAAATTACTTTTAAATGTCATGCCCAAATCAGACTGAATCCAAAAATTGCAGTCCTTATCTTTGTGGCATTTATTTACTTAAGTATGTACTTTATAACCTCATTTATTACTTCCACTGACATGTTTATATAAATTTGAATAAAAACAAGTGCCTTACCGTGCAGTGGTCTGTAGTTTTACAAATTTAGGGAATTCCACTTGTATGAACATTGACAAACTGAGGCCGAGATGCATTTATTGAACGCACATCTGTGACACACTGATGGAAAAGTTATTCTGACCAGTGTTAGTTGGGTGTTAGTTGGACCTGATCCTGGAGATCATGCCGTTATTGTTGATATTTCAATATTAGTTCATACTTCAGCAATTATGATTTTGGTAAAAAAAAAAAAAAACAACTTTAACCAGCTTTTATGCTTCATCAACCAACCTTTTGTGAACGTTCTTTTGTGTTTCTACGCCACTAAGCAGATGACAGCCATGTTCCGTGTCGATACATCTATCCATCCCATTCCTGATACATGATCACTCTGTCAGAATGTCTTTATATCGGCTCTGATCTCTCACTTTGGCATAAATATTGACTCAAATAATGAACTGATCACATTTTGTGCACTAGTAGTAGTACTGTGACCTCAAAAACATGTTTAGATTACATTAGATTAGATAGAACTTTATTGATCTCTTGGGCAGAGCCCTCAGGAAATTGAGGTTCCATTAGAAGCACAGCACCAAATATACAGTAAAAGAAATATTAGAAGAAAGTAGACAGTGGTGAAAAAAACATGCAGTTGCACGCTGGAAAGAACTAGGAAAAACAACAAATAATAGGTCATAACTGAACTGTTTAAAAATTATGATTTGAAAACACTAGTGTGACATCATAATATTCTGCAAAAACATTATTTTCACTCTTCAATGTGAGTTTTTTGTAACAACACACTATTTTTATGCTAATATTTATGCAACTGTACAAAAAAGTAAAGCAGGTAAGAGTTTTTTTGTGGCATAATATCATATGAATGTCATGTCCTTGTTTTCACGTGTCCTCAGGTTTGGTATATGGACAGCTACACCAACAACAAAATTGTCAAAGAGTATAAATCCATCGCTGATTTTGTGGCAGGAGTGGAGTCTAGAACCTACAACCTGCCTTTTAAATGGGCCGGAACCAACCACGTGGTGTACAACGGCTCTCTGTACTACAACAAGATGCAGAGTAACATCATAGTGCGCTACAGCTTTGAGACGGGCCGCGTCGTCACCCAGAGGGCCCTGGAGTCGGCAGGTTTCCACAACGTCTATCCCTACACCTGGGGAGGCTTCTCCGACATCGACCTGATGGCTGACGAGCTGGGCCTGTGGGCGGTGTACGCAACCAACCAGAACGCAGGAAACATTGTCATCAGCCAGCTGAATCCGGACACGCTGCAAATCCTCAACACATGGAACACAGAATACTCAAAGAGGAACGCCGGAGAGTCTTTTATGATCTGTGGGACGCTCTACATCACTAACTCCCACCTGACTGGTGCCAAAGTCTACTATGCCTACTCCACTAAAACCTCCACATATGAATATACAGACATTCCTTTTCATAACCAGTACTTCCACATGTCTATGCTGGACTACAACGCCAGGGACCGCGCCCTGTACGGCTGGAACAACGGACACCAGGTCCTGTTCAACGTCACACTTTTCCACATCATTAAAACTGAGGACGACTCTTAAAGGAAGGGAAAAAATGGATGGTTTCACCTGAATGTTCTCATCATTTATTCATTTATAGGAACTAACTTTTGAGTTTTATGTATTTTACGGTAATTTATGAACTGCCATTGAACCATCTGCCTGTTTCCATATGGTTTATCAACTGAGGTATTTAAGTGACAGCACAAAAGCAGAATAGTTTGAGTGCATTTTGAAACCTGTTGCAGGTACATTTGGACTAAATGATGGCACTTTAATTAAGCAACTTAAAAATTAAAAAAAATACAGTGAACATGTAGTCATCTCTGCCGCCCCTCCACCTTTCGTCAAAATGAAAGCTTTTCGCATTTCAGGCCTTCGTATTTATGATTTCCTCTTTCACTTCTACATTTATTGAAGCCTCTAATTTATTCATATTTTGACTGTGTTCGCTAATTCTTCATTTTGTTTCTATTCTTTCTGTGCCATTTATTCATCGTATTCTGCTAATTTATTCCTGCTTTCTGCTGCTTTCATTTGGCTTTGAATTTGTCTTTTGTACTTTTCCTTTCAGAAACTTGCACTTGACCTTGTACAAGACAATGAAAAACGTGGTGAGCCGTCAAGCACCTGTATAGATACTGTACTTGCCTTTTTTTGTGTTGAAGATTTTCAGTCCTCCAGGTCATGAGGTATCTTAAAGCAAACAGTAAATCTGGTTGCCTGATGTTAGCTTTTTTGTATCTTCAGCTCAGTTTGTATGCCTTATTCAGTGGAGTACTTCTGTAAGCCCAAGGAAAACAGCTCTCGTGCATGAATGTTTGCTATCCTAGTAGCATTTTTATCGTAACTGTATATCTGTGTATTTTGTATTTGCACAACATCCCATTACCCTCCTGTCTAGCTACATTAATGGTAAAGATGCATTTATACAGACAACGGTACATAACTTTAATAAACATACATTTATGTAAATAGTAAGTCATACATGATTAAAATAAAGGTATTGTTTTCATTAAAGTTTTGTATTTGTTTTAAATGTGTTTCTAAAAGGAAGGAAACTTGAAATGTGAGGAGGTGCATCACCCCAACGCTGTACTTTATACACACACATACACACACACATATATGTATATATTAGGGCTGCCAAAATTAACATTTTAATGCGGATTAATCCATCATCATGATTAATCTCATTACAAATTTTGATGTAATCAACTCATCTTCAGCGCAGAATGAACGCCTCTGCCAATGCATTTTACGCAGTTTGTCCAAGTAGAGTTTACCGTCGCTCATGCACAAATGAGCAGTTGATCCAGTAGTGACAGGGAGCAGAAGACACTAAACAACATGTTGGCCCTCTGGATGGAAATATGAGGACAAAAAAAAACCAAGACGGAACAGTCGACCAACAAAGTATTATTCACACTCTACAGGAAGGAGTTTTCTTTTCACCAAAGCACTTCCAGTGTAAAACACCACATTTATGTGAAGCATACGTTACGGATTCTGCTCGCACTTCAGCGAATGTGTCGCCCAGCTTGTGACAAACACGTTAAGTGCATATATATTCCTTTCTTTCTTGAGTTAGTTTGCTCATGCAAAATGAAACGTGATTAATATAGATTAAAAATGAATGATATTTAATCATGATTCATCAAAATTAATCCACAGCAACCGTATGATCAATATCTCAATCGTTTGTCAGCACTAACATATATACACACACACAACAGACACACACACACCATTAAACCCAAACCCATTTAACCCAAAATTTTGCACATGCATTGAACATAATGAACAACATTTTGTATTTCATAGACATGTGTTGGGCAGAATGGCTTAATGACCATCCAACATGGTATCCAATATGGTAGGCACATGTATAAGGTCCAGATGTAGAAATAAGGAAGGTAATATGAATGGAAGTACCATTTCACTCCTTCATACAGCATCTAAACCTGTAGATGTCTATCTGGTCACATGAACACCTCTTGAGTGTCAACCCAACACTCACAAAGGTGTGAAAGCCCACACACTGCTGCTTGCAGCTTTATGTCAGGTTACTTACAGAGGATAATTTATGTTGAGTTTATTCACAATGAACTAGTTATAGTTTGAACTGACTAGTTTTTGCTTTTGTTTCGTTTTAGTGTTGGCTTTTCTACACCAGAAAGAGCTAACGCAAACTCTGAATAAGTTATAAACAAATGAGTAAGAACTGCAACTGCAATGCCCAAGATGCATTTCAGTAAATCACCAATCACAGAGCTTCATGTTCTCCAGTTTCTCCTGCAGTCTGGGCAGAAGCCAAAGATAGTCTGGTTGGTTTAACTATTGATGAAAACATAACAATAACATGCAGCTTATTAGGTGAAGCTTTTATTACATGTCAGTTCCATAATTCTCCTAATGTTTGCAGCAAAAATGTTGATGTTCATCGGAGTGGATGTTTTACTTTTGTTAGTTATTTGTTAGTTTTGTGGTTCAGCTTCAAAACAGACTGTAGTCACCCCAAACTGTCACTAATGTTTATTTAGTTAATTTTAGATATTATGTCTAATCTAGTCTAAACTAGTCTACAAATATGATGTTAAAGCTCATCACATCTGATTGTTATGGAACCAACAGTTTTCACCAGACAGCTATTAATTCAGTGAACTGGTCCACTTCTCCCTTTGGACTCCATTCAAACAGATCAGACTTTGATCTCCTTTTTTATCAGCATTCAGCTCCTTCTTAGAATGTTCCATCATGCAAAACCTGTACGAAATACCATTTTTTTGACAGATGTTTGTCTTTTTAAAGCAGTTCCAGAAGCATCACTCCCTTCAAAGACAAGCTTTCATGTTTTCTGAGCAAGGAAGAGGTCATGATTATCTCAAATTTAAGTCACACTCTGCATTTTACTGCAGTGAGTAAAAGCATTGTGCTTAGTTATTCGTTGGCTCACAACAGTACTCAGTAAATTACCCAAGGCTTTCCTTCAGAAATCTAATTCTATTCACTTGTAGTACCACCTGTAAATCAGAGGAACCCAAAACTAGAAGTGGAAGAAGTGTTGGTATGTATATCAATGCTACACTCTGCACCACTCTGAATTTTCTTTTTAGTGTTTAGTATTTATTTATTTAATTACAGGACAGTGTGTATTGGCATTAGTTGCAAAGAACAAAATGCATGCACCAGATTTAGCAGAGAAGTTAATTTCCGTCTATGGTCCTGGACAAACAACTAACATAATAAAACATCACATTTTGATGCCACCATAAAGGTTTTGATTGAAATATATGAAATACCAAAAATGTTTTAACATTTTTCATTAAATCTCTGAAGAAATTACTGTGCTGAGACTTTAGACTTACAATTGCATTTAGTAGAACCTTTTCTCACCTCACCCACAAGTTCAAACATTTTTATTCTAGTTCTCTCAAGTCAGCAATGCATCATAAGAAGTCATATAACAGATTGTTAAGCTGCTCTGTAGAGACAACCACCATTAAGCATGAGCACCCAGGCACAAAACACAACACTTTACTGGCCGTCTGTTAATGACTCCGATGAATAAAACTGAAATATGAGTGGATACAACCCAACAAGAGTGGAACTCAAACAAGTCAATGTAACCCATAGATAAGAGAAAGCCGACGCAGAAGCCACTTGTTCTGAAATAAACAATTAATGGAAGATTATTTTTGATAAGAACTAGATAAGAGGTCAATGGTAAACAGTTACAGTCAGGAAACAGCAGTTCATTATGAAGCAATCACCATTCTTGGTCCTTCAGATTTGATCTTAGCATTTCTGTGAAGTTAATGAAGGCGGCAAATCATGGTCTAAAATTGTGCATCTTTCCAAGCATTCTAACAAGATTTGACGCCGACAAATATAAACAAGTGAGATGTCAAAACGAATGATGGCATTGTTTCAAGAAGAAAACTACAGTTGTATGACATGAAACTTGTTGAGATTCACACTAGTGTGTTTTCGGTCTGACCCACATGGACCTCACTCATTAGAGGCTTTTCTCTGTAAGAAGCGTGGTTGCAGGCTGTATCTGTGATGACCTTGGACTTTTTTCCACCGGTAATCAGCTCTCAGTCTCCGTACACTGCACATACTCTACATTTATATATAAACATGAAGGGCATAGATGCCTGTAGAAGACGCACTGGCCACCCACAGCTCAGTGTGTGACAGGCTGGCCGGCCACTGTGGGTGTTGTGAAAACCTTCTTCAGGTCAAATCAATGCAGGTCAGAAAGACAAGAAGTGTCTCAAAGGTTAGAGAATCAGCCGCACCGTCTCCATGCCTTAGGAAACACAGTATGAATCTGCCAAGATATTGATCCCCACAGTGCACTGGTGTCAGCGTCTCATCACGCATTAACTGCTGGCCGCAGCGCCGAGAGCCATTTAATGTTCTCAAATCACTGTAATGTTGATGCATGTAATGTTACACTTGAACAGTAGGTAAAAGTGATGCTCTTACTTTAAAGGACGGGTACATCTGCTCACTGTGGCCACCTGAAGAGCTGTTCTTGGCTAAAGTTCAGCGAAGCACGCTCCTGCTGACCCACATTCCTCCCACCAGCCAAAATCAACATTAGTATGGATTATTATTGTAAGATACACTATAATTGCAACTGAGCACATTCAGATAAACAAACTTTTTAATGACTCATATTAATGGACATCCAGACAAGGACGTCCTCTCTCTCCAGCCCTTTTTACCATATTCATTGAATCGTTTGCCACAGCAATTTGTCAAAGTCCAAACATTACAGGAATACAGACTCCCACTTTGCACTATAAAATCAGCTTATACGCAGATGACATATTACTTTATTTGCAACAACAACCAATCAAACCAATAAAAACATTTTCAAATATCCCAGATTACCCCACAAATCCACAATCCTACCTGTACAGAAAACAAGCTGGGATACAGTGGTCCATGCCCCACCTATACCCCTATGCACGTCACACCACTTACCTGGGCATTAACATCTGCCCCAGGCTGTCAGAGCTGTTCAATCTCAACTACACACTGCTTTTCAAATCAGTCACTGACAACCTGTTGCATTGGATGAGTCTCCCGTTATCCCTCATCAGCCAAAATGTCTATCCTCCCAAAAATAAACTATCTCCTCAACATGATTCCAACTTACCCAACCCCATCCTGGTTCCAATCTCTTGACTCAATAATATCAAAATTCTACTGGCGAAATAAAACTCCCAGAATAAAACTATCAACATTACAAAAAATCCAAATCACAAGGAGGACTTACTGCACCAAACTTTCTCCACCACTCAATAGCAATTCAACTGCAATACATTTTTAAATGGACCCACCCACACCCTGCAGGCAACATTTGGTCAGATATTGAACAGACAATTTGCAACAACATCTCAATTTCCAACCTCCCATTTCACAGCAGCTCAATTATATGTCACCCATATCTTCAGCTCTGACAGCCCGGTGGAAATGTCATAAAATCACTAATACCACCTTAGCACTATCTAACTTCACACCCATCCGGAACAACCTCGATCTCCTACTAGACAAGAAACCCAAACACTTTCACACATGGGCAGAGAGAGGCATCACACACCTACAACATATCCTCCAAAACAACGAACTGGTCTCATTTACACACCTGGTCCAGAAGTCTGGCATCAGGAGCACACAATATCTGGAATACCATCAACTCAAATCTCTGATCCAAAAAGTATACAATATCAAAAATATTCATCTCACCGTACCCGCTCCTGTTTCAACACTAACAAGTGGTGCCAGGCACAACAAACCCCCCCCTCACAAACATTTTAGCTCTTAATGGACATCTCCTTCTCAAAACATGAGACTATGGGTTTGACCTTTCAAGGTTGCTCAAGGTCAAAGGTCATGATGCCATTTTTAGAACCTACATGTAGTTTCCTATTTGTCAACAATAGTAACTGAGTACTTATCACCACTCTTTTTGGAGTTACGACCATTTAAAATCATGTGATCTTGATTTTGACCTTTTAAGGTCACTCAAGGTCAAAG
>JAPQRP010000011.1:30052953-30063493 GCA_037367295.1 Apogon hyalosoma | reverse complement strand
TCTATCTATCTATCTATCTATCTATCTATCTATCTATCTATCTATCTATCTATCTATCTATCTATCTATCTCTATGTCTGTCTGTCTATATGTCTTTCTAAACTTGTGAATAATCAGATTTACTTATTCTTTACAACAGTATGTCATTTTGAAAATAGTTTGGCTTCAGTCATTTTAATTTCCAGTATTTGCACAAATTAGTGAATAATGCATCATAAATGTAAGTTCTCTTAGATATTAAACTGTTGTTTTCCTCATTTTTGTCTGTTTTAATGAACCTTATTTTCTAATTAGAACACAACTCACATAAGTTTTACTCCAAAGACCTGTGTCCATCAATACAGAAGCTGCTAAAAATACTATTTTTTCCATCCCTCTGCCGTCCTCTGTGTTTATTCCATCTTTTGGTGTGGTGCATTACTCTGCCTGTCCACCAGGTGCCCTCAGTGTGCTTCACAGTATTTTTCTTCTCCCTGTTCTGCTTCCATCAGTTGCAGTTAACACCTGTTGGGCGTTGTCAGTTTGTACCTTCCCTTGCTGATCCCTGACCCTCGTCCTGGTTCGGACTCTCCTCATGTTGTCTCAGCAGCTCCCTCTCCCTCTCCAGTCGATCCCTCTTTCTTTGGTGTTTGCAGGTTTTCCTGCTGGCTGAGCCGTTGCAGGTGTACGTCTCTGGTGTGCCTCTGCTTTCAACATCCTTCTCTGCATTCTCTTGTTTCTCAGGATCTGAAGGGGATACGTAATAAAGCCATTTCTTAGTTAGGGTGTGTTAAGTGCGTTGAAGTTTTTTTGTTTGAAAAGTTCTGCCATCGAGGTCAGCTACAGAGGCCCTGAGGGACATTACATTTCAGCTCACACAGAAAAGCATTACTTGCCAGGTAGTATTTAAAGTTAAAAAAAAAAAAAAAAGTTCCAGAGAATATGGACAATCGACAAAAACTGCACCACACTTAATAGTTCTCACAGGATACCGGTTCGGTTTCTATTCCAAGAACACTGCTCTACACAAGAGATATAATTTTTCTTGTGAGGCCTTGTCTCATTATATTTGTTATATTGACCTTTAAAGCAAACTACAGTGGGAATTGGATGCCCTGGACAGGACCAATTAGGTTTGAAACTAAGGATAAGGTTACAAATACACTTCTCCCACTCAGGGATTTGTTGCAAATCTGTAATACGATAACATTCCAATAGTCACACAGTGAGAACGGGTACAGCAACCATTCCCAGACTTCAGTCGGACAGCCTCCTGCATCCAAACCTACCCAAATTTTAATCACAACAATATTCATCACAATGAAATATCTCTCTTCATATTTGTCTACACATAAATAGGACAGTTTTCTGGGTGTGAATCTGACGCAAAGTGGTGCAAATGATTAATCTAACACCACATACATTACAATTTAAAAAGCAACAAATATCAGAGATGATGTGCAAATAGGGAATTGTTTATATCCTTAGACTGGCTACATGATAAACTATTAGGTTTGAATAATTCACCTTAGAATGAGGAATGTTAAATATAACTGAAAGTTATGTGGATAGGGTTGTTTGTTGCAGAGGAATAAGCCACATTTATCAAATACTGATAAAGAAGAATAGCTATTTTATGGTACTTACAAGGTTGCAATATTACAAGGTTAAGCAAAGCACAACACGATTATGATTCATGTATAGCAAGCTTCTTTTTATCATTTACAAGTGGCAAATAGGAGGATGTGTAGTTAGGTAACTGTATTTAATGGCTTAGGGGTTACAGAATAAGTGTTTTATAATCACTAATAAAGAACCAATATAATACTAGTTAATAAGCAATATGTGTACTTGAATATTAACCCTGTAAAACCTGACCCATTGAAAACTAGTCACAAAAGTCCTTTTTTTTTTTTTTTTTGGAATTGTGATGTTTATTAGACCTTTTAACATAATCCAAATAAAAAATGTTGCCATATAATTTTTTTATGATATATTTTTTGTATTACATCCGATACACTGGGCATTTTTGGCAACTTTTTGCTCACAGCGACATTAACTTTTGATAGAAAAATGCATTTTGCCAATAACATTTTGAAATTTGTTGAGATTTTACAGCCTTTTTATTTCCCATGAATGGCACCATAATTTCAATATTTTTCAATTTCCAACCAAATAACAAAACATAAATGTTCTGCTTAACATAACTTTTTGAAAATAACCAAAGACATTCTTATAGAACGTGTATAGGATGATTTAACATTAGCAGCCATATTGAAAAGAGCAAAAAAAGCCTTTCCAATAGCTGTAGTGGAATGATAATCCACCCAGGGACAGAAAACATGTGTCAGGTCATATACAACAAGTTTATGAGGAAAGCATTGATCTTGTTGATAAGATAAAGGTTTCAGAACCTAACGTAACAAATATGATACAAATGGTTTTATAGGGTGAAGACAAACAGCCCAAAACTGCTGATGTAAGGAATATCAAATGCTATACTTGCCTTGATTGGGTGTTTCCTCATGTGAAGGCATTGGTCGTTGCCAATAAGAGGGCTGCAAAGGGAAGTAGAACGGCCGACCTATGCCGTACTGCCCTGTGGAGAACACAATGGATGTAGTTCTCAGTTGAACAAAATTGAAGCACGGTCTGAAAACAGAGAGTATTCTAACAGTCCTGACCTGGGAAGACATTATCCAGATACCAGGCCAGGATTGCGTAGATGACAGCATCGAGCAGCATCATGAGGATGGAGGTGAAGAAGGAGTATGTGTCTTTTTCCAACGGACTGGTCTGGATGTTGTCCCACTGCAGACCCAGACCTTGTTCCTCATACCGGGACAGGTACTCGGTCCCAAAACCAAAGGCCACTGGAGACAATAGGCTCTGCAGGAGCAATGAGATGAGGAGAAGATGTTAGTCTAGAATATCTACAAAGAATGAGACAATGATTGGAAAATATGATTATTTATCTAAAACCCTCGTAGGATGATGGTGGCTCTGGTGACACCGTTGCACACACGTCATTAGAATTATAGTCTTAAAAAGGTTCAAAAATGTTGTTTATGCAATATGATTCCACAAAAACACAATGAAAATTAATGTTTATCTTTTCCTTTCAGGGACAGCCTTTTTTAGAGGAATAAACATAATGTGTCACAATTACATCCTGTATATTCTACCACCACTCCTACCCATAAAAGAATGAATTAGAAAGAGTGAAAGCAGGATTAGAAATGGACTTAGATATTCTATAAGAGGATGTGCCAATACGTTTTTCAGTACCTGGCAACCTGTTCTGAATCATATAAAAGAAGCAGATCTCTCACTTATTCCAGAGTAGTCTAATTAACACTAGTCTGTGACTAATATCTGAGTTTATTTTAATTAATTAATTTATTTATTTATTTATGATTATTGTTGATTGTCATTTTTTTATGGTGCAACAGGGTGGGAGTGTTCATGGGTTTGGGTATAAAAAAGTGATGACTGTATTTTGCTTTGGTGGATGACTCAATGTGTAATAAAAACACTTTGAACAAAAAGAAATGGACCCTGGGAAATAAGTCTGTAATATATATTTTGTTTTAAATAGAAAGCCGTACAGCAGCCAGCTTCATGTTCTTGGTGATGCGGTCCTGCCAGGCGAAGCAGAGGATGTGCGGCAGGTAGAGAGTGAAGTAGATGATGCCGCTGCATGCAGCCGCCAGGTTGGCCTTGTTAAAGAACACACTCATGAGGAAACACTGCATGATGGTGGCAACTGTGAACGTCAGCAGGAAGAAGAAGACGAGGAGGGGGTCGCTGTAATTCAGCACTTTCCCACCCTGAGAAAAGAACAAAGATCTGTATTTTACAAATATCTGAATACACTGCAACTTATTCATAAAGAAAATCATTAAAATGCATCATTCATGCTGCCTTCAAATGCCATGGGAATTATGGGTAATACTACTTATGAATGTGAAAATTGTACATGAACGCCTCCTCATGTTGTATTTTCCACTGGGGAACTAGGAAAAAATGTTGATACATGAGTTGCCAAGATAAAAAAATAACCTTTGACCTTTTCAAAATGGCGGAGCGCAACATGGGATTAATCGCGAGTGATAAACATTGGTTTTATTAACGTTCTGCTGCTGTTAGCTGATTATTTTCCACATTTATAGTATATACAATTTGCAAAAAAAAAAACTATTTTCAAAAAAAAAAAAAAAAAGTGGAGTTTGTATGTTCACCCAGTGCGTGTGTAGGTTCTCCTTGGGTACTCCGGCCTCCAAAGACATGCATTAATAGGTTAATTGTTTAAGCTGAATTGCCCATAGGTGTGAATGTGAGCGTGATTGGTTGTTTGTCTCTATATATGTCAGTGTACATAATATACATCCCTGCGACCCTCTCGAGGATAAAGTTCAGAAGATGAATGAATGAATGACAAAAAGGCTGTATCAGATAAATTAACACGTCCAAAACTGTTTTACCCAAGTAACAGATCACGATAAATTGTCTGACATTTTTTATTTCACTACAACAAAAGCACCTGAACAAAACCCACTGGTGATTTCAAATTCACAAGTAGAAAGGATCATCTTCCCAATAGCACATGAAGGCAGAATAAGTCTCCATCAATGTGTATAGTTCAGCCAGTTGCAACATCATTATAAACAAGCAACATCTTCACATTTCTGTTCATAAATGTGACTGTTCAAAAATAATCCACTAGAGGGCGACATTGCATATTATATACCTAATCTGTAAATACAACTTCACTAGCAACATAAGTTTCTGACTCAAGGCTTTCTTAATAACACCTGAAAAATGAAAATTACCATTAAAACTAGACAATTCCTCAAAATAAAATAAAATATTAAATGACTCACAGAGCTGCAAAACTGGATTCAATCCAAAAATCGAACTGAGACAAATAAAAAACTAAGGGAAATGCAAAGTATAATAACTGACCATGATGATGCAGGTGAGCAGCATCGTGCTCACTGTCATTATGATGAAACTGTCAATGAACCAGGTGGACCAGATGACCCCGTTGTCCACCCCCATGGCTTTGAGAGTCTCCTTGAGGCGCAGCTCCTTCTCCAGTACGATGCTCTTTACGGTCATGGACACGGAGTAGATCCAGGCCAGCACCATGAACATGGGGAAGCAGCGGTTCAGTGTGATCATAAAGCTGGAGGCAGGAGAAAGAGAAGAAAAGAAGAACAGTGACAAATGGATCCTAAAACTGACTAAAACTCCAAACATATTTCCAAAAATATTTAGAATATGTTTACTTGATCTTTATGCATACCTTATTTGCTTGATAAATTCCTGTAATAATGTGTTCTGAGCATTATGTGAACCAAACACTTATAGCTTAACCATAAAGACCCAAACATCCACCATCAACCAAAACTATCTACTGATCTAAACTGTTTAATACCTGTTCGTCTACTAATCCTATCAATACATGTAAATAACTGGTGTAAAAACAGTTTGTCGTCTTTTCATGGTCATCAGATATGACCCATTTGGACATTCAGGGGCTCCGTAGTTACCATGGAATCACTGTCATCTTCTACAACATTGATTCACCAGTAAAACCCATGGAGTTGGATCAGTGACAGTGGAGGAAGACTTTTGGTTTATGGTCCGTTTTGCTTTATAAGTCACTTTTTCTTCAGTTTTCTCTGTTTTTGATTTAATAACCCTCAATTTTAATCTGCGCTTTTACGAACATCTACAGGATCAGTAAATTAAATATAGGAGAATGCCAGTTTTTTTACTACAAAAATGTAAAACACAGAAGATAATATTACAATCAGAGGTGATAAATCACTTCAGAAAGGTTAAATATAGAGAAAATAAATAATTTGGGAAGTGCCACAGAAGTAGCACTGGGTTAAATAACACTAACATTTTCATAGAAAACAGTAAAAAAACAAAAAAACAAAACAAGGTCCTGATTGTTATTTAACTATTACGTAATGGATGTGGGGGGGGTTTACAAGATAGCAATCCAAATCAAAACATCTGGAAAATATAAAGAGTAATGGATGGTCAGAAGTGATCAAACAAAGCTGAGCTACTTCTATCTTTGTGAAAGATGAAAAGGTGAAGAGCGTGTCAGATGCGACTGAAAATCGAGATTCTTCCACCAAACTCTGATCTGTGTTAGCTGAGCCTTTGCATTATTAAAGGTCAGAAATTGTAAAGGTTTTAAAGTCATCTGTAAAGTCTGAAAAGCCCACTCACATGTATTATGAGTACATCATGTACACAGTGATACCTGAGCTCAACTGGACAACACCATCAGGAAACAGAACATCCATAGTTTGTACAACCTAGTATACAGTCAAATATGTTCTGAAGATTCAATCATCACATCAGCGCATGTGACGCAGAACCAAAGAGACACAATTGTTGTCACTTAAGATGTGAGAAAGAAAACACTCCACCCTGAAAGCTGCCGGTAGTCCTTGAATCAGTAGTGAATTAAATCTGCAGCACAATCCAGTCTGTTAAAGTTGAAATAAAACCCGGTGCTGTGTTTTCAGATATAGATGAGCCTGTTTATTTGCACATAGAGCAGAGAAGTGAGATGTGATCACACGTGTTCAATGGAGACACATGTAGAGGTTCATTTTAATGCCACATGTGAACAGATGCAGTTGAAACTGGGCACTTGTGATTGGATCCACAAAACCATACATCAGTGAACTGAACATATGCCTTTTGTTGTCTTAAACATCTGTCATTTTCTGCAGTTAAATGTTTAAATGAGCTGGGATGTGGGAGAAGTGTCTCTAGGATAGATGGTGCTGTTTGGAAGCGTGCAAATGAGGAAAAACATGCTCTATTGTTTATTGTTGATTTGTTTGTTTATGTACAGTACATACAGTTATTATCTGTTGTTAGCCTCATTGCATAATTGCCTAAGTCATATTTTTGATCAAAGTGTGATATCTCTGTAACTTTACTCTCCTAACACCGCTGCTTCATTTTATTCAGCTTTCACAATTTGTCCAAAAATATGACTACGGCAATTATGCTATCAGGCTAATGATGTAGTAATACACAGTTTATACAATATTTATTCAATAATTTCATCATTAAAAAGCATCTTAGCTAAAAGTTACCAAATAATTTTATTTTACTGTTATATTTACTATTATATAAACTGTATAAGCTGTTATATAATAGTATTTATGTAAGAGAAAAGAACAATAGTGTTGTACTGAAGTAGAAAACAGTGTTGTGCTTTGTGGCTCCAGATGCATTTCTATTTTATTAGATCATGAATCAGCCCTCAGGCTGTTTTCAAGATCAACAAAGAAGGCCTGATCAACAATCAAACTCAACAATCAAAGTGATTGTGAAGAAAGCCTGAGGGCTGAAACACAATCTAATAAAACAGAAATGGATATGGAGCCACAGTGTGCAACACTTTTTCCCTACATGTACATATTTTTCATAATTCTCATCTGTGAAAACCATTGTATTTACCTCTTCCCTTGGTAATATTAACATAATGAGACACTTTATTTTGGAGCTCACACTGCACATACCTGCACGGAAAACACATTAGCATGTCATTAGCCTCATTGCAGCCTCAAGTCATACACAAAGGGACAAAAGTATTGTTACATGTTGAATTCAGGTGTTTCTTTTCTAACAGTGGTCTGGGATACAAAACAATAATGACAAAGGTCATAATATAGTTTTATATTGGGATAAATATCATTGCATTGGTGAGTTTGGTTTAAATTGTTATCTTTGCTTCCAAAATGCCTCAGAGATGGTTTTTACTAAATTTCTCTAAACATTGATTATTATTTCTTTTTTATCCATGCCTATGGTTTAAATATTTTCCGTGCTCTGACTGTAAATAATCAATTTCTACCACAGCTAAACATCTACTTTTGTCACATCTCAGTTAGGAAGAAAGATTTCCCATTAAACTTTAAGGAAATATTGATGTTTATAAACTACATGGACAAAAATATTGGATCACGTCATGTTTTGACATATAAACATCAATATTAGGGCTGCACAATATTGGAAAAAAATGACAATGTAATTTTTTTTAAACCCTGTGATATATATTGTGATATGAAAAAAATACTCAGGAGGATAAAAAAGCTGTGTGGTGCTGACGTAAATGGTCAAATAAATGAGTTGTGTTTCCCCTCATTGTGGCAACAGGTGCGAAGTACTGTCGACATAGAACATGCTTAATACTATCTTTCTTGTAGCTGAAATAATTCCAGATTACTGACGTTGCTTTTCTTTTTTGGCACCATGTCTTTGTTTTCAGTTATTTTCTCTTGTTCGTCGCTCATTTTTCAGTATTATTACCAGCGCCTTCCCCCATGTGCAGGGGCAAACTGATTAAGAACAATTGTGATTGGTGGATCACTGCACACAGTGTGTGTCAGGTACCCTTGAAATTAGATGAGAACATGTTGAGTTCATTTGCCTCCTACATTGAAGGACCTGCGATGTGACTATTGCATACACGTACATCACAGTGACGATGCTCAAACGATATATTGTGCAGCTCTAATCAGTATTATTTATCAATATGACATTTATTTCAATATAAAACTATATTATATTTACCATTATTGTACTGTATCCCAGAGCCCTGTTAGAAAAGAAACACCTGAATTCAACATGTCCCAATACTTTGTCCATTTGTGTATGATTGAGGCAATTATGCTATGAGGCCATAGATACTAATACATGTATGTGATGCGTTGTGTACTCACAGGTCATCTACATAACACGGATACGGCATCTGCTGGATGTAGACACCAAACGGCCAGTTGTTGCCTGTGTGAATCTTAATAATCCCGTGTTCAATCATGTCCTGCAGGTATGCAAAGCCCCCCCAGATATACCTCTGGTCCTCCATCGGGTCTGCTCTGGGGCCGGGGTCCCAGTACCTTGGAAAATTTAAAAAAAGCAAAAAGTGAACAATCTTATAGAGTTTATTGGTTAGAACACAGCCACTGGCCTGTGACAGCTACACAAGCAATTCATTCAAGTAGTTCTGTCGCAGGAAATAATCCCAATAAATCCTGTGTTTCAATATGAATACTGCTTTTACTTAAGAGAATAAGAAGTAAAACCTTTTACAATCTGGTCATTCAGTTGTATAGAGTGGGGGGGTATTGACATCCCATCTGTTTATGAATGAGAGTTCAAAGATGCAGGAAAAAGCATGGAAGAGCCCTGAGTACGAGGATGAAAAGGCAGGTATCATGTCAATACAGAACAACCCAGAAACTTTGTTAAACACACTGAGACCAGATGGAACAGTTTTATTTTTGTCTTTTGAGGAATGTGACAAATCCATATAAACACTAATATAAACACAGAGCACTAAAATACTTATTTGTGAAGGAGTACCTCTGAAACTATTATACTGAAGCTAACACGTGTATTTGTCAAATAAAACTGCGAAAAACTCACTGTTTTACACCCAATTTCATGTACTGCACTTTTCTTGTTTGGGGGAAAGTTTGTCAGAGGGAAATTGTATTGATAGTGTGTCATTTTCAGAGCTCAGATTCTTATGTATATGTACACAGCCTGACTAAAAAAAAAAAAACTCCTACACTTCAATATTTAGTCTTATTCGCCTTTAGCTTTAACAACAGCATGCATTCACCATTACAGTGTTTCAATAAAGCTCATGGAACGTCACAACTTTTTTCAGATATTCAGTATCATATGATCAACTGAATCAACCCCAGATCATAACACTGCCCCCACTGGCCGGTACTGTAGGCACTAGGCATGATGGGTAATCACTTCATCCACCTTTCTCTTCACTCTGATGCATCCATCCCTCTGGAACAGGGTCAGTCTGGACTCATCAGTCCACATGACCTTTTACCATTAAAACACAGTTCAGTTTTCATGCTCTCTATCAGCCTGATGGTTTATGTATGAAATGAGACTTGATGCAGCTGAAACATACTATAGTAAACATGCAATGGAAGGATCTGAGGCTGTCCATATGTTTGTATATAGTATGTGTGTATGTTATGAAAACGCTACTACAAAATGCTCTGAAGTACCACAGAAAAAGCAGACGATTTTTAATTTACATACATCAGTGTTTAGCATGTTTTGTGTGTTTTATGTCAAATGATGGTTTGCATGTACTATACAGATGTAAAAATAGATTTGTTCGCTCATGCAAATTCTGCTGGTCTGATGCAAGTGTTTGTGCTTCATGTGTGAAGTTTTGCAAAACTAGCCAATCAGAAAAAACCTGTAATATGCAAATGACAACATGAGAAAATGTGGAGTCAGCAGGTTGTAAGGGTGAATTGACAGCATGGATCCCACTGAATGTAGACTCTGGATCTGAACGTAGATTCTGGATCTGAATGTAGACTCTGGATCTGAACGTAGATTCTGGATCTGAATGTAGACTCTGGATCTGAATGTAGACTATGGATCTGAACGTAGATTCTGGATCTGAATGTAGACTCTGGATCTGAATGTAGACTCTGGATCTGAATGTAGACTCTGGATCTGAATGTAGACT
>JAPQRP010000011.1:30037849-30052853 GCA_037367295.1 Apogon hyalosoma | reverse complement strand
AATGTAGACTCTGGATCTGAATGTAGACTCTGGATCTGAATGTAGACTCTGGATCTGAATGTAGACTCTGGATCTGAATGTAGACCATGAATCTGAATGTAGATGATGTCAGTCAGCTGCAATGATCTATACAGGGGGAGGTTTTCTATCCTTCCTCTCCTTTTGCAAATAACAAACATAAAAACTGGTTCCTACACAAAAGAAGTAAAGTCTAGTATTCTCAACAGGGAGATAAAGACTCCACTGAAGATTAAAAAAGTAACTCAAGGAACAGTAAAAAAAAAAAAGAAAAAAAAAAGAAAAGAAAAAAGGAAATATTTGTTTTTGTTTTCTCTTAAAAGTGTTTTTTGGCCTGATAGACAATAAAGATCCTTTACAATTTCTATTCATAATATTATTTCATCTTTAAATGTTCAGTGTGAAAAACCTATATGTGCTTGTGTGGGAAAATGGAGTCTGCTTTGTGGTGGGAGTGGCTGGAGTTCTTGAATGTCTTGTTTCTGCTCAACAGTGACTTCTGTAGTAACAGAGTAGTCTGTGTTTTCTTACAAATGGAATTGGCTCATGTCAGCAAATGACCAGCTGCTACAACACTGTTACTCCAACACAAATTTAACATCAGCACATAAGCACATACCACTCTCATACAGTGAGTGAACATTTGACCAAATATCCTCTCGGTACAAAGATGACATGCTGTGGGCTTCTTAACATGAATCATTTCGCTTCATGTTTCCAAATTGGATGTGATTCAGATGGGTTGTGTGCAGAGACAAAAGTAGATTAAGTCTGAATAAAATAATAATACACCACTATTACCCTGTTTTTTTTTATGGAGAAGTAACAATGTTCAATCATAATTATCATTTTTTTGTTTTTTTTGCACATTTCTACAGCCTTCAGACAAGATTTGTGTTGCAAGATCTCACAAAGGTCCATTAAAGACCATGTTTCTCTCATCTGTGTGTCTGGAAAATGCCATTACAATGTTGAAATGCGGCTTGAAAAATGGGCCATGTTTTTACTTGAGCAACTCAGTCAAAAGAATGAGGAAAATCTGTCAATCACTTCTCACATTGAAATGAAGGAGACAGGATTTGCCACCTTGCCACTAAAGGGGCGGGACATCAGAGAGACCATGTGACACTGAAACGAATGATCTCTCTCCAGTGAATCATCTTGTTCGTCAGAGTCCTTGGTTTAACAAACAGCCGTGCACATTTACATGTGAATGATGCCGTTTTATACTGTTTTGCAGACTCTGCTCAGCTAACAGTGGAGAACCTGCAACATTCCTTTCACTTTCTCTAAACTAATGAATCTTAACCCTTTAACCCCCGAGGCATTATTTCAACAATGCTGTTCCAATGTCATTGAGTGTTTTTACTAAATAAGGCACTCAGAATGTAAATCAGTAAGAGATTTAGGATGTTGAACATAAACTGTGAACTCGAACACACCTGTAACTGTTCATTTCAGTGGATTTTGTTGATTTTTTTTTTTTTGTTACTTATTTTTGTTCTTTTCACTCATTTTCTTGATTTTTGTTCATATTTGTTCATTTGTCAATTTTGTGGATTATTTTCTGCTTTTTTTATATAATTTTCTTTATTATTTTGTTCATTTTCATTTTGTTTTTTGTGCTCATTTTCATTCATATGTTGATTATTTTTGCTTAATTTATTACATTTCTGAATTATTCTGATAAGTTTTGTTGATTGTTTTCTTTCCTTTTTTTAAAAAAAATATAATATTTTTCTTTCAATTCCTGGTTGAACTCCAAAAAGCAGTTACAGTCAAAACTCAGTAAAACCAATAAAAATAAATAAATAAACCAAGGAAAATCACTACAATACTGCAAACATCAGTAAAAAGGTTGCACTGAGCATGCTCAGCACAAGGTCTATTCTGTCAGCAGGTTTTGAAATTTTGGTTGCATAGGCATTCATATTCTATATACTATGCAAAGACCAAGGTTAAGAATGTAAAAAGAATACAAATACCTTAAAGAGATCTAAATGAAATATGTAGAAAATTCCACATAAAAAGCCTGAAGCTGCCTTTGTGTCTGTTAGAAATTATGGTGATGTGATTTATAAGCATGTCACTGCCTCTACTTTCATGTTGCAGTTTTTCACTCTGCTCACATGTATATTACCAGTGGTGGACCTTGTCAAACTCCATCCATCAGCTACAAGCTTAGAAGGTCTGCTTTAAGTTTGTACTTTTTACACTTCAACTAAAAATGAACACTTTACAACCAGTGGCAGCTGGTGAAATTATGTTTTGGTGGCGCAGTATGCAAGTCAGTTTTCAGATGCACTATAACCACGTCACCACTAGGATATGCCAAAGTACATGCATTACCATTTTAAAATATTAATTTAAATGAAAATAAAAATACACAGTGTTTGTTTTAAGTCATTTATTTTTATATGTACATTTCACTTGTCGATCCTTCAAACATGCGAATTTTTCCATGTTAAAGTCAGGCATGTCCCTGATATGTGTCTTTTCCACTGATAGTATGAACAATGCATTTAGACTAGGAGTGAAGGTAGCGCAGGTAGATCTAGATCACATGGCATTAAAAAAAATAGAGGTTACCCTATGAGCTGAATAACATCTGAATCAAGCCCAGACCTTCAGCATCAAAGCTGTTAGTGTTACCCACTGAGCTATCCAGTGACTAGTGGAAGTGACAATAGTATTACCTACTGATCTATCTGCTGATGTATAGTAATATACAGCGGACGCACATTATTTTGTCTTGGTCATTTTAAAAGTAGCTCAAAAGTGTGTTCACCCATGGTTTAGATTATCTTGTGATGTTGTATTTCTGTGGAGGGTCTTGATTCTTTTTCAGGATGTGACATTGCTTGGGCTCTCCTAGCTCTTGTATTGGGGGGGTCGGGTCTACTGCACATGAGCCATTTATAACAAGAGTCTATTATGGTAAAGGAAGAGCCTCGGGCACAGATATTTGCCCCAAACAGGAAACACATCACTTGACTACTCACAAACGACTTAAAAAACCCTTTTAAACTACACTTGAATGCAGATTATACGCAGTACTGACGGGCTGTATCATGTATAGAGAAGTCATATTTTTGTCCAAATTGTGAAATCAGCATAACTTTATTCTCTTAACACTGCTGCTTCATTTTATGCAGATATCACAATTTGGCCAAAAAGCTCGTGTATTTAAATATTCATGATTTTGTAAAATGATTTTATTTTATGTGATTCCTATCGTCTTCTTCTTCATGTGAGACAGGCTCCCTCTGTTGATGAGCCGCCACTGTTCAGAACTTTTTTGTGAGTTAAATCCATGACCAAAACCTGCCCTTCATCAGCTTGTATCTCTTTTAACTCAACGTTTGCATCTCACATCTTGACTCGACTCTCGACATCATGAACTCTACTGACCTGTCTTTGATCTTGTTGGTACGTTCCACGGCGTCGATGTCCATGCGGATTTTATACTTCACATGTGAGGGAACAGTCGTGGTCCAGGGATACATGTCGGTGAAGACCAAACCGGCCCAGTACTTGTTCTCCTCTAGTAAATACAGGGCCTGGTGGATCATCTGGGACTCATCTGTGTAGGCCACAAACTTATCCAGCTTGATGCACTATGAGCAGAGAACAGGAGAGAAGAACAGCAGGTTTTGGGGTTTAGCTTTAGAAGATTCAAGGTTGCTTGAATCAGGTGTGCACTTTCAAATAAGCTGATCTGGCGTGCTCTGTTTAGTAAAACATTCCTGTTTTTTTAAAACGTTTCATTCGTGCCTCCGCGTAATTGTGAGTAATTTGATTAGGTATTGGATTAGGTGCAAATCTCATTTACTCTCACTAGAAATGATCGACAAGTTGAGCTGGGCATTAAACTTTAAGAGCTTTAGCAGTTTCTAAATCCTAGTTGTCATGTACCTATTGGAAAGAAAATCAAACCTTACAGAAACACATCTGATTTTCTTCATATTTTTTATTGAATTTGTTTTTTCAGACATTACTTGACCAATAATAATTTAGACTATTTTAGTATGACTGTGATCAGCATTCAGTGAACCATTTAAGTGCTGTATCAGTGCACAGAAGTGGATGCTCAGTAAAGATAACAGTTTACATAGTGTAGTGTGGGCAGAATTAGGTATAGTGTACTGGCACAATGCCCTGCACAGTGTTTCACAACAACAGACACAAAAAACAAACTAAACAAAGACAGAAGGAAAGGAAAGAAAAAGGCCTAAGGCTAATGACATTTATTTTGTCTTCTATTAATGTAATTATACTTTTCTTTTTTCTTTTGTTCAGACAAGGCATAGTTTTTAGATGTTACCACAGTCGAAACTGTCAAGCAGGTAACATCTGAAAACTATACCTTGTCTGAACAAAAGAAAAAAGAAAAGTAAAATTAAGAAAAAGGCCTGCTTGTATTAACTGGTGCATTTATAACAACTTTGAAAAAAAAAATGCATCCAGGAGGACATGTAAAAGGGAAATATTTTAACAGATTTCACTCAGGAGCACAAACTTAAAATGCTTGGCTTCCGTGAATGAGAGAAGAGTGTAAAGACACACCACAAGGAAATGATGCATGGACATTGAATCAAATGACTTTTATCTGAGATATTATAACCAGTTTGTCATGTTGGACAAACAGAGAACATTTATTGTCCGATATGCAACACATTCCATCAACACTCCATTAGACTTTAACCCATAAAGACCCAGTGCTACTTATGTGGCAGTTCCCAAATGAATTTTTCTCTATTTTTAACCTTTCTTAAGTGATTTATCAACATTTATGCTTATATCTAACTCTGTATTTTTAATTCTTACGTGAAAATCAGGTATTTTCCTATGTTTAATTTATTGATAATGTAGATGTTCATAAAAGCTCAAATTAAAGTTGAGAGTTATTATATCAAAAACAGAGAAAACGGGGAAAAAAAAGATTCCTTTTTCAGTAAAATATATCATTAACTTAACATAAAACAAGCATCTCCATCCACTGTCATTGATCCAACTCAATGGGTTTTACTGGTGAATTAATGTTGTAGAAGATGACGGTGTTTCCACGTTCAGCTGCAGAGCCTCATATCCGATGACCATGAAAAGATGACAAACGGCATTTTACACCAATTATTTACATGCATTGATAGGATTAGTGGATCAACAGGTATTAAACAGTTTAGATCAGGAGTTGATTTTGGTCGCCAGTGGATGTTTGGGTCTTTATGAGTTAATGTGAAACTGTTATGACTTAATAAGGATGTGTATAATTGATCACATTTCCTCATATTTAGTGGCATTCACACCGTGACATTTCACTCTAATGAAACGTTCACATGTAAACATTAACATCAGTAAAGCACTGCTCAACACACAAGTCAATAAAATGTATAACATAGACCTAGTTGTAGATTTAGCTTAAAGCAGACATGTCAGATAATACAGTATACGTTTATAAGTAAGTTTTATTTTCAGTCTCCAGTGAAACTCAGATATTAATAATCATCCTTCTACACACTTTTTGGCGACTGTGGGTAATTCTGTCACTTTGCTTCATTTTTCACTGAAGTGATGTGGTGCATCATAGACAAACACGCAAAAAAGCATGACAGCACAAGGCATACATGCATGTAACCCTAATGCACCGGTTCCAAACCTTTTTAGGCTCGTGACCTCATTTTAACATCACAAATTTCTGGCGACCTCAGACATTCAAAACTGAGACATTTTTTGTTAAAATTAATTTGTTTTTGATCATGTAATAGTTTGCTATACCATGTTGCAAATAAATGTTAATGTTACGTAACATTTAGGCTATATAATGTATTATACACCTACATATACTCTGTTCGGTGCGGTTTCCTGACTGCGACTGTGTCCAGGCAGGTTGAAGCGTAGTAGCTAACACATGTGGTCACATGATCGGGTCAATCGAGCTATGCCCTCTCAAAAATTATATCCTGCATTTTACTTGAACTTGATATTTATGAGGAAAAGTGTGTGGTGTTTTAATTATAATGAAATATATAGAGAATCATTAAAAAAAAGTTTTTATTTGTGTTTTTTTTGTTTTGTTTTTTTTTTATCAATTACTAGAAATTTCAGGTGACCCCATTTGAATTCCAGGCCACCGCATGTGGGGTCACAACCCCAAGGTTGGAAAACACTGCCCTAATACCAAAACACACACACTCCTCTGTGGCTGTCCTCATATATCATTAGCCTCACAGTATAATTGCCTGTCATATTTTTGTCCAAATTGTGAAACCAGCATAACTTTATTCTCTTAACACTGCTGCTTCATTTTATGCAGATATCACAATTTGGCCAAAAATATGACTTAGGCTGTTATGCTGTGAGGTTAATGAGATGTATACACACTGCTGCTCTCTTTCTCTATGTAAAAACACATCACTCCCCTGTGAACCTTACATACATACATACACACACAACACTTATGCCCCGTCTCAACTTCAGTGTAAACCATGTCCAATGCCGCCATTCACTTTACTGTACAATACCCTGAGAGCGCTCAAAGAAAGACGAGAGACCATTTCCCATTCATCCTTATGGGACCATACATTCACGAGACAATAATGTTCCCTCAGTGATGGGCTGAGAAGAAAGAGCCTCACAGATACACATGTTCTATGGGATTTCAGTGTGAGAAACATAACCCTGACCAAGTGAGAGGATATAATACTCGCTGCAGCAGTTATCCTATGGCCCAATGCTAGCTGACAGCTATATCTAATTGGCTAAATCGCCGGGGTTTGTTTGTGGGGCTCTGAGGATTCTTTGAGCTGAACTTGAAGACAAAGAACAGATTGAGATGCCTGCACTGATAGGGCTCCCTCCAACACCGCAACCCCTGCCCCTTTTTAAAGCAGACGAGAGAGGGAAGGCGTGAAGGACGGAGGGAATGTTCTGCCCCCTTTTAATTCTGCAGGCGCAGGGCTCTGTCAATGCCGGGGCCATACACTATAACAGCATTGAGCTCAAAGAGGTGGTGGGGGGGTGACTCACTCCCATCTACTCTCTACTTTATCAATGGCTCCACAATGGAAACTGAGGAGGGAGCTGACAGCAGGCTTGTTCTCGCCACCTTTCAACCGACTGGACGGGAAAGAGGCTCTATAGCTGTGCTAAGTGGTCTTCTCTGTTTCAAAGGGGCCTGGCTGCAATCTCCAGGGAGCAGACCAGGAAGACTGATGCTCCTGTCTGGAGGACTAAGAGCCAGTCTGACAAAAAGCCTCAACACCTCATCCTGGGAATGTGCACTGTTTGGCAAATAGAGACTGACACAAAGTAGGAACAACACAAGACGCTGTAGACTACTGCTGATAAACAACAATATGAACATGTGCAATGAACACATAGCAAAGACTTCCTGAAATGTAATGAATAAGAAAATTCATTTTATTTGCAGACGCCATGAATTCACACTCAGCATGTGAAGATTTGACCAGTCAGATAGATGACAAATTGACTTGTCTTCAAATGAGCTGATGTTAATTTGGTGGCAACTGCAAGATTGATAGTTAGGGTTAGGGTTAGTTTAATTACAAGAGCCTAACTTATTAAATAAACTGTAACTCCATACAGATATTGAAAGAAAATGCATGAATAGAATAGAATAGAATAGAATAGAATAGAATAGAATAGAATAGAATAGAATAGAATAGAATAGAATAGAATAGAACCTGTGAGCAGAGCCCTCAGGAAACTGAGGCTCCAATAGCAGCACAACACCAAATATACATATGCAAGAAACACCACAGGAAAATAGCAATACAATGATTATAAAAAATAAAAATAAAAAAACCCAGACCTCTGGGAAATAACTAGTTACATATGATAGAGTTATGGTTAGTTCAACTGCAAAATTGCTAATTTTTTGAAAAAAATTTAACTCTATACAGGTACTGAGAGAAAACGCATGAAGAGATTACAGTAACTATGAAACAGAGATGGGTTAGGGAACGCTAAAGGCTTGCACACTCTGAGTTGTTAGCATATCTTACCTACAGTGGAGCTGTCTGAATACAAAAGTAAAATAAATAAATAAATAAATAAATACAGGTCTTCTACTAGTTCTTAACTCTTATTCTCAAAGGAATAATTTACAGATGAGACAATTCATAAAACAGTCAGGACTATTGTCTGGGCAGAAAAATAAAAGTCTATTTCTTACCTCTCCATAGTTGTTGAACATGCGTATGATCTGGTCTGTGAGGTTGAAAATGTTCCTCCAGTCAAACCTGACCATGCCTGCCTCCCTTTGCTCCTCTGGCCCATTGTACAGGAAGTTCAGAATGTATTTGGTGTTTAAGTCAGTGTCTTCCAAACTTTTGTCCATGAAATTCATCACAGTTGGGTTTTTCAGAGTGTCCTGTCGGGACAGAGGCAGAATAATTACTATGTGTATCAAAAATGTAAAAATATAACCTTTAAAAAATCAAAGACAAGGAAAATTTGATACAGTTTACAGGTATAGAGAATTTCTGCTATATACAGCAAATCACACATTATGAATTTAATATGCTGCTGACAACTGGGACCTGAGTACAGTGTTTGGTTTCTGTGTATTCTGTATACTGGAATGACAAATCAATTTCGAATCTTGAATCTTGAATTTGGAATGTGACACTTCAAACTCTGAATTCAAAAGTAAAATTCATGTACGAAGCATAAAGCAAAGACTGTTCAGCTTTGCAACATCTGCATGTACATGTAAAACCATGTGCTTGTTGGTAGGAATGTGTCCGTACCCGGATCATGTTCATCTGGACACTGTTGTCGAAGAAAGCCCAGAGCTGAGGTCCCACCTCTTCCCAGGACTTGGCCATATGTTGAAGCCTCTCCAGCTGCTCAAATGTTGTGTTGGCCTGGACACACATACAAATAAATGCACTCTTATGTTACATTCACACAAACAAAGCCATGTCAGGTACTATCAGTATACCTGAAATCCTGCAGCTACTGGTGTCAACGTGCTTATAAACTGTTTATACATCATGACTGTTAAAAACTCCACTTCCTGATTGAGGAGGGGCCTCACCTGTCAGGCCACATGAAAGTATTTAAGAGGGGGGATCAGTTTCAGCACACTGTCCTTTCCGTTGTTTGATGGAGCATGAAGCCTAAGTAAGACACTAAGTTAAATGCATTGACTGGATATAGATGCATATCTGAGTAAGGTGTATTTTATGCTACGTTTATTCGAATATCCTTAAGTATGTTTGGAATTTTCTTGATAATAGAGCTATTGTTTTCCTTTGTTTAAGAATTGCATCATCTGATGCATAATAATCCTGCTGAAGACTAAATTAAAAGCATAAACAGAATCTCTGACCAGTTTCATATCTGGCTGTATGCCAATGCAGAAGTTTTAATTATTAAATCTCAATCAGCCCTTCAATATCACCCTTCATAGTTTTACAATGACGTTACTGTTTCCTTAATTGAAGTGATTATATTCCTCATCAAATTTACCATATTTGTAAAAAAGAAAAAAAAACACTTGGTGCCCAATCTGCAAAAGGATTTCACAGCTTTTGTGGTGTAAAACTAATGAAACTAAGACAAGAATATAGTTTGTAATTCATAATGCAAACCTCAGTGGGCAATGATGCACTTGTGTCATTTCCATGGATGTAAATTAAGTAACATTCAAACATTGAGTACAAAATCCACCCTATTCTATGAAAATAAGGCATGGTAAAAATGCCTGATTCACCAAAAACAATACCAGTGCTACACACAGTTCAACTGGTGCAATTATCGCTTCCATAAAACTGTTCATAAACTCACCTCTGACTCACTGTCTCACTTTGTATTTCTCTGTTTATCTAAATCTTCAAATTTGGGAAGTGTCAAAGACAATGATGACATGAAGCACTGGTGGAGATCAGACGGCCGTATCATGAACACTTCAGTTTATTATCCCAGAGTGTAAAAGTGGCAGAACACACAGTATCAAGTGTTCGATTCTGACTGATCTGCTGTTAATGAAGTTACAGCTGCTACACTGTGTGGACATACACACACTGTCTTACGGAGTTCAGAGATGCTGTGACACCAACATGATCTGGACTAATGTTTCTACCAAATCACAGATATGTTCAGTGATAAATAACATTTGAAGAGTAGCTCACTGATCATAGAGGTTTCACACCATGCCAGAACTACATTAAAATGTACCTGTACTGGTCATGCTTACAACATTCATTGTGCTTTGTGTAGTACTTATACGACAGAGAGGTGCAAATTCAGTAAAACATCACCATAAATGCACCGCACTGGAGCTTTTTATTAGGTGAATTATGGGCGGCAGCAGAACCTATGGGGAGCAGCCATTGCCGGCCGGAAGTAACATACCCCGCTGATTCCGGGTGATCAGTGCGAGTAAACAAGCAGCAGTCAGTGAGTCACATTGAGTGGAAAGCATGTGTTCGAGCTTGTTTGTGCAGCTGTAAGCTTTGCCAGTGTCCTGGAGACGTGACCCAGCACTGGCCGATAATGTGTTATCTTAGACTGGTGTCTGCTACACGGGGTCAGTGACCAGTCCATCGCAGCCCAGATAATCGGACAATACAATGAACCTGTGTCACTACTGGAGCTGGAACAGCTCGTGAAGGAGGCAACATGCCGCTGACCATGTCTGACTGACCGAGCAGTGACTTAGTGCTCGCACAAACTTAACAATGGGCTGTAATGTAAGTTACCTGATGGGCCACTAGTATTATACGTGCTCTTCTGAAATAGCCTCCCATGAAAATTCACTACAGGTACCCTTTAAAAGCTGAAACCTATTTCACCAGACATTTCAAGCAGGCTGTGTTATAGACGTAAAGAGTCCTGTGTGTGCATGTCTCTGCTCTTTAAGTACACACAATCTGGGTGTTTTTCACGGTTTTCATTATGGACCATTCTGTTCACTGAAATAAAGATGAACATCTAAAACACTTGAGAGCTTGATGCAAAACATGGGTAAATTGCACTCAGGTGCAAAACTTTACGGCCATGTTTACACGTGCATGTGATTATCGTGAAATGTTTTGTGGATAGATTCTTAAAAAGGATCAGACTGTGGATGCAAATGCTGCACAATTCTCTGAGCAATTAGTGCAATCCAGTCTTTGTGGATCCAGTCCTCAAAGCACTTCTCTCTTTTCTGTTCGAGAAACTTATCAGGTCAAAACATTTGTTGTTCCTGTGGTGTTTCCACTTAAATCGACATCTGTTTAGTCAGAAATGCTAAACATAATGATGCAATAAAAAGATGAGAAAACACTCTATTTTCTTTTCATTGCTGCACCTTAACATTGAATTTGTTCAACATTTCCCTCCTCTGTCCTTCTATGGATTACTGCCAGTCCCTCCACCTTCTTTAACTCAGTAATCGGCTCTTTTCCTCAGAAGGGTGGGAGGTTTGGCTACATATAAAGATATACACAGGGTATTGAGAGAAATTTAAAAGGAGAGGAGAGAAACAAGAAAAGCACAGAAAGAAAGCAGAGGAGAGAGGTGAGAGGTCAGGGCCAGAGGTGGTCTCTCTTACACTCTTTAATATCTTGCGGACGGCGGGGGAGTCCGGGGTGTACAGGATCTTTCCCATCAGCAGGGGTTTGACTGAATTCCACACAATTTTTGTGACAGGGTTGGACTCCAGGGTCTCCATGAGGCCATTGCAGAATGGAGCTGTGGGTGGAAAAAATGTGAAGAGTGAGGAAAATGACAACAAAGATGCATTCTGAAGCATCTTCAGCATTTATTTGAGTCAATAATAGTGATACAAGGTGCATAAACTCAACAATAGGTTGAGCAGGTTTATTGTGAGATTACCCTGGTCTACAAAGTATAATGCCTCCAGAATAGAAGTAGCAAAATCTAGTTTGAGTCATAAATAAAGAAAAATGAAGTCAAATATGCTGTCTGTTTATAGTTTTCAAGATACAGTCTAGGGTCA
Source organism: Apogon hyalosoma (assembly GCA_037367295.1). NCBI lineage: Eukaryota > Metazoa > Chordata > Actinopteri > Kurtiformes > Apogonidae > Apogon > Apogon hyalosoma. The sequence goes on along the minus strand of JAPQRP010000011.1, from coordinate 30,040,864 downwards.
AAATGTGAAATCCTGAAAATTAATGAGTGAATAGATTTTACTCAAAAGCAATATTTGTCTCAGATCTACCACATCTACTTAAAACACTGTCTGTATTTCAATACACTCACTTTTCAGCTTCTTTCTTCTGGGCAATTTATAAATGTACATAGGGCAATATATATGTGCAATAACACTTTATGATACACATTGAAAACATCACTTTTTGTCATTTATTTTTCAATTCATTTTATTAAAGTACGTTTTAGCACATTTATTCTTCTATTAATCTCTCAGGCAGATAATTTCTTCAAAAAAAACCCAAAAAACTGTAGAGTAGTGTTATAAGACATGTATAAGCACCTGCAAGTGTTTATAGACAGATGAAGAACATGAACAAAGTCCTTGTTTATATCTTAAGAGCATTACAATCATATTACTCAAAGAGTTAATAGTGTGGATTACTTATAATAAAGCAACAAAAAGGGTGAATGATGATTTAACATTAAAAATGACATAAAAGGTAATAATTTTATGGTACTGTTAATGTTCTAAAGCATTGCTTATGAATCTCCTATAACATATGATGCTATGATTCACAGATGATGTTTATAATGATCAGATAGAGCAGGGGGGTCAAACATGCAGCCTAGGGGACAAATGTGGCCCATCACAGGGTCCAATCCGATGAATTTGTGAAAGTTACTAACAATCATTTTAGGTCAGCTTCCACATTCAGACCCATTTCAATCTCAAGTGGGTTGGACCAGTGAAAAATGATCATAATAACCTATAAATAAAGACAACTCCAATTTTTTCTTTTTGTAAATGCAAACATTTTCATGTAATGTTACTGTATTTACACTAAAACAAACTATCATTTCACAAAAACATGAATAACCTAAACAAATATGAACAACCTGAACTGTCTTAAAAGAAGTAAGTGTAATTTTAACAATAGTCTGCCTATTACTAAATGTTTTACGTATCTGCAGATCCATGTTGTAATGTAAGTTGTAATGCACATGTGCAAATGATACACTGAAGCATAATATTGTTTAAATTGCACTTTTTTTTAAAGCAATTTCAGTTTGTTTGTTATTCACATTGTTTTAATTGTAATTTTACTTTTTTCACTGTAAAACATCATGGAAGGTTGGCATTATCTATATATTATTAAGTTATTATGTTACTGGTCCGACCCACTTCAGATCAAATTTGGCTGAATGTGGCCCCTGAACTAAAATGAGTTTGACACCCCTGATATAGGGGCTTTAGAAATTATATGTCAATTTGTTAAACTTCTTAAACTTACCAGTAACAAAAAAGAAAATACTTAAAGACTGTAAACCGTCACAGAGGTCTACAACATGCCAGCCGCAACATGATTAGAAAAATGTATGCAAAGATCCCTCAGTTAAAATGTGACATATACTGTAATGATTTGGAGGAAATCATGAACTTGATCATTGTCCTTTCAACATCAATTTCTACATGTTTTTTCTTGCTCTAACGTTCAACCTAGAATAGCTAAAATTTAAGCCCGTTTTTCAGCCAAATTTCAGCCACCAGTCTTAAATAGCACTGATTCTTACATTTCTGTTGCTGCAAACAATTGTAACGATTCAGTGTATTGGTATCATAAAACATGAGCCTAAAATAGGAAAAAAAAAGAAACCAAAGGTAATTAGTACTGACAGTAAACTGAAATGGGTCGAGAGTTTAAACAGGACAGGACTTGTCCACTTACTGGCAGACTCATCGTAGACATAGTTGTGGTTCTTGGTGCCGTTGACTCCCAGAAACACCTTATAGTTGTTGTCTTCGTACCAGTTGAAGGACAGAACCCTGGAGCCTCCTCCCTCGGGGTAGCCGCAGAAAAGGTTCGACACAGTGGACATGAGTTCAGTGAAGGTGGCAGGACCCCCGTCTTGGAACAGAGGGGACAGGGCCTTCAGCAGCTCCTGGGAACTGGGTCTCTCCAACAACTGTTTGAGACACATTGAAGACCAGGTTAGATTCAGTGGTGGCTGGTGAAATTAGTTTTTGGTGAGATGCAGTGTGCAGGTCAGTTTTCAGATGCACTATAACCGCATATCACCAAAAGCAAATGCGCCACTATTTTAAAACATTCATCTAAATTAAAGCACAAATCAGCCGGTGGGCTAAAGGACAATGTTATTACCACTCCTGCCAGGATTTGATCCCCAGTGTCCCACAATGCAGGACATAGTGTTATTCTCTGAGCTATTCAGCCACATGTACGTACATCAGTAGTATTATCTACTGAGCTTATTTGCTGATGAATTGATTGATTCTTTTTGGGATGTGATGTTTACTCCTGTGGCTGGTCCTTAAGGCTCTCCTTTCGCTTGTATTGGAGGGAGGTCTACTTCACATGCACCATTTATAACATGAGTCTATTTTGGTAAATGGAGAGCCTTGGGTGCAGATTTTTGAGCCCTAAACAGGAAACACATCCCTTGACTGTTCACTAAACAACAGAAAACATCTTTGAACTCCACTTGAATGCAGATTATACACAGTAGTCACGGACTGTATTGTGTATAGCTTGTTAATTTAAATATTCATGTTTTTGTAAAATTATTTGACGTGATTCCTATCGTCTTCTTCTTCATGTGAGACAGGTGGGGCGGCACCCTAGTGCCCCCTGTTGACGAGCCGCCACTCCTTCGATTTTATCGGTGGAATCTGTAACTTTCATATAAATAGTCATTTTCCTCAACAGCTTATAGTTTATTTCTTTGGACACTCAATTCTGTTTGTCCTATTTGAGAAGGAAATGCATGTGAACCAAAAGCAGTGACGATCAGAAAATGTCTCGTGATGCCTTGACCTGTAATAGGTCCGCTATCCGAAAGAGAATCAGAATACTGTATTAATGCTGTGGGGAAGTTATTGTGTGTTACAGCTGCTCCATTCAAGTATAATAAAAGCAGCAGGATAGATAGATAGATAGATAGATAGATAGATAGATAGATAGATAGATAGATAGATAGATAGATAGATAGATAG
>JAPQRP010000011.1:29976830-30002824 GCA_037367295.1 Apogon hyalosoma | reverse complement strand
ATGCCCAATTTAGTCAGGATCAGGTGTTTTTCCTCAGGTAGCAGACGAAAAGTTTTTTTTTGTTGACCAGTGTTATCAGCTTTTGGGAGGAAAGAACACGTTAAATTTTTGATGTACTTTAAAACAAATCTGTTTTATTATTTTTATATACATTTTTTAATTGTATTTTCACTGTAAATAAACTACCAAAAACAACCTAAGCCACTGCAGCAGACAAAGATCTTATATGAGTTCTCAAGAATAAAGTGTGACAGTAAGGCCTTAAGAAACTATAGATTGAAATCTTATACACACTGTTCAAACAAAACCACATTAGTTTACACTTTACAGAAACACTGTCATAGTAAATAATCCACCCGTCTGTATATAGAATAGAGTAGAATAGAATAGAATAGACTTTATTATCATTACACAGGTTATGCAATGACATTACAAGTGGTCTCTGCCAATATGTATTATATTAAAAGAAGAAAAAGATAGATAAATATAAATAGTGTGCAATAGAGATATGTACAAATTAGAGATATACTGTCTGACCAGGTAAGAAAATTTTAAATATAAAAGTAGTGTAAAAAAGCAAAAATGTGCAAATATGTCAAAGTAAACATACGTGTGTGTATATGTACATGAACCCCCCTCACCTCTTTGATGTCCATCAGTGAGGCTGAGTGTCTGCTGAGCCGCTGCACCTTCTCTTGGGGGGTGAGTCTGGGGGACGCCTGGCCAGCGGTTGTGATGTCGGAGCTAGGCATGGACGACACGTCAAACACCGTCTGGTAATGTCGCACCAGTAGCTCCACCATTAGGGCCTGGTAAGGGTAGTCCACCAGGGAGGACAGGGACACCTCAGCGTCCGTCTGCCGCGGTTTGACCAGCGTGGGGCCAAAGATGATGCCCAGGTTACTGGCGGTCATCTTGTTCTCCTCGGCCTGTTCGTTCACCCTGGGGTCATAAGGAATGACGGTGAGATTGTGGAATAATAAAAATATAATCTGTACTGAGAAGCTGCTCATCACCCTAAGCATTTGATTTGAAAACCTCATCAGTTCTTCCTTTTATTTAGAACAAATTTTAAGTTTGGGGAATTTTTACAATTAACCCATAAAGACCCAAACAATCACCGTCGACCAAAACCATCTACTGATCTAAAATGTTTAATACCTGTTGATCTACTAATCCTATCAATTCATGAAAATAATTGGTGTAAAATGCAGTTTGTCATCTTTTCATGGTCATCAGATATGACCCATTTGGACGTTTAGAGGCTCAGTAATGAACAGGGAAATGCCTTCATCTTCTACAACATTGATTCACCAATAAAACCCATGGAATTGGATCAATGATAAATGTTTTTATAATCAGTTAATGATATATTTTACTGAAAAATTATCTTTTTCTTCAGTTTTCTTTGCTTTAATATAACATTTTGAATTAACCTTACTAAATTTACTTACTACTAGTTTTCATGAGCAACTAAATTAAGTATAGGAAATTAAATATAGCAAAATACATGAATTACATGAATTATAATAAATGGTTAAATACAGAGAAAAATTCATTTGAGAACTGTCACAAAATTAGCTCTGGGTCTTTATGCGCTAAATAAAGACAATAACAACAGAAACATTTACAAACTATTATTCTTCTTCTGCCAAATTTGAAAACTACGAAACCTGAGTAAAAATAGAACCTCCTTCTAAGCTACTTCCTCTGTATTATAGGGAAGTCTCTGGACCTTTGTGTGTGTCATGAGGAAGTTAAGGCATGTCTGAAGAGAGCGACAGGCAGCGGTGGCCATTTTCAGTTCTCACCTGTTCAGATGTGCTATCAGATAGCGCAGTGTTCGGTAGTTGGCTGTAGGAAGCTGGCGCAGTAGGTCTCGGATTTTGAAAATGACTCTGTTGAGCTGAACGCTGGGCCCTTCTTTCTCTGCCGTCTGAGTGGTTTGATGTTTATCGGCCTCCTCTACTATGACTCTCTGACACTCTTTGGACAGGCCGATGACGTCGTTGTAGTATCGATAGAGTATCAAAGGCTCTGGTAACTGGACACAGAAGGGAACCAGTGCTTTTATTATGAGATTCTGTTACAGGACAGTGATTGTAACTCAACTCACTTATCTCTAAAACATTTCAGAAAATGGCCACATTTTGGCCAGAACTATCTGATCTACTTCACGTATAAAATAATGCATCTTCTGTACAGATGCACACAGTGAGTTCAAGAAGCAGACTGCAAGGCTTTGCAGCAGATCTGCAAACACTGCCAGTCACAGAGCATTTCCTACTACAGATGCTTGGCCAAGACTCCAGATTGTCAGTTTTCAACATACTGGCTTTGTTTACAGACATTTTCAACTCATGGGAATATGTGCTGCAGCATTTCTTCCAGGTTAAGAGAGTGCTTGGAAAATTCTACATTCAGAAAGTTTTCAGATCACTTCTCTACAAAACTGTTCCCTGACTTCAAAACTCTGCCTGTGGTCATTCTATTTCCCACTGTGGTAAAAGTTCAGTGTTCAGAAAGACTAGTTTAACATGACCACGAGAAACTCTGAGTCTGAGACGAAGATGTGAATGAGTCGCCTGTTAAATCTGCATTGGTCATATTTGTCTATGTAGATGTAGCTGCTGTGCACATAAGTAGAATAACTGTGACCCAGACTTACATTGCTGCAGCCCCCCACCCCCCATCTGTACTTCCATTTGAACTGTTGCACTCATTGTACTTATGTTTGATGCTAGTTCATTGCACTTTACTTTTGCTTTTTTATCTGCCTTGTTATGCCTACTTGATAGATGCTTGAACCACTATCTCACAATGTTTTTACACAATGACAATAAAGTATTGACTTGTGGTGTTTTAATCAGGGTTCGTAGACATTTTTAAAGATCAAATTCATGTACTTTTCAAGCACTTTTAAGCACAGCACCTTAATGCTGGGATCAAATACATATCTACAGGAATACATATACTAATTTTTTTTCACTGTTTATCATAATAATGTACATTGTATTATGCTATAAACATCTAAAATTATGTTTCATTGCAGCAAAAAGTTTATAAATTAAAGGAGAACACAAAGTTTTATCCAAAAAAAGGGAAGCCACTTGGCATTCTTCAGGCACAATCGTACAGAGCAAAAGATTAAGATAAAAATGTACCTGGAGTCCACCTGAAAGCATCTGGTAATTTTCTGTTTTGACATATAAGTTTTATTTTTCAAAATGTATCACCTCTCTGTAAGTAGCTTTGGTTATAATTGCAAGCACTTTTCAGACCTTGAAAACACAACATTGAAATTCAAGTATTTTCAGGATTTCAAGGACCCGCATGAACCCTGTTTAATATTGTCTGTTAATTCAGAGGAAAAGTGGTGTTGACCTGAAAACAAACAGAACAGATGGTGTCTTTGTTCACCTTTTCTTTCAATTCTATTAATTCTTATTTTCAAAAATCAATCTACATTATCAAAGCCAAATGGCCTCTGTGTCTGCGCATGTGTCCAGGGATACACACAAAATCTGGAAAGAGCTGACTGCTGCAGTTTGGCATAATTATGTATTTTTGGTCAAGGAAGACAGTGGCAAAAACAACAAGTTGATAAGACCAATATTTTGGGAGATATCAGTAATTTTAGCATACAATAGCCTTATAATCACGTTGCTATGGCCAGACTGCTTTGGTGGTGACTGGATAAATGCGGTACAGCATGCAAGAATACAGAACAGCATAAAAACTACCACATCTAGAACCTCTGGATCCCCACAGGTTAACACGCTAGTTGCTATTAAGTGTGTTTTGTCATCATTAACAAAGAAACAAATGATGGCTATTATCAGTGATTTTAGTTTACTGCAATGACAGGTAATAAGAGTTGATGACAGACTTTTTTCAGGCCTACCTGCCGCAGATAGAGTTTAAGGACATTGCTGATGTCATGTGGTGAGTGGTCAGACAGCTCCACCAAGTCTTTCCCATTTTCAAATGCCTGACAGAGTTTCTCCACACGTGATTTGGCTCCATTTACTCGATAGATTCCCTTTGAGAAAAGACAGACATAAACTCTCAGTGATTTTAGTGTTCCTGCAATGTGTAATCATCACTGAAATGTGTATGAAATATCCACTGCTTGGACTGTGGTAATAAAGTACAGACAAAAAGACACCCAGCCAAACGGTAAAGATAAGCAACTCCACTGAAGTGAACAAACAGTGAAGATTGAATTTACCTTAATGTTGAGTGCTCGACTCTCAATCTCCGATGTGCACTTTTTTATGATAAACGGGATTCCGTCTGAGCTGTTCTTTGCTGCTTGAGCAAAGTCGATACCAAACAGATGTAGTCTGCCCTGCAGCTTCTTATGGCCACACTGGATAGCAAGTGTCTCCAGACACTTTTTATGGCACGCTAGGGAGCACTGTCAAGCAAAGAAGAAATACAGTCAAACACAAATATTAACAGGCTAATATAATACAAGCACCTGACAGCGCTGTCATTTTTATAGCCACTTGAAGAGTATATTGTTAGCCTCATAGCATAATTGTCTAAGTCATACACAAACGGACAAAAGTATGTGGACATGTTGAATTCAAATGTTTCTTTTCTAACAGGGGTCTGGGATAGAAAACAATAAAGACAAATATCCTAATATAGTTTTATATTGTGATAAATATCATACTGATTATTAATTTTGATGTTTATATCTCAAATAAGGATGAACAGGACATCTTACAGCTGTAGCCATGATATGTCTCAATATTTCTGTGTATATAATTTATAAACATCAATATTTCGCTGAAGTTTAATGGGAGATTTTTCTTCCTAAGTGAGATGTGAAGAAAGTAGATGGTTAGTTGTGGTAGAAAATTATTATTTAGTCAGAGCATGAGAAATAATTTAGAAATTTAGAGGCAGAACATTTTAAATCATAGTCATGAATAAAAAAATAATCAATGTTGAGAGAAATGAAGTAAAAACCATCTCTGAGGCATTTTGGAAGCAAAGATAACAATTTAAACCAAACTAACCAATGCGATGATATTTATCACAATATAAAACTATATTTTGCCATTTGTTATTATTGTTTTGTATCCCAGACCCATTAGAAAAGAAACACCTGAATTTAACATGTCCACATACTTTTGTCCATTTGTATATGACTTAGGCAAGTATGCCATGAGGCTAACTGTATGTACCTCTTCACATTCTGCTCCATGGAAAACCACCAGACTGTCACACTCCCTGCATTTCGAAGGGGCTCGGAGTTTTCTGAGTTTGTGCGTTTGGGAGGCTTTGGACATCTGAGCATTTCGGAAGGGACCGGGAGAACTGGCCGTCTCTGTCACCATCTCAGCCAGACCTGAAAACCACAGCAGCTGATGAGTAACCAGACAGATGACTACATTCTGGCTTAGTCTGGTGAGGTTGTTTCGGTTTAGACCCGCAAAAAAAAGTAACACAATGAGATACTAATTCACAAATCAGCTGAGTGTGACTCCAACTCGGTTCAATTCAACAGAAAATAAACATTTACACAGGGAGAGCTCAGCATAGATACAGGATGCGTAAGTTGAGGCCACATGCCAAAACTCACATGACCCCAATCTGTGCAGCTACATACATAAAAAAAAAAACAACAGAGTTCCACCACAGTGTATTTTCAGGTGCAGTTGTATTTTCCCTCCTTTCCTCAACTTCCCGTTACTGCAAACAATAAACGGTCTCCATATTAGCATGAATCTGCCTGAAGGGAAGTGTAGTCATGGTTGTAATTCCTTTACCATTGTCTGAGGGCGATGGCGGCTCCCTCTCGTCCAAGTCGTCAGCAGAAGACATGGTCCCGGTGGAAGGAGTCCTGGGCAGCCGGCGTTTAAAGTCCCCTACATGGAGAAATTCATAAATATCAAAAGCACACAGACATTTAGTTTTGTTCTAATGTGTTACAATGACAAATAAAGATATTTTACTCTATTCTAAAAACTTCAAACAAGTAGTTAGCTTCAAGTAAGACTTAACAGAAAACAGATCATGCATGAAAGTATAGTCTCTACATGTGGATAGTGTTGTATGTCATTGTTCTGCAGTTTCTCAAATACACCAGCGGTAGAGGGAAGTATACAAAATCATGACTGTGTAATGAGGAAGTGACTAAAATATACAATTTAATTGCAACCCAAGAGTTATATAATGGGCATGTTTATCCTTATTTTGCCCGTTACTAATATAAACTTCATCTTTTCTGTCTTCCGTAATTACACATTAGGTGTATACCTCCTGTCCTGTTCAGCTCCACTCTTATTTTTATAAACTTAGGTCAAAGAAAATTCTATGTCTACTTACCTGGGCTGGCCGTGGGGGAGTCCATGGATCTGGACTCACTGCTGCCTCCAGCACTCTCTGAATCACTGCACATCCCACCCTGGCTGCCCTGACTACTGGAGGCCCAGGCTCTCGGTGTGGCCTGGTTTCTCAGTGCTGCAAAAAAAAAATACACTGATTTGATAAAAGAAACTGGAGACGGATGCTAAATGACATCTGCCCATGAAGTGAGAATTCTCAAGCGGTTTCATACATTAATTCCAGACACAGAATGAGTAAGTTACTGTTTTGGCTTTTAGTCCATGAGTCATAACTTTAGGCAAGTCCCAGGGGGCAAGTCCCTTAGAGGCCATGCCTTAAAGATAAACATAGGTTTGGACGCTGATCCGACCCACACATCACCTATTACTGTCAGCTACTACAACCTCTAGTCATTTTAATTCACCAATATGTGAAAAACTAACTTATCTCTAAAAGTGTAAATGAACCACTTTCCATCAGACACTACACCCTCTAATATTTAAAAAGTAGGTATTAAATGGCTTCTTTTGTAAAGTCTAGATCTTTATCTTAAGGTTGTTTATCTTTGTGTGGGCTTATGATTTTTCCCTTAAACCCACTAAATGTGCCATTTCCAGATTAACATCTGAAAATGTCTAGACCTATACGACATATGTGCTGCAAACCTGTGCAACCTGTGCATTTAAATGTCACCTTTCTGACACTTACATTCAAATAAATCCATTATTTATTGACTATAATGGTACATTTCATTTGGCTACCTACCAATGGTGTTACATCCCCTGGAGCCTTTAATGTTGCAAGCAGCAATTTCATTAGAATGAAATAATATAACCTGACTAAAGAAAAATATCAGTATGTGTCATTAAACATAATGTGAAACTGTAAGATGTTATATTGAGGTACAATCTCAGTGAAATGTTCTGAGTCACAATAGTTAGTCATACAATAATATATTTCGAGCTTTTAAGGTGAGAGGTGCTAAGAGAGGTGAATGACACCTAGTGAAAGAAAGCACTGGCAGGAAGGGCATTTAAGTTTACAATCAGAATGTGCGCACCTTGTATGTCTGTGCTGCTGTTGGACCTCCGCTCGTTCATCTTTCCATGCCGTAAGGAGGTGTCCACATCGTCTCCACTCAACACTTCGCATGAGGCGATGGATGTCTGTGACAAGTTACCGTGGGAGGAATGAGTGCTGCCCACTGACCTTTTGTTGAACACAAACCTGGGGAAATAAAGTCCACATGTAAGGCAACATGAGGGATTTACTGTGAAATCTGCAGCAAACGTCACCACTGTTAAAAGAATACTGAATACCCATTCATTAAATAACAGACCTGTACTCATGTTGAGTGTCTTAAATGTAGTGTCTTTAAATCTCGGTTTGGGGGACTTTGGTCATGGTTGGGTGGGTTGAAATGAAGAAAGGAAATTATTTTCTTATTACATGTAATTTCCTTACCATTTCCTTACGAAATAAAGGTGGCAACTTGTTTTCAAAAGTCTATACCCCGTTGTCCATGTTTACAAACGACTTAGGAACAGAGGTGGGAAACTGTTAAATAATTTTGGACCATTGTTATTCCTGCCATATCTGTGGTAAGCATGAAGGCAAAACTTGCTAAAGACCAACTCTAACTATTAGATCTGGGAACATTTGTTTTGGTAATTTTTCAAATTGACTTTCTATAAATTTGGATTAGGTGTAGCCAAAAAATCCTTCGGATGCTGGACTTGACTTGCAAAACCTTGAAATATGCACCTTTTGTGTCCTGATATACTCAGTTTTGTCCAGCTTTACAATACTTTGCCATTCTCAGTTTACTTTGATTTAACTTTACTGTTTTAACTGTTTGTAAAGCTCTTCTAAGGACAGATGTGACAATCAGCACATGAGGTCAAGAAACAGAAAAAAAAGACTTTACAAAGTGTTCTAACATTGGAGGAGTCAGTAAAAATTCCATTAGAGATACCATATTTCTCTTGTGGGTTTTGAGTCATAGAGGTCTGGGAACCACCACACTATTAATTATATAATTATTACAAAAAAATGGATTGTGATGCAAATAAATGATCCTGTTATTTTGATGCCTAACTAACATTTTCAGAAACTGTGGTGCAACGAGCACAGTTAAGAATGAGAGAGAAGACCAAGACCAAGAACTGAAACTGAAATAAATGCCGGCCAGCAGACTACTTCCACATGTGTGGGCTCACTATAATAGAAGCACTACCATGGCCAAAGTCTGGAGCCTGAAGAATAGCTTCATGGCCAACAATACCCTGTAGTATATTTGTAGAAACAAAGCCATTCATGCTTAACAATTCATATGATTTCCAGACATTCATCAGTCGTCTTCCATTAAATGCAACTGAGCCAAAAGACAGGGATCCTACAGCAGCGTTTGTTTTCTTACTGATAGTGAGTATATGTGTGGGAAGCTCCACTGACACGGCTCTAAAAGACTCTGAAGCGCCAACCAAACTCTCACGCTCGTAATCTCCCCCGCTGCATTCAGCCTGAGCTACAGATATTTCCTGAGGAAGGGCAACAAATTCAACATGCATTCTGTCTCTCCTTGATTCTCTCTCTCACACTTCCTCCCACTCTGACTCACTGTTACCTTTTGCTGAAAGAAGAACCAGGCTAAGTAACTGTGAGCAATGAAATATTCTCAGTGGGTGGGAGTGACTTCAGGATATTTCGAAACACTGTCCCTCTAAACCTAATGCTGCCTTTTAACTACACAAAACTGGTGCAAAGATAAACATGTGACCTCAGATCTTCCCTTTCTATTGTTACACATTGTTAGCCTCATAGCATAATTGCCTAAGTCATACACAAATGGACAAAAGTATTGGGATGCACTGAATTTAGGTGTTTGTTTTCTAACAGAGGTCTGGGCTACGAAACAATAATGACAAATTTTCTTTGCTTCCAAAATTTCTCTCAACATTGTTTTTTTTTTGTTTTTTTAATCCATGACTATGATTTTAGATGTTCTATCTCTAAATTTCTATATTTTTCGTGCTCTGACTAATTATTAAAAATTTCTACTTTCTTCACATCTCACTCAGGAAGAAAAATATCCCACTAAACTTTAAGGAAATATTGATGTTTATAAACTATATAGACAAAAATATTGGCATACATCATGTCTATAGCTGTAAGATGTCCTGTTCATGCTGATTTGACAAATAAACGTCAATATTAATAATCAATATGATACTGTATTCATCACACTACAGAACTATATTATGACATTTGTCATTATCGTTTTGTATCCCAGACCCCTGTTAGAAAAGAAACACCTGAATTCAATGTGTTCCAATACTTTTGTCTATTTGTGTACAAGTTAGGCAATTATGCTATGAGACTAACGATATCCAACAATCTGCTCTGGAGTAACTACCGTAAATCATCAGGCAAGACTGTAGCAAGAAAATTTCATGGATCGGAAATACTTGGACAAAAAGAGGATAAGCTGTTTGGAAAATTTGAGTGGTGCAGACATTAACAGTCCACGTGTTACCTGGTATTGTCAGAAGAGATGGAGTCTGAGTGCACACGCTCTTTAGGCAAATTTCTGGGAAGGTTCCGGACGAACTCGGCATAGCACTCGCCCGGTTCGTACAACTTGGCGTTCTCACTCAGAGCCTGATAGTGGGTTGGTAGCGCAACGTTCTGGGTCTGCTGCATCTGAAACCAGTTGACAGTTACCTGTGGAAAGACAATTAAACTTAGTAAGAAGACTTCTTATGTGGGTGACTTGATGGCTTATGAATTATTGTTTTTTTTAATATTTACAGAGACAGCACATATTTGACATTTGCTTTTAATATTCAGATGCACAGAAAAATGACCCATCATCTTAAATATATGTGGACAATATTGCTGTCAAACTGTCAATGAGTAATTTTAACCCAGATTGTGCTGAAAAAAAGACACAGATATTACAAGTATTTGCCTTGTACAGTTTTTTAGGGATCTTTATCCCTTACAGGCTGTGAGTTTAACTTCAGAGCTGAAACAATGTTAAAATCAATAATTGTTGCTTTGGGACCAAAAACTCAGATAGTGCAACAAGTGCTGTTTAAAGATGGGTGTTGTTTGAAACAACATAAATTTACATAAATTTTTTACATGTAAGTTATGCATGGAAGTGGAAGGTGTGAGAGTAAAGGCCTTTACACACACACACACACACACACACACACACACACACATATAAACAACATATGAATACAGAATACTGCCTATATTTTTCATCAAAACTATTCGTACTGGTGCTGATGCAAATTTGTGAGGGTTCAATGACAGTTACTAGGTGCTGTGCAGTATTGAAAGCTGCACAAGTTGATTAATATGATGCTGAAGTTACTACACTACTGCTCCCTATGCTGATAATGTTCTTCTGTGATGTTGCACACATGTCCATCAGTTCATTGTCTTTATCATTTTTTTAACAAATACATGACAGTAAATGATAAGTTTCATCAGTACTGTTTTGACATCTCAGAAAAAAAAATCAATAAATGTTGCTGCTGCTGAATATTTGTGTTTTGTGTCAAACTTCTCGTGACAAAAATCAGCCTGTAGTGTCAGTTAAGTGTAACCTATCTGTGTGAAGCAGAACAGTTTAAGGTTTGGGACTTTCTTGTTACAAAAAATATGTAGACTCTACTCACAGCTTTGAGCGTGAGGTCACACTGGAAGACCATCTCTCGGATCTGTGTGAGGATGGTGCTTTTGGCGTTGGCCAGATCCATCCTCCTGACGCCAGCATCAGCCATGCAGCTCTGGTACTGGTCCTGGGCTTCTTCAGCCTGACAAGACAAGACAAGACAAGACAAAACAAGAGAAACTTTATTGGTTCCGAAAGGGGGGAAATTCAAATTTACAGCAATACAAGACAATAGGCATCAAATATCATCATCATCATCAAGTAACGAGTGTGCAGTAGGTGACATTGACCAGATACATAAAGTCTGTTCAGGCCAGTTTCATGTCCCCTTCCACTGCTCATTGCTTGGATAATGTTGGTGTTGCAGACTGTTGTCTGTCCTTCTCGTCCTACCTTCTGCAGAGCCTCCTCCTCCAGCCTCCGTTTCTTCTCCAGCTGTTTGTTGCCAGTGTTGGACTGCTCCTCCTGGGAGCGGTTGGTAGATGAGTGGGCTTTCTGGTATTCTTCTCTTCTCTGAGCCTTTTGCGCTCGCGCCTTTCGCAAACTTGAATCCGCCTCTTGCTGCAACACAACACAGATCAGCCACACACAATGAGTTTGCAGTAAATGTGGCAGCACCTCTTTCAAAATATAACCCTAACCTTGCAAGTGAAGTAAGACATTATAGTCTGGCACTGAAAAATACCAAGACTTAGGCTGAACTTTAATCCCATAATCACTATTATTAACATCTACATAATGTTGTTTCTTCTCTGATGCCAATGATGAGTAATGTTGCTCTCAGTCTTATAGTATGTGCAGTACTATAGCCTGTTTCCTGGGATGCTTGAAATACCATTTTCTTCTGCTCCCTCTGCCACTGCTCCTTGATGTCTTTTCTCAGCTTATCCAGTTCATTCTTGCGAGCCTGAAGAGGCTGAAAAAAAGGATGGAAGGTTGGCAGTTATACAAAATCTGTGTTTTTGCAGACTTCAACAAGTTCAATTCAAGACTTTTTAAGAGTATTATGAACACTGTGTAAGACTTATTTCACCTCCATTACAATGTTGTTTGGAAAATTATTTCTAAAGGCAAGACAGCCGTAGATGTTATGTAGTTCACTAAGCGCAAAACATTTGTTAGTCTCACCTGAATGAATTTATTGGTTTGGAGAGACACTGCTGTTTGAATCAGCAGCTGGTTGTATTCGATGTCGTTCTTGAATGTTGAAACATAGATGTCGCTAAATGGCATGTAATCCTGATAAAAATGAAATAAAGAATTAAGCACCAATTCAACACCAATTTAACACCAATAAAGCCAACATCCTTTTCAAACTGTTACCTGTTGACTTGCCAGTGTCTTTGCAGTCTCGGCCATCTTTGTATAACTTTTAGCATACTCGATATCTGAAGAATAAACACATATATTACAAAATTTGAGATAATATACAGTACATACATATACAAACAAACACAATATACAAACACTGCTATTTACTACTTTCCGGAAGACCATACTGTGGATCAACTGAACACTATGAGTAATAAAAACATAGGCTTTGCATACATAACAAAATATTCAACTTTTTGCCCGATATGTTAATGAATAATGAAAATGAACAGTGCATTCTTCGATTAATGCAGGACTCTTGAGTTTTCCACCAGTGGAAAGATACATCTCCAACACCCTAATGATATTGATGTTTGTCATCATGTGGGAATTTTCCACTGAAAATGCATCTCTACCCAAACGTTGTTGTACAGTCATGGATGTATTTGGGTTACAGCTTAGTACATTATTAAATATTTTATACAGACATGTTTAAAATGTACAGCAGTGACTGTAAACAGGAAATCGTGGTAAAAAGCCAAAGTGACAAACATATTTAGGATGTGCTGAATACATATCCAAATAATGCTTCTAAAATCTGAATAATATCAGTACATTCCACACACCTTAACTGGAAAATGCTACACTCACAATAAGTCCTAAGTCCTAATATCCAAACTGAATATGCAATTTCTAAGGCATGTATCAAATTCTTAATAGTTTCATATTTGGAATACAAAAATGTAGTAGTACATGTGATTAAAAGCAGTGAAGCCCAAAGGGAGGGAGACTGATATTTCAATATTTATTTCAGGTTCAATTCAAATTAACAGTCACAATGAAATACTATCATAGTAGAAAAAAATCTGTTTTTCTTCCTTTCAGCTGGTAGTCTCACTGTCTCACCCATAGCCAGTCGTTTCTCCATCCAGACCAGGAGGTCTTTGATGTACTTGGACCAGGCCTTGGCATAGAGTAAAGCAGACTCCACTCCGCTGTCATTTTTCAGCAGCGCTAAGTCAACTTCTTCCTCCCGTGATAAAGGCACCTCTGGACCTGCAAAGCCATGAGAGGAGGTTATCACACAGAGGAAAAAAAACACTATTACAATAACAATCACACCATGGTATGGTAGTTGGTGATATCTTGCTAGAGATGACAATGAACTACAATACACCATGATGTCTGTGTAACCAAATAAGAAAAAATACCACTGACAATGTAAAAATAAGCCCTGTAGCTCCCGGCATGTACTATCAAGCATCACTAACTATGTTAGAGTCCTGTGGTCTTGATGCAGGGGATCAATTTCCCAATAGAAGTGGGTAGTACTTTCACTGGAGGAGAACTCAACAAATTAGATCAAAGTCCTATAGTACCATATATGACTTCCTATCAGTGGTCAATAGTAGCTATACTGATATCTATAACCATTTCCATGTCATAAAGCCATCAAAATATGGACCATTATAAGTAAAGGCAAATTTATAATATTTTAAAAATTTGTCAAAATTTGTTTAAATCAAAATATATCAAAACTGCAAACAAACTTTGTCCTAAGGAAGCTACATATAAAATTTGAAATAAATTCAATGAGTAGTTTCCTCAGAGAAGATGTGGGAAGAAATTGCTAACAAAGACGACAAAAACGATGATGAAGACGACGCCGGACACAGCGCCTGCACAATACCTCATGCCCTATCGGCCAGTGAGCTAAAAGCAGGGGACATATTTATTCACAGCACTGTATTGCAATCATAGGATTTGACTAAAGGGAAACAATGTCGGTGACTTATGCTGCTTTTCTGATGACGATAACTCACTTTGACTTGACTCAACTTGGAGCAAGCACATTGCATTTCCACTGCAGGTACAGTACTCCGCGTCACAGCAACACTACATAAACTACTGTGATGTTTGTTATCTTAAGTTTTTTTCAGGGGAGAATACAGTTGTTTAGATAAAAAACCTGCAATCAAATTATCAAGAGGGAGCAAAATTTCCTGCTAACTTAGCATTGGTGTCCCACATCACAACATGGTGGCCACAAGTACACACTGATGAAGCAGCAACCAATCTGTGATCTACATGATTTCACATCATGTATTAGAATCGCTTCAGCTCGACTGGTACCTCGACAAAGATGATGCTAGAGGTAGTATCTAATAGAACTTAGTGGCCTCTACTTCCATGCAGTGAAAATGGAAAAAAAAAAAAAAAAAGTCATGCGAGGCAAGTCAAGCTGATACCATCAGTGGAAAAGCAGCATTAGTGTGTAACCTTAACACACACACACAACTTGACTACGACATCCATGTCCATATGTGGAAACATTCTACAAGTTCTGACCCCAGTCAGATTATGAGGGGAATCTGTTCAGAGCTCATCCATTTTGCTTTCATACAAATAATAATCTGCCATATCTGATGATATGATACACAGCTTTGGAAGGAAGTGCCACACCACCAGGACAAAGCAGTCAAAACAATAATTAAATGTAAATTTCTTGTTTACTTGTGTAAAAATGTGCAGCCCAAATCTTGCACAAGACACATGAAATATAATAACAATGGTGGATTTACCTACCAGCGCTCTCAGCGCCACGTGCCCCTGTTTGAACATGTAAAATGTTGAAAATAATATTATTGTTCTTGCCAGGACTCAAACCCTGGTCTCCTATATTGTAGACCATAGCTTTACTTACTGCGCTATCCATCCAAATGTACACCAAAGTGCTAATTTGTGCGTCCCAAGGCTCTCCTATCTCTTGTATTGAAGGGGGATCTACTGTGCACACACTATTTAAGAAAAGAGTCTATTTAGTAATGGGAGTCAAATCTCAACTAGTTTAAAGTCTAATCATGAAGAGACAACTGTCTATTCAAGCAGCATTTGAGTCTGCATGAAAAACCAACAGGCAGCCACACAAGGTATAGAATGTATAATTATACAGTTGGAACTATAGAACTGCATGGACTGAATATTATATACCTTTGAACACAGCCAGTGATTGAGTGAATCACACAAAGTTGTCAAACATAGGCCTATACCTCTAATGTATCCTGTTGTTTCTAATTTGAAATTATTTGGAATTCAATGCCATAACTGAGTACAACCTTATTAAAGCCAACTCTTTAATTTCGTTCCAAAACTGGTCACATTAGTGAGGTTCAATTGTATTAATTTTATTAGTGTATGATAATTTAAAAAATACAGTTTAATGTGATTTGATGGTTGTATGATGTTTATTTTGCTTCGCCCCCTTGAAACTCCAGCAGGGCTCCGACCCTGGACCCCACTATTCTCTTGCAACACCCCCCCCCGTCCATTTTTTTTCTGGATCCGCCACTGAATAATATAATTTAAAAACATTTATTCAGTCTAGGAACAATTAATATTTCAAGAACAGAATATCAAAAGTTGAAAGTGATGAAGTGAATTTCTAGTAAAAACTTCAACTCTTTCAACATGGTGTGGTATATTACTATATTGACCTTTTGTTCTGCTCTTACATCAACTTAAAGTGAAAACAAACACACGGTATCACCAACATTTAAACAAGAGCAATATGTGAGATGTAAAGGGAAAGGACAATAAGGTTGAGTCTAAACAGTGTAAGAGGATATGAAAGTGTTGGGCATCTTTTAAAATAATTCAAACCTTTTTTTTTCCATCCAACTTGTAACATTGTCATAAAACCTTTCCCAGCATTCAACCATCTGACTCAACTTAAACCCCATGTGTTTCCCATCCCACACTCAACTACTCCTAAACAGGCAAGGAATGTCAGATATGTGAACAGAGAGGGGAAAACGAGCTGCTAGTATGAAAAAAGCAGCAGAAATAACAGGGGTGGAAGGCAGAGGTTTCGGGCGGGTCCACCTCAGGCATTCAACAGCGTTGAGCCTGAATCACTTGGAGCTGACACTATGGACTGCCCTGAGCTACAACCATGCAACCATTAAATGCACTGTGAACACCCATTAATAGCTATTACACTTCAGGGTGAAATTGTTTTCACGCTTATACAGCTTTAAGGTAACTAACTTACCCACAAGGTCAGTTTTTTCTGTAACGTATCCCTCAGGATCCACAGAGAGATTATCAAAAGACTGTGAAAAGACATTTTAGATTAGAAGGAGGGGAACGTAGACGTACAATCAAAGTGAGACATCACAAGCAGCTGGGTTTTCAACACCCCCTTTAAATACAGAAAGCAAGTCTTTGAGGGTTCTTTTTTCAGTGGAGGCATGGTAAAATTAGCTTTAAGTGCACCCTTTTGAAACATGTAATGTACAAGAACAAAGCTGTAAAAGGGAAATTAGCTGTCTGAAAAAAAGAAAGATGGCATCTCACCCTGCTTCTCCTGGTCTGGGGGATCCCCAACCCTGAGCCACTGTCCACATCTCCCATAAGGAAGTCAGAAACTCTGAGGGTAGACATATGAGAGAGAATAAAGGAAAATATTGTCATTTCACTGTTGCTGCTGTTACATGCACCATCACTTTAACATACTGTGTAATTCTGTACATATAAGTTATTTTATCATTTTTTGCATATTTTATGGTAGTTTTTATTCTATCCTATTTCCCTATTTTTTTTTATATTTTCTTCTTTTATCTTTCTCATGCTACGAACACAGAGACCTGGGTAACTATATTTCATTCTATCATGTACAATTGATTCAATGAATAATAAAGCTGAGCCTGAGTCTGATACGTAGTTTAGGATGGATGTAACAGAAATCTATTCATTAAAAAAAGTATAGTGCTCTTCCACCAGATCATCGAAGACCCACGTAATGATTACATTTTAGGGTTACATTTGAGTCAGGTTTGAGCTGATGTAGTTAAGGTTGTGCTTAATAAGGGCTGGGCAATGTGGACACAATTCATTATCAGTGGATTATTATCATAATCAATGTTAAATAATTATTTATTTTCAGTTTAAAGGTTTATTTTTGGTCTCAAGTCTACGTTAAAAAAGTTGGATAGGTACTTATGGTTTAAAAATATTCATATAAAACATAAGAAGGAAATGATAAAACATTATAACATTAAAATGACGTACAAGATGCAATAAGACAAAAATGTAAAAAACGATGTAAACATCATAAAAGATGTAGCGATACGAATGTTACAAGATAGAAATAATGTAAAAGACGGAACAATATAAAAATAATGCAAAAGACATACAATTATAATGACGTGATGAGACAAAAAAAAGGATAAATATAAAAAAATACAAAATAATACAAAAATGATGCATATAATGTTGTGAATAGAAGAACAAAGTATGACAAACAATGAAAAAAAAATGTACAAGACAAAATTATGTAAAAGATGCAGCAATACAATAATAATGTAAAAGAAGTGTTAAGACTTAAATCAGCTGAAACAATGTTGAAAAAGATGAAAATGATGATAAAAAAAAATATCACTAAATGTAAAAAATGGAATGAGATGAAAGCAGAAAAAAATAGATATATCATGATAATAATAATTATCGTGATATACAAATACATTGTGGTAACTGTTTAAGCACCCAGCTCAAACATTAAGCACACGAACTAGATGAAGTTCTCTATCCAATACTGCTGCTATAAACACCTAGAAATAAGGGTGGATGTCAAAAGGCTAAAAAAACAAAACAAAAGGCAAAGCAAATATTTCTGGATAATGCATGAATGGATGGATGGATGATGTCAAGTTTCTTGACTGTTACACAAAAAGTAATAAAAGATATCAAGTAGTGCTGAAAAGGGTAAAGGAGCATTGTACTCACACATTGCCGAATGTGAACGCCAAAGTGTCAATGGATGTGTGTATCTCAGAAAATATAGCCTTTTTGTTTTCTGGGGTCACTTCCTTGAAGTTAACGCCTGCAGAGAGTGATAAAATACAAGACTTTCAGCCAAAACAACAACTGTTATGAACACTCAAAGTTAGACAAAATCAGTACTATATGAGGCTTTAACCCATAAAGACCCAGTGTTACTGGTGTCTCTATCCAGTGCCATTTATCAAACCCCATGGGTTTTACTGGTGAATCAATGTTGTAGAAGATGACAGTGTTTTCATGTTCAATACAGAGCCTCTGAACATCCAAATGGGTCATGTCTGATGACCATGAAAAGATGACAAACTGTATTTTACACCAATTATTTACATGGATTGATAGGATTAGTGGATCAGCAGGTATTTAAACAGTATACACCAGTGGATACTTTTGGCTGCCAGTGGATGTTTGGGTCTTCATGGGTTAATAATATATAGGACTAACATAGATAATACAGCAAATTAATTAAAAACAACAAAACAAGAGCTGATAAAGATATTCATTCATTTTAAAACAAACAGCAACATATTATATAAAGCATCAAGTTTAATTAAATGCACACTTCTGAAGAACCACAGAGTTACGGTTTTTTTTTCCTGCACAAGTAAGTCATCAACATTTACCATCTGGCTTTTGATAGAAGTAGTTAATTATCTCTATGAGGGTTAAGAGTTGTTCCAAGTGTTGACACTCAATGACACATACACCATCACACCTCTCAGCAGGTACACAGGTTCTTGTTTTTTTTAAAGCTATGAAAATAGCTTTCAAATCACAACTGTGAAGAGTAAACAGAAGTCGTCTTGTGAAATGCCTCGGTGAATTTTCATACCAAATAAGAAGCAGCTTCTGGATCATGTCCAAGGATGATCGTCAAGGATTAAACAAAAACCATCCAAAATATTTCTGTTTTGCATGTGTGAAATCCTTGGCATAGTCCTCCACGTCCATCGGACAAGTTCAACTGGCAGTCATCTGTCGTTCACATTCCTTGGTTTGACGTTTTTGATGGCAAGACATCCAGAGATTTTAAATAAGAATAATTATGCAAGGCTGGTGAAGCTTCAAAAAAGAGAAAGAGTGCGAAGTGATCGTTCCTCTTCAGGAAAATGCTTTACTCAGCAAGAGGTTCAAGGCAATTGGAGGAACCTAAGACACAGGCAGTGAAATCTGACTTAGCTGAGTACTTCCTGTCTGCCTGCAACAGGAAACACTCACACAGCTTGAGTTCTGTGACATGTTAATACTGAAAACACTCACCTTTTCTTCCTGGTCACTTGGCATTGTTTCCTTGTTACAGAGAACTGAAAAAATCTGCAAAAAAAAAGTCCAAAAAGTACCAGTTTTCAGATCTCTTTCCAGTCAGTTTTTGTGTTTCCATTTTCTCTTCATGAGAATAAAGTCAATCTGTGTCAGCTGTGTTTGGGTAATCTTAAATCCCCGACATCCTATGAAGCACGGAGCTGTCATGGCATCCCACATTAGGGAGGGGACTCCATATGTATGTTCCACGGAGATTCTGGAGGACACCAAAAGAGAGGAGACGTGGTGGTGCGAAGCCTCCCTGCCGTGCACCTTCCAAAGCCCTGAATGCTCAGCGTACAACTCTGCACCGACTTCTTCCTCAGGACATCCTGTGGCTCTCATAACAATGATTCCAGAGCTCTGCCCCCCTTGTCACGACTGAAATATGGAAACTGCATCATTCGAGGACAGGGGCTATTGTTTTCTCACGCACGGAGACAAAAATGGGGACAATTAGCCCATGAAAAATGTCCTCATGTCCTTATGTTACATCCTTCAGTCTCGGCATAGCAGGGTTTCTCTCCCATCACTGGCCATGTATTCTTAAAAATAATGGCAGTAAACTAAAAAAAACAATTCTATTTAAGTGTAGAAAAAAGGATCTATGATCACTGAGCTAATTAGCTTCATCTACAAAGGATTAATTTGCATATGAACAGGTATTCCTCCATGATGTGATTATACAAGATGGTAGCCTCTCTATTGGACAAAGGGTGATGAAAGCATGGAAAAGAATTCCAAAAAGCTGAGGAGTTGACACTTTCATTGCTGGGCCCTGCAGTTTTTAACAGGAGGAAGAGGAGGATGAGGAGGGGGAACAAATGTGCTAAAAATGTAACCAGGAAAGTCAGCCTTATCAGGGGACGGTTTTTTGAACTGTCAGTGTAAAGATATATCTACTGTACGATGACACAACAACAGGAATGTATGAGTCAGAGGCTGATGAGGGCTGGGTGGTATGTCCAATTCATTTGATTCATCAAGGGTTTGCTATGTAAAAATCCTGAAAAAATTTGACATAGTCCTTTTCATACTCAACAACAATTCAAAATGTAACCAGTTGGCCTCGTGGAAAACTTTAACTGTGATTGAATGTGTTTATCTAGTCAGATTTAGCATATAGCTTTAGCAAAGAAGAGTATTTTAGACTTAAAGTTTGTCTTCAATTTATGTAGCCAGAAAACAATTAATGAACATCATAAATCACCCCTAACACTGAAAAAAAAAAAAATCTAATGTTTTTTTCATATCTTGTTACTCTAAGACTGACTGATGATGGACTTCTGAAGCTGAAATTATGTCTATGTAGAATATACTTTACAATATAAAAATATACAGAATGAATACAAAACAAATCTGACATTAGTGTAATTCACTTTACACATTATAACAAAATACAAAATTAAGAAAATAATACATTTGGCTACTCCACTTTTTACATTTGCAACATTTCCACAGCTTATGTTCAATATTTGTGTATATTTTCTATTTTTTGTCTATCTTGTCGAATAATCACTTCTTTGTATTTGCCTTGCTATGCCTGCTAGAAAGATGCTTGAACCACTATCTTGTTTTTTCTACAATGACAATAAAGTATTGAAAGACTAAACGAATGAAGCACCAGGCCTACATTTAGTTTAGTTAAAGACAACATTAAAGCTTATTTCCAGTGTTTGCAGTAGCGGTCATGTGTTTCTGATGGGGTGACACTACTAAAAGGAAACACTGTGTTCATCTGCTTATCTATGGAAATATCTAGAGATTATCTATGGAATTATATACAGTAAACTGCAGTCTATGTTCTGTAAAATTGAATATCAGCCGCACACCATTAAGTACATAGGACTAATATATGTGTATATATGTGTGCTCTAGTAATCTCAGATACATTCCTGACATTTTTAGTTTAATTGGAAATGCACCTGAAGTGTCAGATGAGACGACAGCAGTCGGAGAGTAGCTCAGGTGTGAAGGGTTAATGTAGAAGTAGTATCTGAAACAGGGTAGACAGCCATGTGTTTGAAGGGGGAGGTGGGGTTTGTTGCAGTAAATTCTGGCTGGCGTCCAAATCCTGCAGGTGTCGGGATGAGGCATCAAAGAGGAGAGCGAGCGAAGGGACGACACTAACGTCTGGAGATGGGTATGAAGACGGCGAGGCGCACAAGGCCTGTTATCATTCAAAGCTCTGAGTCCTCGTTGTGTCACTGATTCATCGCTTCGGCCTCTGGCTTCCACTCATTCTCTCACTATGGCGGTGTTGTGTTACCTACTGGCCATTAGGGACTGTCCATCCAAGGAGTACAGAGGTGAAGGCACCCCCTTGTGGACAGGCCACTTGTCAACAAGTTCAACAACACCTGGACAGACTGCACTGTCAAAAAATGTTACCAAAAAAATCCTAGTAATTAAACTTATTTCTAATGTGTGAAAAACACTGTTGGGCATATGTTTACATATCCACTTATAGGCCAATACTCTGTAATTTATAATCCTCTCATCAGTCACAACTAAACACCAACATGTTCATTAGATTTCATTTTCATTTGGTCTTTCCATTTGGGTTGATTTTGTAACAAAACTAGTTTAGTGTTAGCTTTAGTTTCTGTGTTGTTATGAGAAAAGCCTTGATTTACAGAAGCTGGAAAAAGAAGAAAAGGTGAAAAACAGGCTAACCACAGTTTCTCTAATCTTAAGTAAGAATTGAAATAATAAAAAAGATGGGAAATCCTGACATTTGACCACTTTCACAAGTTCCTGTTTTTATTTAGTGAGTTCTGTTTGTTATTTCAGTGCAGATTTAGTGTTTTGTTCAGAGGGTTTGTCAAGTTTTAGTTTAGGTTTTTGGGTATTATGAGGAAAGTCTTTTTATTTAAACATAAAAATACCAAAATCTTATTTTTCCCTTTATATTTCATTTTTCATTCATTTGTGGTTTTTCTCTGCACTTGCTTATCGTATGTTGCTGCTGTTGACTGAAATTTCCCCACGGTGGGATAAATAAAATGTTATCCTTTCTTTATTTAAAGAAGCTAGACAGGGTCGGATGAAAGAATGCACAACATCAAAAACTATTTATAAAACCATTATTTATTACACGACACATATTGTGATCATGAACCACTCAAATGAAGCTCATTTTACCTGTAGTTCTAGTTTTATCCTGTTTTGTTTTTTTTAACTTCATGATGTGTATTGTTCATTGTTCTCATTTTTGTGTTTTTGAAAACTGATGGAATCATATTTCACTGCGCTCGTTTTTGTTTTTGATGACAGTAACTGTGTGTCACTGCAGACGGCCATTTACGTCAGCCTTCAGTCTTTCTTTGACTAATCTAATACTGGATCTCCTTTGTGTCCTCTTTTCATGTGCTTCAGATTAGAATGTCTCTAACCAGGTACAGATTGTAGACATGCATTCTTAGGAAATGGGTCACAACTCAGATATGGAGATAGAAGGTGAGCTGTTAGACAACACACCTCGTGACATGGAAAGAATGAAGAAACGTGGATGTGCCTGGCCAGCGAGCGCCCTGTTGCGGGGCCTCCTTTGCGGCTGAAACGTGGAATGCAAATTACAGCTGCAGAGATTCTTGTGTGCGAGTCAACAAGTGAAGATTACTTTTGGAGCGGATCGCATTTCGGGCAGATGAACTTGCGAGTTGAGATTGCTCTTGTTTGTATTCATTCAGGCGATGAGAAATTGTTCTGTTGCTGAAGGAATAATAACTTTGCACATAGTGACCTTTCAGAAAACCAATCTCTGAGCCAACTCTAACCAAGTACAGATCAATAAAATATTCCTGCAGGATATTTCCCATACTGGTGTAAATGACTGACCTGCGCCCATTCATTGGCTGAACCAATAATGCAACAATAAGATTTCACGCCAAGATAAATGTGCAACATCTGGGCGCCTGCATGTGTTTACTTATGTGTCTGTGTGCAACCGTGCATGCTGGTGAATTACTTAGTACTGACCTTTGACCTTGGCGATGACTGTGCCAGCTGCTCCTAGGATATCCACTGAGTTGAGGGTCTGATGTTTGGCAATGACGGCCTTGAGGACGCGGAGTAGCTCAGCTAAACGTTCCTGCACCACCTGCTGAAGATCATCCTGCAGCTCTACAAAAACAAAAAGAAAGTAAAGCTGGTTACTTTAAAGCACTTTTTATAATATTGTTATCCAAACAATGACCTAATCCAGTCCCTGATTATAAGGGTCTACTAAGCTGGAAACAAAACCTTTTCATGGTCTCTACAGCTTAAGGTAAAATAGACTGCAGACTTTGTAAGACTTTTTAATGCCACTCTGAATGAAGTTTAAGACCATTTCATAGCAAATACAAAACTAAAGGAAAAAAAACACCATAGAGTATTTCATTAGGTTGAGGGTTTTTCCTGTCATTAAGACTTAAGGCACAGCACCTGAACTGACAAAAAGGAAAAACTCCACTCTGGAGAGAAGAGACATTATACAGTATTATCCCAAGTAGACAACGCTTTTTTTCTGTGGTGGTTGTCCGTTATTTGTTAAATTGGAACTATAACTTAACATCATCAGTGTGCAGACGTGGTTTGCATTTCTTTATAATATGTTTTTAACACTGTAATAACACCTTCTTCTTATTTTTAATGTAGCCATTTTGTTTACAAAGGCACTTTGGTAATAATTTTAATACTGATGTATAACCAAAAAACAAAATAACAACATGCTGCGCACTTTTAATACCCCTTGGCTAAATATAATAAAAGATTCTGTTGAAAGTTACTGCCCTATAATTTAGATTAGAATGTCTTTATGCAAAACTTTTTACATACATATTTATATTTGAAAGTACTCAAATATTATAACTATTCTAACTATAATTTGACCTTGAAAAAGTAGGTCAAGGTTGCATATTTTCAATAGGCTTCTGCTCCATTCCAAGATGAATCCACAGTATAAATTTGGTCCAGATATCTCAATGCATTCTTCAGATAATGTGATTATGGCGCTGAACGGACACACAGACGGACAGATGACAAAATGATTACAGTACTTCTCAGCCGAGGAGTAAAAAACTAAAAAACAAAAAAACTATCCTGTTGACCTGCTCTTACTTATATGCTTGTTTTTGTTTTGTTTTGTTTTTTTGATGTGATGTGTGTAACTGCACACATATAAGCCTGAATGACCACATTAAGCAGCTCACACTGACAGACTACAAACTCACTGTATATGATGTGTGAATGGTCCATGTCTGTATTGATGTTTTTGTATAATGTATGATGATTCACTCTTGAACTGCATTTGGAGACTGTTAATAGAATCACCCACTATGGGATAAATAAAGTTATCTATCTATGAAACAAGACTTCACTGTATGCACTTAACAAAAAAAACAAAGTCAAAAATATCTCACAGAATCCCACTGCCCATGTCATAGCATTTTAGACTTTCTTCTGAGACTTTGCAACAATTTTCTGACTGACATTTAATCCCACTTCAGGCTTAATTTTAAACTGAGTGAATTGAATGTGTATTAAAGATCCAGGAAAAACCTGCTTTTTAACAATATAATAGAAGGCCGGGTCATCTAGTCAATATTCATTAGTGTTAGGAATTCAGTTAATAAAACACTAGAAAACTACGAAAAACACTGCCCAGGGTGATGTCTTCAAACATCCTGAACCCCAAAGCTTTTCAGTTTACTGTTATTTAAGACCAATGATGATTTGGGTTTAAAACACAAATAATGAATGGAGTCTTTTCCTTCCTGTACTTCTTTCATCATCACTATTAAATGTACCCTTCAGAGAAGAGGTTTCCAAACTTTTTCATCTATCCCAAAGGATAGCCTAACTGCTTTATCTCCAACATTACCAACAATACATTGTGAACTCTCTCAGAGTATACCCGACAACAACACACACCCTGTGGTCTAAGACTAAACATGTCTCCATCCAAACCTTGGTATTGATGACCCTGAATTTATAAGGAGGCGGGAGTAAATTCTGAATAAATGTTTATTGGATATAGAGGCAGAACAGGAAACAGAAGTTCAAAACCTCGGTAAGTCAGATGAGATCGTCCACCTTAAGGAAAAAATGATGAATACAATAGGTTCATTGAGGACGCAACTCAAAGAATAGAAAATACAGAAGCACCAACATGATCTGAATGATTATAAAGAAGGAATGGTTTATCAATATCAAAAAACAACTTAAAGTGTAGCTGTACTGGTCACGCTTATGACATTAATTGTGGTTTGTGTACTACTTATGAGCAAGAGAGGCATAAATTCAGTAAAAAAAAAAAAAAAAAAAAAATCACCATAAAGCACTGGTTCCCAACCTTTTTTGACTCATGACCCCATTTTAACATCACAAATTTCTGGCGACCCCAGACATTCAAAATAGAGATTTTTTTT
Source organism: Apogon hyalosoma (assembly GCA_037367295.1). NCBI lineage: Eukaryota > Metazoa > Chordata > Actinopteri > Kurtiformes > Apogonidae > Apogon > Apogon hyalosoma. The sequence continues at coordinate 29,976,931 of JAPQRP010000011.1, read as the reverse complement.
TTTTTTTTTTTGCTAAATTTTTTTTTTTTGATCATGTAATAGTTTGCTATACTATGTTGCAAATAAACATTAATTTTAGATGACATTTAGGCTATATAATG
>JAPQRP010000011.1:29945737-29964416 GCA_037367295.1 Apogon hyalosoma | reverse complement strand
ACACACACACACACAAGTAATACATACTGTTAGTATTGTAAATATTGTGTCTACTTATATTTTATGTCTATTTTATTTATTTTTTTTTTATTCTATTCAGCTCTGTTCTATCCTTCTTTTGTAAAATCTTTTATACTATATTCTTCTATTATTTTTAGCTTTTGTAATTTTTCATTTGTATATTCTTGTTTTGGTATTTTATTAATATTGTTGCACTGACTGGAGTAGCATTCCTGATTTCACTGTTCACACAGTGACAATAAAGGCTGTTCTGTTTATCCCAAACCATCTAAATCAACATTTGGAGATAACTGATGGAGGATATGACAATATATCTAAAAAGCTAAAGCTCAGACAAATGGAGTAGAAGTATAAAACAGTAGTTACATTCCACTACTGCAAATCTACTTCTACAACCTGCAACTTGCATCTACTGTTGGTTTGCAATTGTTTTGTACACACTAGAAATGCAACGGCTTTGGAAATCATGTATGAATTTTGTGCAACTAGTTACAAATATGCAAACTAACTGTGCATGAATGCTTCTTTTACTCTATTTTAGAGGAGCTGTCAAACATTACCTAGTTAATATGTTAGTTTTATATCTGAATAAATTCCTCATAATTCTTTATTTTGCTATCCTTTACCACTTGTGATATGAAACCAGAGAAGCATTGTAAGAACAAGTGGTGCCAAGCACAACAAACCCCACCCCTCGCAAACATTTTACCTGATTTGCTCTTATCATTGCGAAAACACATTTTTGGTGACCTTGACCTTTGACCTACATTCACCAAAATTTAAAGGGATCTATTCTGGACCACCTTGCACCTTTCCTGAAAATTTCATGGAAATTGGTCCAGTAATTTTTGTGTAAAGTTGCTGACAAACAAACATACAAACAAACAAAAAAAGAACCTAAAAACAATACCCTCACCTCCCCTTTGGGGGGTGGGGTAACAAACAAACACACAAACAGACAAAAAAAAAAAACGAACCAAAAATAATACCCTTGCCTCCCCTTTTGTGTGTGTGGGGGGTGGGGGTGGGGGGTTATCACTAATGCCAGACTTATTCAAGAGGAAAAACCATGTAACCAATGGGACTGTGCATACAGTACAGTCTGTGAACCATTCTGCTACTTAGATCGGCATTATTTCCTCACCATAAAACCCACATTAAAATCTCCAGACAAAACAACTTCATTCAGAGATGAGAAATGGTAATAAAGTTATCAAAACAAGGTCAGATTTTGTGTGACAGCTCATACCGATCGCCTCCATTGTTGCTGTTCAATTTGTGTGGGAGGATGTGTGCTCACTGCAGCGTGAGACAGCCCACAGAAAGCTGGTCAAAATCAGCTGCGAGTGGGTTTGCCACAACAATGGCATCAAAAAAAAAAAAAGCACACTGGAAATTTGCTACTGATCGTAAAGTGTATGGGGGGGTGCATGCCATTGTTTTGGTAGAGATAACAGTGGTGAGGCATGGAGCTGGGCCATATTGTTGAAAGGAAGACCCCCTGCCAACGCCAACGCAGGTCTAGGCTGCCCTGCCTTTCTTTACAGCGATGGGACGGGCTGGGGTCCCGGCTGTGCTTCACGCTCGGTCTCAGACAATTTATTTTCTCTGAGATCAGGACCTCCCTCGCTTTGAGGAAAATAAATTCACTATGAAAAGCAAATGAAATAGTTTCAAACTGATAAGATTAAGAACACAGTGAAAAAATAAAGGGTTTTATCCTCTTGCGACCCAGCAGTGCATTTTTTTTTTTTTTTGGCAAAAGTTTCAGAGCTAAATAAAAAAAAAAAAAAAAGCACTGTCCACCACAAAGCCATTATAAAAAAACAAAAAAAAAATATCTGGAAAAACTGTTGCATTATGGCATTTCAAATCAAAATAATTATTAAATGTGTAGAAAAGCCAAGACTTTTATTTTCTTTTGTCTCAGGAGGATATAAACAAAACCAACCATTTAAGAGACTGGAAATAGGCCTAAATTATCAATTACACTGATAAAGGATTAATAACATACTTATCAACCGATTATTAGTTTCATTACTGTTTCAGTTCTACAGTAGGTGCATGTGCAAATGTGTTTAAAGTACTATTAAATTATGACTGTGTGTGTCAAAAATAAAATAAAGTGGATTCATTTTCATCATTTATCCAAACAAGTGGTGCCAGGTATAACAAACCCCACCCCTCGCAAACATTTTACTAGATTTGCCCTATCTCTTATCATTGCAAAAACACATTTTTGGTGACCTTAACCTTTGACCTACATTCACCAAATTTAATGGGATCTATTCTGGACCACCTTGCACCTTTCCTGAAAATTTCATGGAAATTGGTCCAGTAGTTTTTGCGTTAAGTTGCTTACAAACAAACAAACAGACAAACAAACACACAGACAGACAAAAAAAACAAACCAAAAACAATACCCTCGCCTCCCCTTCGGGGGGCGGGGTAATAACTGTAAAAATTAAGACACAAGAAGTCCACTGGCTTAATTGTGAAGATCCAGTTCACAGTCTTAAGTGTTTCAAGGCACTGCTCCAAAAAGAAAAGATCACTTTTCATTAGGCTAATCTGACATTTTTCAATAATAAGAATTACAAACATGACAATTCAAAATCTGAATGAAAAAATATTCTCTTACATGTGTTATGTGACCAAAAATGATCCAAAAAAGACCCAAAAGCTTTTTAGTTTAACTCTTAAGACTTAAAAGTAACAAAGGCTCAATGTGTAATACTTGAAAAATGTACAGTTTGAACAAGTGTCAAACAGAGAATAATCATATATTATCATCATGTCATTTGCAGGTGTGAAAGTGTTGAGTGACTGAATGAAGAAATGCATTTGTCATTTGTGGTAAGGTTTGTCACACTGACGGCACAAGACTGTGCATGCAAGACACAATAGTTTCATATTGACATGCAAGCAGACAATCCACTAAGGGGAATTCACGTGAACCACATTTTTTAGTGATTTTTCAATACTGTAGTAATTGTAGAAATATTCAGCCCCATTGACTCAGTTTCTCTTCTCTCTCCACTACTTTCTACCTCTCTTTACAGTGTCCCAAAATCAAAGGAAAACAGTTTACAATAAGTCAAACATTTATTTCTTAAGTTGTTGGGTGAGGGTTGATCCTTTGTGTCTGTAACAGACAAAGACCCAGCAAATCAGATTCTTCAGGTGGTCTGGCAAAGGTTACAGCCTCCTCTCACCCCACTGATAACAACAGGCAATCAACTGGCCTGTCTGGACACGCGATCGGTGATACTGGGAACAAGCCTGAGCAGCTCTGGTGACACATGGCGCTGCATGGGAAACAGCCTCGGGGCTAATTCTCCTCCTGACTGGAAGGAGAGACGGTCACAGATTTACACCTAAAGCAGCAGCAGCACATGACTGACTAGATGTTCTCATTCCAGCATGGAGCGGCGCTGTTCTCTGAAAATATCCTGACATTTTCCTTTGTTTTATGCATTTACTATAGTATAAGCTTGCAATTTAATGTATTCAAATGGAGCAATGTGTGGGTTAAGAGAGTCTGATTTTATTCTGCTTACATTTATATTTATGCATTTGGCAGACGCTTTTTACTAAAGCCACTTACATGGGGAGATGTTTACATATAGATCCTATAATCTTACCTAGTGAATTGAATAGTTTTGTTTTCGTTCATTCTAACTGCAGACTTTAACCCATAAAGACCCAAACATCCACTAGCAACCAAGAGCATCTACTGATGTAAACTGTTTAATATCTGTTGATCCACTAATCCTATCAATAATCTAAATAATTGGTGTAAAATGCAGTTTGTCGTCTTTTCGTGGTCGTCAGATATGACCCATTTGGACGTTCAGTGGTTTGTAGTTAACGTCGAAACACCGTCATCTTCTACAACATTGATTCATCAGTAAAACCCACAGAGTTTGATCAATGACTGTGGTTGTAGACACTTGGTTTATGTTTACTTAATGATAGATTTTACTGATGAATTCACTTTTTCTTCAGTTTTCTCTGTTTTTGATATAATAGCCCTTAACTTAAATCTGAGCTTTTATGAACATCTACATGATCAGTACATTAAATATAGGAAAGCATGTGATTTCCACTTCAAAATGCAAAATACAGAGCGTAATATAAGTAATAAATTGTGATAAATCACTTAAGAAATGTTAAAAATAGAGAAAAAAAAATTAATTTGGGAACCACCACAAATGTAGCACTGGGGCTTTATGGGTTAATTCTAAGTTTATAAAAGCATGCTGCTAGGTGATAACTGCATGGGTTTGGTGCACAATGTCTGCGGTTTCCCTTTTGAGAGAAACTACAAACTCGCTCTTGTTAAAATGACACGTAAACATCCTCATAGGGCTCTACAACGTATCAAATGTATTTGATTAATCAAGTTTTTGTTTTATGGAAATTGGAGTGGTTGGAATGAACTGAAACATAATGTACAACATGAGCGCAGTGAGCACATGACTGAGTAGATGTTCTCATCCCAGCGTGGTGCAGTACTGAATCAAATGGATATAGATGCTTTTTTTGATCCTGTAGACCAGGACTATATAAGCTAAGGGATTACCCACCAAGTCTTCCATCATAAACCACAAGGTCAGAAAAGATGAAATGCTCACTGTATCAAATCCCGCTCGCATTGCTGAGCTGCTTGCAACTTGATCTATGACAGGTGTTGTTTGGTCAGGATTCTATCTCCAAACACTGATCCTCCATCCCCCCCTCAACCTCCTCATCCTCCCCTGTCCAAATAATCACAACATCACCACCAAGCGTCTCTGTGACTTTCTTCCCAGGCCTTGTTTGGAGACAGAGTAGGACCTCAGACATCGTGCAGACAGTAAACAGCAGGCGCTCCATAAACAGCTACCTGCCCTCAGACTAATCACACAGCGCTCTCTGTGAGGTCCTGGCTAATTCTTTGCTCTTTCGTCGCATGTTTGGACAGACTTTACAACAGGTGTACAACAACAGCACGGCTGCATTCTCGAATCGACACAGTCAGGTATCAGGTTCAGAGAGGAAGACCAAAGTTGAGAAGGGAAACACAAACTATAAGCCAGTACAAGTTAACTACTGCTCCATGAGTCCAGTACAAACACAGATTAGAGTCTGTTAATTCGCTTTATAATCTACTTTGGATTTTTTTTCCACAGTCTTGGAGGACTGTAAACCCAAGTACTGGGGATTGGTTTATTACTAAATTTAAAATAACCGGTAACATATTGTTAGCCTCATCGCATGATTGCCTAAATCATATTTTTGGCCAAATTGTGATATCTGTGTTACTTTAATGTCCAAACACTGCTTCTTCGTTTTACACAGATATCACAATTTGGCCAAAAACATGACTTACACAATTCTGCTATGAGGCTAATGGATTCCAATGTCATCATACTAAGTCATTAAAACAGGGGGAATCCTGACATTTGACACATTGGAGTTATTAGAGTTTCAACATTTTCCCGAGCTTTTATTTCTATTCAGTATTTTAGTGTTTCTGGTCTCAGTTTTAGTTAGTTGTGTGTATGTAAGCAGTTTCATTTAAATTTTGGGGAACTGACTACTTGATAACTTATTTGCTGAAAAAGGTGAAATGAAATAATGCATGATATCAAATATGATTTACACAAGCTTTGGTTATGAAAGGTGCCGTGTTGTGCAAAGCCATTTTATTCTTGCACATTAAACCAAAAAACCTGCAGCAGAGGAAAAAGTCTCAACTGATTTTGCAGTTCTATTTTGTTTTAAGCCTCATACAAATTGTGAGTTAAGCGGTCATATAGGTTTATTAGCAGTCACACTAAACTTGGTTCTAATTTGTGTGCATGTACGTATTTTATTTATTGAATCTACACAGGTAAAGATAAAAGAACAAAACATCATCAGCCCACATTGGAATGAAGCTAAGCTAATGATCATACAATTACACAAGTAATGTTGATATGTACAAAGCTCAAAGTCAAAGGGAATGGATGAATGAGAAACTGGTTGTGACTTGGGAAAACACACCAACAGTTTTGCAAAGACTGTTGAGGTTAGTAATCTGCTTTTAGCCAAATGTTTGTGTCATTTCATGGTAAATGAAAATTTCTGTCAGAATTTTGTCCCTGACCGTCTTCGATTGTATGAAAAAACAACAGCCATTGTGAACGTCTCTCACTGTGAGACGTAGGACCACATTTCATCAGTGTATGAAGCATAGACACATGACTTACATTTCTATGAAGGATTGTTAACAGAGAACTTGTGTTTTTTTATGCTGTAAAACTGTTTTGATGGGAAAACAAGCCAAAAGCGTAAACTGAAAGAGTTTAATCAGTAAGTTTAACCACACTGAGGTAAAGGTAGGTTCATGTTTCTTTATGAAACGTCTTCGCAAAGGTGGAAAATAAAAAATAAAGACTCGTACCATAATGTGAATGTTCTATTTAAAATGTAAAATTTGTATAAGAAAAAGCATCCTTCAGTCAAAGCCAAGGTATTACGTACCTGTATTGATAGTGAAAAAGATTATTGTCATTTTTAGGGCTGGGTAAAAAAAATTTGATTTGATATCGATTTCGCTTTAATTTTGCGTTATCGAGTGTCTGACCTGGGTACCGCTGACGCAGTTGGCCCCTTCGTATACGGTTGTCATGTTCCAGATCTCATCTACGCATGCGTATTGTAATCTGTCAGAATATGTCAGAATGGCAGCTAGTATGAAGCGGAGGAAACAAACCGGCTGGATTATTTTCATACAAACAGTAGTGATAAGTGCACATTCATTGTATTCTTTCACATTATAACTTTTAGCAACTGAGATATTTTGAACCAAGCAATCATACAGCCTGTCATATAAGCACTGAGTGCAAGACAGGGGCGGGGCAGTTGTCTGTCAGAGAATACCCTGGGCTCTCCCGATTCAATCAGCATCTGTAACTCTGCAGCAGGATTGGTGGAACAGGTCATTTATACATACATACATACATACATACATACAGACAGACAGACAGACAGATAGATAGAGAGAGAGAGAGAGAGAGAGTCATATGTCTGAAATGTCATATTTATTTCCTTTCTAATGTCAATATTGATATCAGTATTGATGTGTTGCATGGCGGTGGTAGTCAAATAATCATCTCAAAATTAGACTTTGGTATCACTAAATGAACCCAAATTAATCAATTAATACTGAATTGAATTGATATCAGATCAAATCGAATCATGATTAATCGATTCAGAACCTTATGAATTCAAATCAAATCGATTAAGGAAACTGGCCATGATACCTAGCCCTAGTCATTTTTATTCTATAATTAAGTAATTAGTTTGTGCTAGTTTACTTTGCAGTAACTACATTAATTCTGGATGGAACTACACAATCTTACAATGACTTAATCCATTATTTGACGAATATTTCAAGATAGAAATGTAATGTTGTGAATCTACTTGAAACACCAAAACTGATAGCTGGAGGTAAAACATTAAGAAGTTGTTAAAAAGGTGACAAATGTCTCTTACAAGTAAGTCCAAAGTTCTGTGAGTGAATCTCTACATACCTGAAAGAATGATGTCACTTACTGCTGCATATAGGAATGTGATTTGCAGACAGCTGGATTGAGCAAGATAAATGACTAAGTCCTTCAGGCATGTAACACAATTTGTATGGATAAGGATGAGTTACTTTGTTTTTATTGTTTGCTCAAAAAAAAAAACCAGTCTGATTCACATAAGGCAGCGGCAAAAGTCTGAGCCTCCTCACTGCAGAGGCCTGAGCCACAGACTGTAAATTTTAGCAGCTCAGGCCCCAATCGGCAGCAGTGACATCCCCCTGCGAGCAGGACCTCCACCGGCCAGTCCACCCCTCTCCATGACCAATCTCCTACACAAACATCCAGAGCCCATAACCATAAATCCCACCCCAGGAAACACACCCCGACCACAAGCTCGCACAAAAACATCCTTCAGTATCATAGGGAAAAGTTACTGCCCAACAAATCTCTCTTTTCTTTCTCCGAAGAGCACCAGGCCATTAAACCATTATGTGCTAGAGTTCAGCTTTTCTTTCATTTGAAGGCACCACCCGCAAAATGGCTACTTCAGACGGCACAGGGACAGTCGTTTGTCTGACATTCTGCATAGTAAACAGGGTCTTACAAGGTGCAATATGCAGCATTTATGCATTAAAATATCTAATAGAGGATTGCCCATAGTGGGGCCTGGGGGATTAACCTGCACCTAAATTAACCTGCAGTTAATTGTCTTTGTGGGGGGAGTGTGACGGCTCTAAAATAATGCAATACTTGTCATCACTTCAAAATAAAAATTTTTCTCAAAGTACAGTTTCAAGAACAACAAAATTGCAATTAAAAAAGTATAGTTGAAGTACACATTACAAAATAGATTAAATCTATTTTTGCCATTTTAGGCCTTCATTGGAAAGAATATGAGCAACTTTGATCTAAAAACCAAAATATATATTGCATATGTTGTTGGTTTATATACTTGTCTTTCAAATATTTCAACCAATACTCACATTCAGAGAAATCTATCATTTTATTCAACATATATTTCACTCTGGATGTCAACAGCATGTCAAAAGCTATTTCATTAGAATGAAGTAACAATGTTAATTTACATCATTAAACTTTAAAACACTACCCTGTCCGTACATTTTACTTCTGCCTGGGGGATTTCAGATAACTGTAATGACAATAAAAGTCCCATGATAGCATGCTACTTCATAACATCATAAAACTACAGTAGGCCTGGTCAGTGTGTAAACTGAAATGTGCTTTGCATCAGAAACTATTTACTAAGATGGGTGTTACAGCAAATTGATTAGTGTTGACATTTATCGTCACATAATTTACTAATGTTGCCAAAGGTAATATTAGGCCTATGTCTGGCAACTGAAGAGCTAGGGTTAACTGGGTAAAGTATTAATATATTAACATGGGGAAGTATTTTTAAAGGCTCAGGACAGACGTAGTATTATACCACTCTGGAAGAAAATAAGAGACCACTGCAAAATTATCACTTTCTCTGGTTTTACCATTTATAGGTATGTGTTTGAGTAAAATGAATATTTTTGTTTTATTCTGTAAACTATCGACAACATTTCTCCCAAATTCCAAATAAAAATATTGTTATTTAGAGTATGTATTTGAAGAACACGACACATGGTCAAAAAAAAAAAAAGATGCAGGTGTTTTCAGACCTCAAATAATGCAAAGAAAACCAGTTCATATTCATTTCTAACCAACACAATACTAATGTTGTAACTTGGGAAAGTTTCAGACATCAATATTTGGTGGAATAACCCTGATTTTCAATGACAGCTTTCACGTGTCTTGGCTCTCCTCCATTGCTGTTGGATGACTTTATGCAGCTCCTGGCATAGCAGTTCAAGAAGCTCAGCAATGTTCCATGGCTTGTGACCATCCATCTTCCTCTTGATTATATTCCAGACATTTTCAAAGTGGGTTCAGGTCTGGCCATGACAGGGTCTTCATCTGGTGGTCGGTTATCCACACCTTTATTGACCTAGCTGAGGCCAGGAGCATTGTCCTAATATCAGTCTTCAGAGTTTGGGAACATTGTCAGAGCAGAAGTCCAGTAGTTTTCAAAACTTATTTTTTTATTCTGTTTTTGCCTAGTGCAAGACGATAGCGATAGCCATAGTAGTGGTTTTCATATTTCTCCTTCTTAAATAAGACATGGATCAGGTGTTTATTCAGTAGAATAAAGTGTGCTTGTGTTGGAATTCAATAGACACAGGAATAGAATGGCTGTCACACATGCAGACATGCTGATTTCACAGGAAACTGCAGTGGTCTATGAATTTTTTCCAGAGCTGTATAAATAAACACAGGGAAAAAACTTTCCGTTTGTGAGTATTGATTTCTGAATTTACACGGCGCACTTTTAAACATAGATGCCAATATTTCAACAGTTGGTTCCCAGGTGGTTTGCCTTCAAAAAAGATTTCAGCTTGCACCATTTAGAGCTGCACAATGTATCGTTTGAGCATCGTCACTGCAATGTATGTGTGCGCAATAGTCACATCGCAGGTCCTGTGATGTAGGAGGCAAATGAACTCAACGTGTTCTCATCTACTTTCAACCTGGGTACTTGACACACACTGCACGCAGCGATCCACCAATCACAATCGTTCTTAATCAGTTTGCCAAAGCAGACAACGCCCCTGCACATGGAGAGAGTCTCTGGTAACAACACTGAAAAATGAGCGACAAACAAGAGAAAATCACCGAAAACGAAGACTTGGTGTCACAAAGAAAAGCAACGTCAGTTATCTGGAATTATTTCGACTACAAGAAGGACGATACTGAAACATGTGTTCTGTGTTGACAGTACCTTACACCTGTTGCCACAATGAGAGGAAACACAACTAATTTGTTTGACCATTTCCGTGGGTTGAGTATTTTTTCATATCACAACATATATCGTAGGGTTAAAAAAAAATCACAATGTCAATTTTTTCCATTATCGTGCAGCCCTAGCACCATTGTTATCAGACATCCATGGTGTCAAACCCTGACACTGACTGAACTAAGAAACACTGCACTGCATTACTACATTCATACAAACAAACAAACCATGGTTATCCAACATGGATTTTGGCACCATGCCATTTTGGAGTTGTTTTATCACCTAGCCCTATGAGATACTGTACATTTAACTGGTAAAAATCTGAAAAGTCAGCCTCAGTGAATAACATTAGGACTACAGTGAGAATATATAGTTGAAATATGCATCGAAAAATACAGCTAAACCTCTGACTAACTGAACAAACTAGTTTTATTAAAAAGAAAAAGGAAGTGATTTAATATCTGTAAAAAAGCAGCCATTTGGTTTTAGCATTTTTATCATTTTAACGTCTGTGAAAGAGGAGTCTGCCCTTCAGACAACACAATCGCACACTGGTACTGTGAAACACAGAACAATGTGGTTGAACTGGAGTACAGCCAGATCTTATCAGTGTCATGATGACACCAATGGTTGAAAAAAAAAAAGCCACAGCTTTTCAGAGTGGAACTACAGTATTTGAATCAGCTGGAAATGTTCTTCCTCATTACAAGACCATCGATGTTCAGTGTCAGTGGAGAATGTGGAGGTAACTTATTCTAGGGTTTATCTGAGGTCAAACAAACTGCACAATGCACAGCATACATTGAGTAAATAAGATGTCCCCCTCATGCTCTTGCAGCTGTGTTGGGAGATGTTTGCTCTGCCCTGGAGTGAAACTGTAACAGCACTGGTGTGACATGCTATTGTTGTTTTTTCCGCCTAAAGCTAACAAGCTAAAATATCTAACTAAGCTTTTCTTAACTTTAAACATCCAAAAACTATCTGCAGTCAACAAGTGAAACAATATCCTCACCCTGTTCAGCTTGGTTGGCTTATAGTTTAATCCATAACTCGCACCAAACGTTTCTCAACACACATTCCTCAACTATTTTGGTATGATAATAAGGTCAAACCACCAAGCTACTTGCAACTATTTGTAAAAAATGTCTCCTCTTTTGGTAAAAAAAAAAAAAAAAAAAAAAAAAAATGAAATGGAGTTAATAAATGTTAGTACAGTTATTATGATCTGGTGTCCTCACAAAAATAAAAGCAAAAGCAGCAAGTAAAATGAGGAAAAAAACAGATCCAACTGTTTCTGCAACAGTGGCATTTTGTAAAATGACTCTTTGTGGTGAACAAAGTGAATGAGCAAATTCCTCATAAGCAGCTGTTGTCCTGTACTTTTCTGATGACAGCTTCCCCCAGAGCAAACACATTTAAAATACATTTAAACACTACTGCTCCCATGAGACATTGCCCTTAACCTCAAAAACAGAAGCATCAATTTTCCACTTTTTCTACCATGACGTTTTCAAATCAAAGATAACACAAAGCACATGGCTGTTTGTGAGTTGCAGATGTGGTGATGCATCTAAACTGAATTTATTTCGATTTTTGAGTTGAGTTGATTTTTTTTAGTCAATCTGACTCACACCTACCATTAGTCTATTGAAGGCACTATAGCTACAAGTGAACATTTGTTCTAAAGGAATGCAGAGTATGCAGGAGAGAGGGGGGATGGGAGGGGGACATCAGCTCAGGCCGTGTGGAGTGAACCTCTTTTCCATTCTGATTAAAAACCATTAACCAAGCTGTCTTCTGCACAGCAATAAACAGTCAACACCAAACTTGTAAAATATACTGACATTTTCCTTTGTTTTATGGGTTTACTATAGTATCATCTTGCAATGTAATGCATTCAAATGGAGCAATGTGTGGGTTAAGAGTCTGATTTTATTATGTTTACATATAGATCCTACAATATCTTACCTAGTGAATTTAATTATTTTGTTTTCTTTCATTCTAACTTCAGACTATTTTAAAATTTGCTTCAGTTTAGGAAAGCCTAATGTTAGGTGATAACACCATGGGTTTGGTGCACACTGAGAGAAACTATAGACTGTCTCTTGTTAAAATGACATGTAAACATCCTCATAGGGCTCTGTGACATATCAAATTTATGTGACTAATCAATTTTTTGTCTTATGGAAATCAGACTGGTTCAAATTAACTGAAACAATGTACAAAATGAGCGCAGTGCAGAGCTGTGAGAGGAGGCTTATTGATCAATCATGTGAGTTGATGAAATATGTGAGTGGACAAAGATCATTTTGGGACAACAGGGGAGTAGAGACAGGGGTCACTTACTCAGTCAAAACTTGCAGAGCCTTACATTCTTTCCTCAAGTTACATTCTTTGACAGTTAAACTATTGTTAGGCAACTTCACATAGCACAACTGTAGTGATTGCTGTGACTGAGGCCCCAGTTATGATTGAAAGTGTAAATCTACACTACAATCTAAACCCTGGGGAGTCTATAGGCGTGAAGTTGTGGGTGTGAATGCGGTGGGTCTGTTGAACTCTTTTCCCTGTGGGTTTCTGTCAACTAAACATGCCGTGTGGATGTACTGCCTCCCAACTTAAAAACAGGTGGGAGCCCTCCAAGCTAAATAAGCATCTTCCAAGCTACACGTCAAGCAGCGTTTTTTAGTCTATAAGGAGTCAAACCCACCACTTTGAAACAGGAATACAAGGCTGCCAGGTGACTGCGGAGTACATGCCTTTCAGCAAAAAAAAAAAAAAAACAGTGTGCTGTTTTCACACAGTACTCCAGTGACCAGCTATGAAAAAAAATAACATGAGAGCGAGCCTGTGTCTACATAACCTTCAACAGGCTGTACTGGAAAAATACAAAACATACAAAACTGTACATTTACAGTTTTAAAATGGAATTATATCCATCTTTCTTTTAGTCATGATATCAGTTTTAGTTTCTTGCTTGCAGACTTTAAAAGTAGATTTTTATTAGGTCTATATACACTTGTATCAGCTGTTCTTCCAAACCACATGAGGCAGTTTCTCTGAGAAGGAAATAACAAAACATAAACCACTAAACCCAATAATAAATAGCTGAATGGCATAATAGGGTCATATGGTATGATTTCATCCCCACCTGCTGAATAAGAGCTCTGTTAATGTGAAGGCATATAATGAAAAATGGTTGTGTGATGGCTCAGGGCAACACTCAGCACGACGCTGGGCAAGGCTCTCTCTCAGAGGCCTCACTCCTCCAGCCAGAGGAATGGCTAAACAACTTCCTCCCACTTCCAAGACCTGAATTTGGACCTCACTGTCTGCCTGTGTGAGAGAGTCTGCGTATGTAAGCGTCTTTTAACACAGCCGTAGGAGTAGTTGTAGTGAGTGGTAACACTAAATTATTGATTGTACAGAAGGATTTCCTTGAATGAAACTTCTAAAGTAATGCTGCAAAAAAAACCCAAAAAAACAGTGGGTCTGTTCACAAGAAAGAATATTACACTGTACAAAAGCGTATACTGCCACAAAGGAAACTTAAGATCTGTGACTGCCATGTCTTCATTTGTCACTAATTGCAGCAGTCATAATCAGACCTTTGTTTGTCACTGTGAGGGTGTCAGTGTGGCTAGAATTTGTGAAAACAAGAGCAAGCCATCAAAACCAAGACAGGCGAATAGCTGTCTCTGCTCCTGTGTCTGCCCCGGTTAGCGCCTGTGTGTATGCAGCGGTGTGTGGGTGTTTTCGCAGTTGTTAACACACTAACAACACAACAAGCACTCCAGCACGTTAGCAGTGAGGTTGTTATCACACTATAAACTGACACTCCACAGGTGGTTCTGGCTTTCTGTCACTAACAGTCTTCAATACAACTTCTGGCCTTATCAGTTTCCTATTTGTAACATCACAGAGAACATGACCCATGCCTGGACACAGTTCAATGAGCATCTTACAGTACCAAGAGTGCAACTATCAGGCTCTTCCCTTTAATTATGAGACTTTGTAATTGTACTTAAGCTAAAGAAACACAAAAGATACCTTAAAAACACACAGACAACATTTTTCCCAGAAATAGTCATCCTTTTAAGTAGTGGTCATCTGTATTTGAGAGTTTGCCATTGTTTGTCAACTTCATTGATGAGAAAGTATTTTTTACTTTTTCTTTCAAATGTTTTAAAAAACAATCTGAAAATGAATCCAGTTTCCAGTCAAATAATAGCCATAAAAACACTTACAATGTTTACAAACCAAGGAAAAACTGACTGTGCTCTATTTATTTACTTCAGTGAGATTAAACAAACGGAAATTGACAAAAACTTTACCACTAAAAGGAAAAAAGCCACTGTATTGCACTGGAAATCACATTTTGTACTAAACCATGGGCTTCCCTAAACTTTACAAAGGTCTTTGCTGCTGCCTGGTTCAGGGTGTTTGGGAACAGAAAACCAGCAACATTTGCAGGCAAAAATATTTTCATTTCATGTCCCCCAAGTCAAGAGTCCTCTTGCAATAAAGTTTTATCTTTCTTACCTTAAAATGTGTGAAATGATTTTAGAATTATTAACATATGTGTGTGTATATATATTTGGGACTGCTACAGAAAGTAATAAATGAACAAAAGCCACAAAACAATACTTGCTAAAGAAGTCCAGTGGGGTACAAACTACAGCTCTTAGATCTGAAAACAGCTGGTAAATTGGTTTTGATGCCCTCCACATTAACTGTATATCAATTAAGTGCCCAAAATGGCTTAAGAACAACAAGCAAACACCTGAAAAACAGTGACACAGAGTTTATCTTACTTAGTAATGCAAATATGGCTCTCCTCCTGCTTTTCTTAAACTCACCTTTACTTTTGAAAGCCTCCTTGAGGTTGAGCAGCACATCAGCGAACCACCTCACGTCATTCACCAGCTGCATCACATACTCTGGGTCCACTCCTGGCGCACCCACCAGGTGAGACGTTAACCCCATACTGCTAAGAGGGTTGGAGGACTTAGAGCTGCTGCGTATATCCCAGGTTTTTGTGGATCCAGCTGAGAGGGATCCCGTGTGGGGCTTGGAGAGGTGTCGTGGCAGGCCCTGGCTGTGCTTAGTCCCACTGCCACCGCTGCTGCTGCTGCTCTTCCGTAGCATCCCAGCAGCCGGTACAGCTGCCACCCTTTGAGGAGGGCACAGGCCACTTAGCCCCAGATCTCAAGACGCCGCCTCGGTCCCTGGATGGCTGACACTAGATTAAATTAGATTAGATTAGATTAGATAGAACTATACTGATCCTTTGGGCAGAGCACTCAGGAAATTGAGGTTCCAAAAGCAACAGAACACCAGATATACACACAAGAAATACCACAAGAAAAAAGCAATACAATGATTATAAAAAACAGTCGTGAAAAATTGCAATTGCACATTGGAAAGTACTATTAGAAACAAGTGGCAAAGTAGTAAGTAATAACAATAATAATATAAGTGATTTATTATGTTTTAATATTATGATATATAATATTATAGCGTGCACAATATATAGTTTAATAATCACAGAATAAAAGTTATAACAAAGTGATGATAATAATAGTAGTCACAACAAGGAGACAGAAGAATGAGTGAGACGGATGAGCATGTATATATCATAATCATCCTGTCTTCCAACCTAATCAATGTAACAGGCACATGGAATACCTAGTCAGCACCACATTACACTGGATTTCCCATTTACCAACATACAGTACATTACATCTGTTTATATATTACCAGTATTCACTCCCTTCTTACTGTAATGCACAGTTTACAGTAAGCAAAAGACAGTTAACGATCGCTTAGTCTCACATAAACGTCATTTAAAGTAATTAAACGTGTTATTGTACACTTCAGACTAATCTTATAAGTCTTCATTAAACATTGTTTAAGCGTTGCATGATGTTTTGAAGTAATGTTAGCTAGCTAAGTTTGTAAAAAAAAAAAAAAAAAAGAAAAAAAGAAAAGAAAGAAAAAGAAGCATTTTCATTTTACCATACATACATAAAAACATGTACTTTCAATGATAACATGCAACAAAAGAGTCCCAAAGAGGTAAATGTAAGACACATATACAATCCTATACAAATATGCAACTTAAACATGTTTTTGTCAGGACAGTTTACGATGAAACAGTGATGCTACTCCAGCCACAGCGAGAAAAAAACAGTCCACCCGGTCATAAACTGTTTTTGCTGGCACAGCCAAAACACGCTATTTAAACTCACCTGTTTGGCGACATAATGGCCACGATATCCGAGCAAAACTTTTCTCAATGTAGCAAGTTAAAGCCCCAAAACATTACCGCTTGATACACAACGTCCAACAAAAGGCAAAAAATAACTTCTCCGCTCAGAGTCACTGTACATCGAGCAGAAGGCTACTATCGGCAACTCTCAAGTCAATCGTAATTTACTTGTCGGCTTGTCACATGACGGGATAGGCGCCTTCTGATTGGCTATCCTCTGTCAGCGGTTTGACCTGTGATGCTTTCGAAAACTGGAGGAGTTTTGGCGACTCTCACTGAAGTGCAAAGAAAACGCGGAAAAACAGCTGTAGACAGTGGAGTAGTTGTAAGCCATTTAAGCGCGATAGTAAAATACGTTTAAGTGTCATATCTGGAACACAAATAAAATATGAGGTTTCATTCCCGCCTTAACCCGCCAATGCGAGTAGCCTGTGTCAATATTATAATAATGATAACGTCAGAGGAAACTCAATTGCTCAAATGACCCCTGAATGTGTGAAAAGAACAATAGGTAATTGACAGTTACAGTAAATCCAAACAATTCATCCTATGGGATTTGTGACACAACAATAGCCTTATTATACTGAGGTGGAAATATACGAGCTGACAAATCCTTTACTTAAGCATTTAATCCAACACTAGTACAAGTCCTGCATTCAGACCCTTAGAGAAGTACGTGAATGTAACAAAAAATGTAGAAAAATGAATGGTAGAAGGAAAATGCTCCCTGGCAGTGTTGCAAGATTACATGATGTTAAAGCTGAGCTAACTGAAATCATTTTATATACTGTTGAGAGTTTAATCCTCATCGTTGCATCATATGTGATGTTTTTGTAATATCACTGTCCTGTGAGTCATAGGCTGGTTTTAAGCATTACATTTTCCAGTTAATCCAAGACTTTTTTTCCTCTTTTTTTTAAGAGTTTATGTAGTTTAAGAATGAGTAGAATTTTAAGCTCAAGTAATATGTTATCCTTTAGTTTATCATCCTTAAAATCACATTTGGTAACACTTAATGTTTCACTAGACATGAAGGGGATGAAAAACTGTAATCCGAAATGCAAACATGTCCGACATATATAGTAGCGTGAAATGAAATTTTGCCTCTTAGGTGTACAGTTCTGTGCAACGGTCCTAGTCCAACATTTTGTGTGTTGGTTTAGTAAAGGTCTAACAGCCACATGTGTGCATTTGTCAATCTCTGTATTAAGACACAATCTGGAACATATGGGAAGTATGTACAGCAGAAAAAAATAAAGTTTCAGGGAAAAACAGCTTCTATAAACCAAAGTAGTTTTAAACGTGACTTCCCTTTGTAGTTAAAATGAGCAAAGATTTAGTACATTAATATTCTGACATTTTATAGGTTTCATTCAACACATGCAAGATGTTTGAAGCTGTTTATGTTGATTCTTGTCATGGGGTCAGAGGTCACACTAAACAGTGACTGTAACATTTAGAACCATTTAGTTCAGTTTTTTTGTGTGTCTTTTAAAGCTGCGCACCTATTTCCTGTATTTTCTTGTTGTATGTGAATTAGAGAGAATAAGAAATGAACATGGATGCTTATTTCAACCCTGAAAAAAAAAAAACAATAAAACTAACGTTGGCCTTAGACTTTTTCACAGTACTGTACGTAGCAGCACAAAATAGAAACATCTACACAGTTAAGGCATGTTGGATGCAAGGTTACAGCTCATCATGTAAAACGTTTTATCACCATTTATTCTAATATTATCCTCTGTATTTTGCATTTTTTTCAGTGAATATCAGGAATTTTCCTATGTTTCATTTATTGATCATGCAAATGTTCCCAAAAGCTCAGATAAAACTTGAGGGCTATTGTACCAAAAGCAGAGAAAACTGAAGAAAAAGTGACTTTCCTGGCAAAGATATCATTAACTGAACATATAAACAAGTGTCTCCATCCACTGTCACTGATCCAACTCCATGGGTTTTACTGGTGAATCAATGTTGTAGAAGATGATGGTG
>JAPQRP010000011.1:29913402-29942862 GCA_037367295.1 Apogon hyalosoma | reverse complement strand
CTGAACGTCCAAATGGGTCATATCTGATGACCATGAAAAGATGACAAACTGTATTTTACGCCAGTTATTTACATGCATTGACAGGATTTGTGGATCAACAGGTATTAAACAGTTTACATAGGTAGATGTTTTGGTTGCCGGTGGCTGTTTGGATCTTTGTGAGATAATTTAGATCCCATATCAAAATTACAACCAAATGGCTTTACTTCCTCATCATTATCTTCATTTTATTAGTAATAAAAAACAGAATCCTGGTTAGTAAAGATTTGTTATGTGGGTATTTTTGTACACAAAACCCTTGAAATATCACACCAAAGCAGTGGAGCTACTGCTGCCATCTAGTGTACAAGTACGACCATTGAACCCATGTACACAACTAAAATAATAGATCTTAAAGAATTATCTGCATGTTCTGCATTATTGGAACTTCTGTCCAAATGTTTATCTTTATGTTATGGCATTATGATAATTGATTCATCTCTTTAGTGTTGCATATGGTGGGAATCAACTGCCTTGTATGTTGTTTACTACGACAGGTGAAACATAAGTTATTTATGTCTCTAGTGAAAGTTTAATAACTGTAATATCAGGGCAAATACAGTTGTTGTATGTCTTTGAAGAAGAAAAAAAAAAAGCCAGTATGTTTTCAAAGGATGAACAGGTCAAATTCTTTTTGTTTTTAATGCGAGTAAATAGTTGCTACATATATCAGGGGTGTCAAACTCATTTTAGTTCAGGGGCCACATACAGCCCAACATGATTCCAAGTGGGCCGGAGCAGTAAAATAATACCATAATAATCTATAAAATAATGTCAGTTCCAAAATTTTCTCTTTGTTTCATAGTGAAGTAAAATAAAAGTGAAGTAAAATTACATAATGAAAATACTGTCATCTGTAAACTATCCTTTAAAAAACGGAAATAACCTGAACTGTTTAACCAAAATTTTCTTAAGAAAAATAAGTGCAATTTTAACAAAATGATGTCTCAGTTGATCATTTACACGTGTGCATTACGATTTACAGATCACAGTGGATCTACAAACACACAAAACATTTAGTACCAGGCAGAATAATGTTAAAATTACAAAAAAATTTAGAGAAATTTCAGGTTGTACATGGTTGTTCAGGTTATTCATTTTTTTGTGAAGGGATAGTTTGTCAATGTAAACATTTTCATGTAATTTTACTTTTTTATACCAAAACAGAGAAAAATTTGGAGTTTTCATTTACATGTCATTATGACAGTATTTTACTGATCTGATCCACTTGAGATCAAATTGGTCTGAATGTGGAACCTGAGCAAAAATACTTTAAACATCTTTGATCATTAATACCTTCAGTGTAATTTCTGCATTTCACATATTCATCCCATGAGCTAGATCAGACCCTTTGGCGGGCCAGTTTTGGCCTGTGGACCATATGTTAGACACCCGACAGATCATTAAATAATTGCTTCTTTTTCTCGTATTGTTGCCTTTTGCTTTTTATTTTAAAGCAAAAATGAAAACATTACAAAATACTGTGACAATAATCAACTCATCATCAAGGTCTAGTTGGTTCATAAAGTAATAAAAACAGGAAATGGTTATATGGTTAATCAGTGTTTGTCTTTATTTTAATATACAAAAAGATGGATGTATTCTCTTCTAGTTTATATTTCTAAGCATTTCCGCGCACAGATAAAGTTGTCATTCACACCATTTTTTTTTTTTAGTGAAACTGACACATTCCGCTCACACGCACACACACGCACACAGTTCACATCCACAGGGAAGGTCACACAGTTCAGTCAAACATCCATCCACTCGCACAATGAGAAATGAACAATATGTTGACTGTAAATCAAAAGAAAAAAATAAAAAGGATTTTGCTTTCACAGGATTCACACATGAAAAGGAAGAAACCCTTTACATTTGTCAAGTAAATATATACATAATTGATTTTTTCTTGTTTTTTTTTCCTTTTTTTCGAAGATGAGACTGACTCCATGTTAGTGTCACTAACGAGGTACTGCATGAGGTAACTGGTTTTTCTGTTCAGAAGAGCTTGGTGTAAGACAGCATTTGGAGGTAAAAACAACCGATCATGGCAGATTTTACGGCTTGATCGCTGTTGTTTTTTTTTTTGTTCCTTTTTTTTCTTTTTCTGGCACAATACGTGAAAGCACCTGGGTCACGATCAGTCAGCTCACATACAAAATATTCAGAACCCACGGCGTTTCTGGGCCACCAGTAAATAAATGCCTCATCGGAACATGATCTGGGTGTGGAGATGCTTTTTTTTTTAATTGATCTGCAGAAGAAAACTGCTAAGTCACAGCTGAGTTAAATGACTCGAAGTATGATATTCAAATGACTATTGCTGTATAATAAATATTGCTGGACCCCTGGACCACGCATGTGCCACTGTTTACACAAATCCTAATGGGGATGCATCATCGATCAGTCGTAGTTAGAGACACACTGATGGTTTCAAACACTAGAAAATCATTCCGTTTTGATGGATGTCTTTTTTTTTTCTTCTAGTTTAAACGTTCTTTTACCAAAACTGCACACAAGCAAGCGTTACAGACCACTGTTAAAAAATCACCATCTTTCCACAGCACTATTCAAAGCACAACAGATGAGCCTGTGTCTTGTTCCAATGTGGCTAAAACTACAGGTCTGAACATCACATCAGCAGGTTAATATTGAGGTAATACTGTTTAAACTGGCATTTCCGGCAAAAGGGGCCGGTCACAGAAGCCGCCCACACCAAAAAATTTTTTTCTCTTTTTTTTCTTGATGATATACACAATAAGCTTTCTAATGCATGTGCTACCTAACACAGCTTCTGATCCAGAGCAACTGATACCATTATTCATGGAAATCCAAAAAAAACCCAAAAAAACTACAGGGCTAAAGTTGTCAAAATGACATAAATATGTAGGGGTGGAACTGACAAATCCCTTTCTTTCTGTGAGATGAAAACAGTAATGCCCTGATTATGTGTTCGTAAAAAACCAGATCAGTGTTCAGCACTGTGTGTCCAGGTCTATTTACAAGAATCCGCCTCTCTTCTTTTAGGTTTGTACAGCATTTTATAACACCAATTGGTCAGGCTCTTGCTTTTTTTGTTTTGTTTTTGTTTGTTTTGTTTTTTTAAAAAGAAAAATCTCCACAGACAAAGAGGCCTGACCGGCAATAAAATATCTCGACTACTAAAACACAATAAAATACATAACACAACTTGATATACATGTAGAAAAAGCCTGAGGTACTTTTCAGAATATCTGAGGTCAGTCTGGAGGAGTAAGCAACTGAGGGCTTACCCAGTCAAAAGAAAAAAAAAAAACAAAAGAAAAGAAAAACAGAATATTAGCCTCACATAATATCATGGATAGTTATCACATGTTAGAGTTATATTAACAAAGAATACATGTACATCTACATATCCTTGAGTATCGTGGAATAGTCACAGCAGCATAACGGACATTCAATGTATGGTAAAATTTATGTTATGGTACAACTATGGCATTGCATTTGAGACAAAGGCAACCATTTGAGCTCTCCTTGCATGACATACAGTGAGTGAGGTATCTGGGGACCGGTGTCCGACTGAGTCTATTCAACAAACGACGGTGAAGGGGAAAAGGAAAAATACAGAAGCAAAAAAAAAAAAAAAAACACAGACATGTTGCTTACTCAAGTATGGCCCTCACAAGTAGAAACCCCCAATTACCTACCCACATGCTCGATTCATCACTTCCATTTACATTCTCTCATACATACATACACTCCAGTTTGATGGTGCAGGGGAACCAGTTTAGGTGATTTTTATGAGCCAGGGGACAAAAAAAACAAAAAACAAAAACAAAACTCTGACAGCTGCAAATTTACAAGAAAAGCAGCCCACAAGACAACACATGGTTAGCTGCTGATTTACTGCATAAGTATTTTCTTGAATGTTAAACCAGCTTTGATTCCTAAACGTAAGCAAAAACAGGTTAACGTTGCACATTTATAAGAAAAACCGCAGATTTTCCCAGAGACTTGGGTCATAAATTTCACGAGCAAGACAAAAATGTAGACACAAATTTGCAGAATTAGAACGTAGTGGTTAATAATAATAAACAGCGATTAAAGTCCCAAATTACAAAAGCACTTTGACATTCTTCAGACTAAAGTGGTAAATTTGTAAAGTCTGTAAGACTGTAACAGAATTCAGTGTCTAAATAGGACAGACATGTTTTTTTCCCTAAACATTACCACCTAGTTTTGACACTAAATATAAGCAAAGTATGATTAATATTTCTACTTTTAGGAGGAAAAAACTTTGAATAGTTTAAGTTGGAAAAGGAAAAAAGCCACAAGAGAACAATGACTAGTTGACTGTGTTGTACTAGTGATCTTTCCTTGAACATAACCAGCTAGTTCTGGAACCTGCATATGACCGGACTAAGACTGAAGTCAGAAATTTACTAAAATTTAAAAAAAACAATTTAATATTTGATTATTTGCAACTGAGGTCACAATTCATGAAATGAAAGCTCAGATTTGAACAAGATTTCACTCACTGAATGGGTTGTGCACATAGTCTTTCCTTAATTTAATCAAGTAGTTTTGATGCCTGAACAGAAGCTGAAAAGGCTCAAATTTAGAGTTTGTGCCTTTAGGAGACCAAACGTGGAAACTCTCCAAACCTTCAATTTGTGAGAGGATGATAAGCAATCAGTGACCGACTGGGTTTTATGCATGATCTGTCCTTAAACATGGCCAAGTAGTTTTAATTTTAAGATTAAAGACACAAGTTTGTAAGAAAAAGTGACAAGGTGTTTGTGGGTAGTTTTTTTTCTCGCAAACTTGTGGCATAGAAACTTATTCCCCTTGTACAAATGTGAGTTCGTCATGATTTTATACTTTTATTTTCTTTGTATTCTTCTAGTAAATTCAAAACATCCTCGTAAATTTTGAGTTTTGTCTATCATTACCCCATCCTGTTTTTTTGTTTTTTTACCTAAATTGCCCCCATACACTGTCGCACTCTCAAATGCACTCACATGCACACACACAGTTAAAATCAAGAATGTGTAACATTGCAACTCCAGACAGCATTCATCAATGCCCCTGGCACTGGCAAAGGAGTAACTCTGAAATTCTACGATTAAAAATAAAAAATAAAAATCCAGGAATATGTGTCGATGATAGCTAGCTGGATAGCTTGGCTCTCAAATAAGAGAAAAATGTTCCGAAGAAGCCTACTGAATACCTGAGAGGTAGTTCCTCGAGGACAAGCCGCTTGTCCCGAAATCTTCAAAAAGTCCACGTGTCCGATGCTCCCTCCCTTACAATTAAAACAGCTGTGCTCCGATTTGTTTCCGTTTTTGTTCATTTTCCATTCTGAGGCATTCACAGGTTTAAAATAAGGGAGCACGCTCAAGTCAAAAAAAAAAAAAACAACAAAAAAAAATTGACAAGCTTCGACCCCTGAGGAAGATGAATATATTTGTCTAACAGTCTCAAAGCGGTTCCTCCGAGGTGTGCAGCACATCGTCCGAGGTTTGGAGCAAGGTTCATTTCATTTGGCCGCAGACGATCATGACCAGACAGGAAAATGACGAAGATAAAACATATGAGGTAATAAAAATGGACTAACACAAAAGAAATACATGAGGTAATGACGACATTTAAGATTTGACACATGGGTGTAATCAGATGTGCCCATCGCATAGCTTATTACTATTCAAAACTACAGCAGATGGATGTGTTAGTAAGATCCAACTTTAAACACCGGAAACATTAAAAACAGAAAATAATACCAGTATTGGGGTAAAATAGCAGCTGCATTCATGTTGCTAGTTGTTTGTTTTTTTTTCAAAATATTCACGGAGATCCGCTGAGTTTGGATTTTGAAAAAAAAAAAAAAAAAAAAACACACACACAAAAAGTCAGGAGCTTGGGGGTGAAGGATGGTGCCACCCGTTCAGGTACTGGACTCTTTGGGAGGTAGGTCCTCGTTGGTGAGAGAAGTTACAATGGAGACGGGGCTGTCTGAGGTAGTGCTGCTGATCGTCCTGGAAATCTGGCTGATGCGCTCTTCAACGCAGCCGGCGGAGAGGCGAGCCTCTGCGTCGTGGTCCCAGCATTCCTCGATGGTCTCGCTCATTTGGCTCAGACCCTATGACAACGAAAAAGGGCATTAGAGGAGTATGCATTAGAAGTTTTATCAACAAAAGAAACACAAGTCTGGATAAAGATGGTCAAATTCAACATGTTTCCTGTGTCATGGATTGTCTTCAAATGATTAATGGTCAGTTTTATGATCATGGTAATGGTAATGGTTATGGTATGGTAAGATAAGACTTTGTGTAAAGACACAGATTCAGTGACTCAATATTGTCCATGCTCTTTTAGGAATGGTCAACTGACCCCTTTCTCTTAATTGATAAAAGTAAATAGAATAATGGAAGAAATTATGTTATTAATTATTTTTAAGCAGCCAAAGGCAAGACAATCAGACAATAATTCACAGAATAATCAATTAAAAATTTGTTTCAGAAAACCAGGTGTACACTCAGATTTTGATGAAAGATGACAAAATACATTTGGCCATGGCTCTAAAACAGTTCATACATCTCAGTGTGATATATGCAAACAAACAACTATTGTCTTGCAAACTAAAGACAGCCAGAGAAAAAAAAAACCTCTAAATTTTGTTTCATTGTTTCCCACAATAGCAGCACAGTTCAACAATGCATGCTGGGGATTTATTCTTATATGACTGACTTGCATTATCGCCTGCCTGGCCTTGTTGCACACTGTGGCTTCTGAAACCTGACAAACAGTGACATGCTTTCAGAAACAACCATTTCATCGAACCATGACCCAGATGACTGAATTGCATTAAGTGGAAAAACGGATGCCTGACATCCTGTCATTGCTTTAGAAACATGCAGGATCCATTCTTCCACAGTTACTCACAGGATGTTTGAGCCAGCAGTCCTTGATGACTGGACGCATCTTCTTGTGCACGACCACATCCTGCAGGTCCTCCAGGGAGGGATGCTGGCCTATTTCATCCTCAAACGGCAGCATGTACTCACCAACTGTACCTGAATGAGGGCAGTAAAGGCCACAGGATGGAAATCACATTACTCAGAGATATAGCACTCTTCTTCTAAGGAGACAGGGCAAAAAAAAACAAACTAAACCTGTATTAAATTTAAGCACGTAACAGCTTTAACCTTCAGCCCTCTCTGACGAAACCAAAACTAATCACTCGTTTATTTGATCAGCAGGTGACCTTTCACCTGCGGGCTAGGCCACATTCCTCCACTGTTTAACTCACCGTCTGTCTCCGTGCAGCGGGACACCAGCTCCCACAGCACCAAGCCCATGGCGTACATGTCAATCCTCAGGAAAGAGTCTCGCTGGAAGTTAATGGCTCCCTCCAACACCTCTGGAGCCATGTACCGCCTCGTACCCACCTGGACACAACAAACATTTAAGAATTAGGAAAACAGCTATAAAACCAACTATGAATAATATATAAAGACAGCTGTGGAAAACAGTTAAATCACTTATTTTACTGTTTATTCAAGAATGTTTATTGTTATTAATTGTACACAACAAAATTTAGGCCAGTAGTTCTTCAGTCAGAGAAAATATAAACACTATAAGAATATGTACATCATATATATAAAAAGAGAAGGAAAGAGAAATAAAGCAGCTCAGTGCAAGACTTTATAGGTAAGTGTTTGAGCAAAATGAACACTTTTGTTTATTTTGGACGCTACTGACAACAAGTTCCCAAATAATGAACAGGGGTGTTCCAAAATATCGTTTCTGCAATATATTGCGATATTTCATTTCATGATACTGTACTGATATCGAAAACTACTGTATCAATATTTGTAGGTATTTATTCAAATGCAGATATGGTGGAGATTCACTTTTGTTTTTCTTTATTGTTTATATCTTATTAATTATTATTTAACACTGTTTTATTAAATAATGGTTATTTGAAGCATCCTAAACGCACTTTTTACTGTCTGAGAGGCAGATGTTAGTTCCTTTGTTGGGATTGCACAAAAATAATGTTATGATGTTAGTTATGAATTACTAGAATATAAACATTTGAGCAGGATCTTAATCTGTGAAACATAATTTAAGTTTTAATACAGGAACATTTTGTGATATAGCATTAGATCCTGTTGTGATCAAATAAAAATGTGTTTAGTATCTGTGCATATTTCTGGTATAATTCAATTCTTCCAGGAAATAATAATAAAAAAAAAATAAAAAAAAGAAACAAACAAAAAATTGCCTTTTTAACAGTCATGATATATTGTATTGCCAGATTCTTGCTAATACACACCCCTAATAATAAAAGGATGTATTTATTTGCAAAAAGGACAACTTGTCAAAATATCAAAATTGCACTGCTTTCAGGTCTTGAATAACACAAAAAAAAACCAAAAAAAAAAACAACATAATGCAATGTTTTAACTAAAGACTTTTAATTTCTGAAGCTGTCAGTGCAAATTAGTACCGATGCTGTCATATGTTGGCTTCCCGGTTGGTAACTTTGTTTTTTGGTCTCGTTTTTTTAAATATCTATCAGATACTTGTACTGCTGAACTATTAGCCAGTAAAAGTAACACAAAACAAACCACTGCTTTTCCCTTTTAACACTCCTGACCGGCTGCCTGTTAAACTAGTTCTACTTGGAGCCATTTGTCACTCGACTCCATCAAGTATTCATTTAAATAGATTTCAGGGTGAGATTTTCAGAAGCCAATATGTGCCTTATTAACCAAATTGTTATCATAATACCACTGAATCTTAGCGGGTATCTTCTGCGGTCAACAAGTGAAATTTTAAGACTCTTATAATGATTATGAATGCACTTTCATATCAATACCAAAAAAAAAAAAAAAAAAAAAAATAAAAATGATATACTGTAAAAAATGAATGGGCTGAATTAATAATTATATAGTTAGTAAATTAATTTAACATTTAATTAATACACAAGCTACAACAAATATTAAGTTGAATTAAACAAAGCACTGACCGAATCTTCTTTCAATAGTAAAATCTAACAATAGTTCATTTTTATTTAATAGTTGTTTTTTTCCCTTTTAAAGTCACTGTTTCTGCAATTCAGTGTTTGCGTTGACTTTCTTAAGGTAATTAGGCTTTGGTAAATAAAGTTGGAGTTTTTGTGCTTTACAAAGTGAATAGCATCTTAAATTAGTCAAGTAAATCTATTGTTCACTTAGAGATTAGCTGAAGATAGAAATATCCACCTCTGAGCATCATAATACATTGTTCTCTTCCTGTTTCTGTGAAACTGGAAAAATTAGATTAATGTCTGAAATGTTTAGTATAGTTTGCGGGCCAATAAGGTAAAAAGCACTATATAAATGTCCATTTATCATTAAACATCACACTGATTAACTTTTAATACAGATAGTATATATTTCATTGTTCTACAGTTTTACATGTACTTAGTAATAATAGCCTAAATGTCACTTAGTTGTCATTTTTTTACAGTGTATGAAAGAAAAACAGAGTGTAACGTTAGTGATTCCCCTGATGTGAATACAGAATATGGAGTGAAGGCTTGGGGTTCATGTTTTTTTTTGTTTTTTTCCCCCAAATTTCACATGCCTCTCTAATGGCTTTATACTCAAAAGTCATCATTTCAGTGTTTTTGGCCAAACTTTAAACCACATATGGTTGAATTTGCACAATTCTACCTAGGCAACAGTCACTGACCTCATCAATATTTACTTGTTTCAAACCAGAGAACCTGCACAACAACTACATAAAGACTTGACTGTTTCAGAAAATAAGATGAACTTGCATCAGCCAATGTAGAAATGAAAACTATGCAATTTCATACCTGTCCGTGAGTATCGCCTGGAGGTTTTCCTGGTTCGAACCGCACAGCGAGTCCAAAGTCTCCAATGATTGCAGTCAGATCATCTCGGAGCATCACATTCTTACTCTTGAAATCTCTGTGGAGTCGAATTTGAGACGTAGGCATAAATAATTACACGGATGTTCAGTGTATCATTTGGTTTTTCCACACAGATTAACCTACGAGCCTAAAGGATGAAAATGCACTATAACTGAAAAGGTTCATTAACCCTTTAACTCCTCAGAAATTATTTCAGGTAAACGTGCTGCTGTGAATTTGTGTCTGTTTCAGTGTCATAAAAGCTGTTGTGAGTATATGCTTTTGTTCCTTTTCTTCAGTAGTTTTGTTTTACTGTGTGTTTTAGGGTCAAAACACGGTGTAATAACAGAAAAAGACAAAAACAGGAATGTAACTTTTACAGGTTTTTACTAAATAATGTACATCAATAAGAGATTTAGGATGTTGAACATGAACTGTGAACTGGAACACACTGAACAACAAGTATTTGAAGTTTGGCCCAGTAGTTTTTGTTGGGGTTTTTTTTTTTCCTACATCAGTACAGATGCTTTTTGACACCTGGTTGAACTTCAAAAAGCAGTTACAGTCAAAACTCGGTAAAAACAATAAAAAACTAAATAAAGGAAAATCACAACACTGCAAACCACAGTAAAAACAAAAAACAAGGAAAATGGTGTAGTTAAAAAAAAAAAAAAAAGTTATTTTTATAGAGTCTGACTCACTGCTCTGTGTTTTGCCCCCCCCCCCCGGATTCCACAGGTGGCAGGGGGGTGCACTGAGCATGCTCAGAAGTCTATGGAAAGAGCAAGGTCTATTCTATCAGCATGTTTTGAAATTTTAACTACTGAGCAAATGGCTGAATTTTTATGAATATTTAAAATAAATCATACATTCAAAATGCTCGGCACAGAAACATCAGGGGTTAAAGGGTTAATGTCAGCCAAGGTGTGGTTGTACTTCTGTTACCTGTGTGCGATGGTGGGTTTGGGCCCTTCTCCCTTGTAGCTGGGAATGTCCTCATGGAGGTAGGCCAAGCCCCGGGACATAGTCTCTGCTATGTGACACAGCTCACTCCAGGTCACAGTGTTACCCTTCAGGTGGTCTGTTAGCGAGCCCTGGCCATGCATAAAGGAGCACAGATTAACAAAGGAGCAAAACATCCATTTAATAATAGTTATTTTACCTCAAAATGAACAGGAAAAATCGTGTTTCATTTAGCCTTTCTAAAGGAAACTCATCATCAAAATCCATCAACCTACTGCGTTAAATATTGGTAAAAGCACTGGCACAAATAAAATGCATTTAATTGGATGCTGATGGCAGACAATGGCACTGAGACAATAACACCACACATTTGTGTCCCAGCCACAGATAAGGTACAAGACAAGGAAGTCATTACATGTTTCCACATTTCCCATTTGCCGTTATGGCAATTACTGTTCTATCTTATTTTAATATATTAATACGTTCGTTGACACGGTAAATCAACAAGTTGCATAATCGCCATTTTATCACTGAGGAGTAAATTGCCCTATTATTTCAAGTACAAACATAATGTAGCAATAAATCCATGCAATGACATTCACTATACATTAGACATACTGGTCACTGCAGACCTGCTGCAAGTAATAAAAACCCTCTCTTTAATAAAAGCTGTTATACTCTTTTGTGGAGGTAAATAAAAGCCTCTGACATTATTGGAGAATGTCCAGCGTTTCCAGTCAATACTAAAGCCCCGGATCTTATGAATTTGCTATATGTGGGTATTTATAAACCACATACTATAGGCAGCCGAGCTCTCACCCTCTCATGAAACTCTGTGATGAGCCACAGCTCCGTCTCAAGGTTAGTTCCGTGCTTCTCAGCAGCAATGTACCGCAAGATATTCTCATGCCGCATCCCTGGAGTCATGAATATGTCCCGCTCGTTTTGCCATGACTGCTTGTCCTGTACGCACATGTGCATAAAGTGGAGAGTTATGTTAAGGTCACGGTGGATTAATTAACGAGCTGAGTCTTACACGGAGCAGCATGGGAGAACGTTTACACACCTGAACGGGGAAAATCTTCACAGCAACATATTCACTCATCAGTTGGGCCTTCCAAACACAACCAAAGCGCCCCCTAGCTTTGATTTCCAGCAGCTGCAGTGGTTTCAGACCGACCAAGGGGGAAGGAGGAGCCGGGCCAGGATCCTGAATGACAGACAAAGAACAAGTCAGTGAGCCTGTTTACATGCATACCAATACTCCAATCATTATCTGATTTCTGAAATGATCAGATTATTTAAGTGATCACGTAAACAGTATAATCTGATATGGAATGGAAGACAATAACAGGAAGTTACAGCCTACAATCACTACGTATATATGCACGTACGTACGGTTTATTGATTATCATATTTCTGAAGCGCATGTAAATGCGCCAGACCTATTACAATTATCTAATTACTCCCAGTTATCAGATTTTTTTTGTTTGCAAACAGATTTATGCAAACAGGCTCAGTGTCGTCGATATAATTTTAGGTCACTGAAAACTTCATATGTAGTGTTAGTGTGTAGAGGATTTTTTTGTTTTCCTTTTAGAGTGTGCACCATTATGTCCTGTGTTAGATGCAACAATGTACATGGTTGCATTAGAAAGATCCTGAATAATGTAATCCTCAATGATGTTTATGAATTTCCATGTGTGAGAACAAAGGCGGAAAAGTACTTGCATACATGTGAACAAGGCCCGAGTCTGTCTATGGCCAAATGTTACAGGAAAATAACTGTTGAAGTTCAGATTAAAATTATAGCTCCATTTTTATTTAACAGAAAATTGAAGGGCAGGGTGTCTGCAGGTCTAAATAAGCCTTTTTAAGATGCTTCTGTGATGATTATAAATGGAATTTAAGACCTCTTTCAGTCTATGCTGGCAAAAAAGTATGAAAGATATGAAGTAAAAGAGGAGTCCAAGGATCTAAAATGACCTTATCCACACTGAATATGAACATTCAGCCAGATGTGGTTGAACTGTTGCTTTATAATTAGATTAGATGAAGTAATGTTGACAGAAATGATTTTATCACATTACTTCAAGAAGTAGTTACTTTTGGATGAGATGAGGTGCCACACGATGACCAGGCTGCACTGCCTGCATTTGCGTTTTCACTTTGGGTTGTGCAATGTCCACGAAATGGTACATGTCTATGTTTTCAGGGAAACCTTGGGATGGACGATGACACTGGAAATGGGGGTAGTGATGGTTCAGTGACAGTTTGATATTGCGATGACTTTTGGTTGTTACTCATCCTTATTTGTTCAATTTTGTAGGCTTATTAAGAGTGTAATAAGTAAAAATAACTTAGCAAAAAAACATTAACCCTTTAACCTGAGACATTATTCCAGGTAAAAGTGCTGCTGTGGATTTACATCTGTTTCAGTGTCATAAAAGCTGCAGTGAGTATGTGCTTGTGTTCCTTTTCTTCAGTGGTTTAGTTTTACTGTGTGTCTTGGGGTCAAAACAAGTGGAATAACAGAAAAAGACAAAGAGAGGTATTGAAGTTTGACAGCTTTTTACTAAATAGGGAACTCAGAATGTACATCAATAAGAGATTTAGGATGTTCAACATGAACTGTGAACTGGAACGCACTGAACATGTATTTGAATTTTGGCCCAGTAGTTTTTGTTTTGGGGCTCTTTTTTTCTAAATTAGTCCTGCTGCTTTTTGACACCTGGTTGAACTACAAAAAAACAGCAGTAAAAACACAGTACTAAAAAAAACTAAGGAAAATCACAACACTGCAAACAGTAAAAACAAAAAACGACAAGGAAAACGGTGTAAAAAAACAAAACAAAAAAAACCCAAAATGTCTTTTTTTAATAGTGAGTTGATCTCACTCACTGCTCTGTGTTTTACCACCATACCACAGGCAATAGGGGGTACACTGAGCATGCTCAGATGTCTATGACAAGCACAATGTCTATTCTATCAGCATGTTTTGAAATTTTAACTATTGAGAAAATGGTTGAATTTTTATGAATATTTAAAATAAATCATACATACAGAATGCTCACCACAGACATGTCAGGGGCTAAAGGGTTAATAATCATGTCAACTTCATGATCTGATCCCTTTTTTTAGACCTGCTATAACATAAAAGGCCTAAGGATGTGATGCTCGATGATGGATGTAGTAAAACATTTGCGGGATGCTGGTCTCACCTCACTCAGGTCTACATGGCCGTAGGG
This sequence comes from Apogon hyalosoma, assembly GCA_037367295.1. Classification (NCBI taxonomy): domain Eukaryota; kingdom Metazoa; phylum Chordata; class Actinopteri; order Kurtiformes; family Apogonidae; genus Apogon; species Apogon hyalosoma. The sequence continues at coordinate 29,928,708 of JAPQRP010000011.1, read as the reverse complement.
AGGTTTCCGGTGACGGTACATCCACAAGGCCAAGACCAGGGCCACAGACAGCACACAGAGAGGCAGCAGGGAGTACACCAGCACGTTGAGCAGGGACGGCACTCGAGGCGGAGGTCGGATTTTCACTGTCGAGGAGGAACATAATATTTACAGTGTCATGACATGTCGGCAGCATCACAAGACAACCCTCATTGACCCTGAGACCTCATGAAAGGAATAGGATGCAACAAAGGCATGCATTTTAAAAACTACAACATGCTCACCTGCATTTACCAAGAAAAACCATCCTGCATCACTAAGCTGCCCTCCCGCTAATCTAAGTAGAAATGCCTTCATTTTTGTTGTTGTTTGTGCTGCATGTGGGATGTATTTACCTCGGTTGCCACTGCCAATCATGTCAGGAAGGTGGGTGAATCGTTCATTGCAATAGTTGCCCTCACAGCAGCAGAAGAAGACCTGAGGGTTTTCCTCCATGGAGACACACTCTTGCCTAAAACGGTGAAGCGGCAGACATGCATTATTACTGTCAAACTAGAGCTACAAATACACTAGAGACAAAGGTTGTTTACTGTATGGATTCTGCTTTCACAAACATGCAGTGTTACTGGCAGCAGGTAATATCGACAATGTACTCCACATGTACTTCATTTAGTAGAATACAAGAATACATTGTCTCTTTAACCTTATTAATTAGGAGCTCGAGGGACCATTACTGTGCTGTGAGCAAATATTCCAACAAGCTGCAGATCTCTCTCCCCCCTAACTACCACAATTCATCTTTGTCACAATTAGTTATAACTTAATCAAAAGTGCCCATCTGTTCACCATTCTTCATTAGTTCATACAGCCTTTCACTCAGATTAAATTAGCCATAATCACAGCACTTGAGATTGAAGCAATTTTCCCTACAAAGAAGAAAGTCTTTTTAAAACCCTGTTTTTGGTTTAGAGCAGTCACACACTGATCTTGATCAATATGCAGCCGCTGTCACTTCATTTATGTAAAAGTGCAGGTCGGTCAAAGGCCGTGTTCACAGCTGTATTAACATGCATTTTGGGTGATTTGATGTGTAGGTACTGGTGTGAACGCATGAGATGTAGTGAGAATTAATTATGGACCACATTCCCAGCTGGGCTTGGAGTATTCTTTGAGTAGTGAGTGTGCAAATGTATATAACAAATACAGACCACCTACTCATCGGACATCTTCTGTGTGAGTGGAAGTACATACTTATTCAAGCACAGACTCCTTCATATGAAACCATTATCATTACATTACAGCACTGGCCTTCCAATCAGCCAAGTGGTCCTTTTTAATGAACTGGAAACAATGCAAATCAAACAGTTTCAGCACGCAGAACTAGCATAAAAAGCTGCTGTTCTGGACTTGGTTCTGACAGGCTGCTGTGGTTCTCCCAGACAACGATGAGCCTGATGGGCCTGGTGGATCATGGAGCGGTCTTAGATCCACATTCTGTATTATCGAATTTTACTGTTTATTCTGTACCTCATCTCAACATTTCCAAATTTTTCCCCTCTTTTTGTCCTTAAGAACTGCTTAAGCTGGCACAATCTACTATGTATGAAAACTTCAAAAGCTCATAGGGATACATGCTACTGAGTGATAATAAAAATGGATCTGACAGTCATGTATAAAGTTATATCATCATTGTTTTGTGTCTATAGCACACATTGATGATATTAAAGATGTCAAACTCATTTTAGCTCAGGGGCCACATTCAGCCCAATTTGATCTCAAGTGGGCCAGACTAGTAAAACACTAGCATAATAACCTTAAATGATGGCAACTCTAAATTCTTCTCTTTGTTTCAGTGCAAAAAAATAACATTAAATTATGAAAATATTTACATTTTACAAATTAAAGGTGTGAATAACCTGAAAAAAAATGTGTGCAAGTACAATTTTAACAATATTATATCTCAACCTATCATTTATACATGTGTATTACAGATCAGATCAACAAAGGCACAAACCATTTAGTAACAGGCAGAATATTGTTAAAATTGCACTTAGTTTTCTTTAGACATTTCAGGTTGTTCATATTTGTTCAGGTTATTCACATTTTATTCTTAAAGGATAGTTTGTTAATGTAAATACTTTCATAATTTAGTGTTATTTTTTTGCACCACAATAAAGCCAAATTTGGAATTGTCATTATTTTTAGGCATAATGTAATATGTTTTCACATCAAGGGCCACATTCAGGCCAATTAGATCTGAACTGGGCAGACCAGTAAAATAATAGCATAACCTATAAATAATGTCAACTACAAATCTTTCTCTTTTTAATGTTCTGCTGCTTGGAAAGTGTCACTAAACCAAGAAGAAAATGTGGAGCCATTATTTATAGATCACCATTATATTATTTTACTTGATATCACATTAGTCTGTATGTGGCCCCTGAACTAAAAGGAGTTTTGTCATCCTTAATATCATCAATGTAATTTTTGCACTTTAAAATTCATCACAGGGGCCGGATTGGACCCTTTGGCGAGCCAGTTTTGGACCGTGGGCCACATGTTTGACACCCCTGGTCTATAAGGTTTATTTTGTTCCCATTCTCAGCTAGAAAATTACATGTTTCAATATTGTACTCTATTTTACAAATTATTTTTTATGTTATGCTGCTTGGACAGTGTCATGGTCAACAAAAAAATAAAGCTTAACACCACAAATAACTGTCTCTATTGTTTGAAGTCATTTAGTTCAAAGAAAATCTTTTTTAGGCACTTTGTTGCTTGTTTTACAGCATTTTCAGCTTTTTGTGTCTTAAGAATAATTTCAAACTGGCATAGTGTTTGTGTGTGCATCACTGTCACCCACCAGCTTAAAAACATCACATCTGGCCTTTGCAAACAGAAATGATATGCATATTTATCAGCACAGAGCAGCGAGGTGAGGGCTGAGTGACATACTCAGGTGTCCAGGATGGAGCTTCAGAGAGCATATGTTTTACTGGTAGCAAGTCGTGAACTCTTTGTGCGACATGTCCTGACGATCTTTCCTCCGTCTCGTCTCTGTGAGCCACCGAAGGTCTCCGGCTTGTTCAAAACACTTGAACTAGCAGATTAACAAGCAGAGAGTTCAATGGATCCACTTCACTCTGCTGTGCCTGCTGATGAAGCCTTAAGCTCATTTTAAAATTCTCATCCTGAGTGGCCTGATGCCACCATATCTGTCTGCCATCGTCGGCCTGTGGACACTGAGCTGTACTCTGCACTGTGGACGCAGACTATCTGGTTATTTCCAAGAAGAATAAATAGGGTTATGCTGCCTGGCCACTCTGGCTGACAGAAATGCCTACTTCTGAAAAATAACCTCCAATATTTTCATATCAGGACTGGAGATGTAATTTTCCTGTGACTGGCCGAATGGTTTGTATTGTATAACATTCTGAATAATTTATACTCAATAGCGTGTGCTCAAGATCGGGCTGGTCTGGATGCTCACGTGTGCACACAGTACGTAAAAAGCTTGCAAGTTTATATCTGGTTTCATGACCTTTATTTATACCACTGTGGATTTAGAGACATACCAGGAACATACTATCATATTATACACTCAATAAGGTTTACACATGCTTCTGTTTTCTTTTAAGTCTCCTTTCAATTTACAAGATTATACACATCTATAGGCATGAATTATTTTATTTATACTGTTAGCTAAAACAATTTCAAAAAGTTTAAGAGTTTTATTTTACTTACCTTTCCTTTTTAAAAATTTCATTTTAATATTTTATCTTTAAACCTAAATTCTGTAACACCATGTGTCAAAAATATTCCCATATTTCTCATGTTCAGACTCAAAGTAATAGGGCTGAAACTAACCATTATTTTCCATTCAGTCTTATCTTTATTTTCTCAATTAATCAAGTAATAGTTTGCCAGAAAATGCCAGAAAGTTGTTAAATAAAGCAGTGTTTCCTTAAGTTCAAAATAATGTCCATGAATGTTGTTTTGAACATTGTTGCCATTTCATCAACAATCAAAAGATATTCATTGAAGGAAAAAAAAACAAACTGAAATACCCATGTTTAATGAAGCTGCAAGCAGACAACTTTGACTTTTTTAAATTACTCAGAGCAGTTATTGATTATAGTTATAATTGACAAGTAGTCAACAAGTTAATGATTAATCATTGCTGCTTTGAGAAAGAACAGTTTATAACCACAAACAACTGCCTCGTTTCCATTGCAGTAACTCTCAATATAGACTGGTATAAACATCTTCATTATAAATTTATTGGTTAAAACATCTTACCCTACTTTTCAACACATATAGTTTTACCTTAGTCATGTACTTTTTATTCTTGTACATGCACTAAAATGAATGTTCAGAATCTGACAACTCTGTGCATTATGTCATATTTCTAAAGTTTAGTAGACATTTGCAGCAATGATCAGTGTAACAGTTTTTTTTTTTTTTTTTTTATGTGTCTCTTTATTATTGGGTATTATTGATCAGATGACAGATTACAAGATCAGATTTTTAGCACTGATATGATTTTCTGTATTAATAGTTTTTCCTCTGCTGTGGCTCCGATGCCTAATGATTCAGCTACATCATTGTGACTTCTGAAAGTCCTCCTCACAGCACACTCTGACATCACAACTCATAAACTATGAACACATATCTTCTAGGGATAACAGAAATAAAAACTGTCAAAATATGACTAAATTGTCAATTTTGAAATTTGATTTGATTTTTTTGATTTGATTTGACTGTACATGACTTGATTTGACGGTCACCTTAAAACCCAACTATTATTCCTTTTTTACCCAATTTAAAATAGTTCTTTATTATCTAAAGTTACTATGTGCTACTGAATACATTCCAAAAACCTCAAGGATTTATAATAGACACACCTAACTTATTCTGTTTACAGAGTGCTTTCCAGAACACATTGTTTTTGGAGCTCAGAACATGAATAGTCATGAATCAATGACTGACATCCCAGCCAGCCAATCGTGTGATTAATTTGATGTTGTCGGAGCAACTTGCCAGGTTTGCCATCAACGTGACTACTGTCGGAAGGCACACTTCAAGAACAGCCATGTTAGCCACATTAGCAACGAACTAGTGTACTAAAATCATGGGCACTTGAAAGGTGCTGACATGATAGCAAACAGAATCATGTATAACACGATCATACTGAGTGAATCAAAACACATATTCCTCCCTCCGAGTGTAAGCAAATTTTAATGTAATTCAAAACATCGACAGAACCTGGCTAACTCCAGACACAGCTTTAGCTGCTGTACTGCTAAACCACAATCAAAAATCATTAGCTGCCACTGCTAAAAGAAAATAAAGTCAGATCAGAGAGCAGGACAACAGCATAGAGAACCCGTGACCATAAAATGTGTAACCACATCACCGTTGAAAAATATCACTTGCTAAATATTATTTTAATAAGTATGAATCTCCATTGAGTTGGTTGAGAAGTTGATGATAGCATCAGTTGATTACATTTGACCACTTTTAGCTCACATCAGTTATTGAAGTGGTGCATTTTCCTCTTCAAATTTATAGTACTGGTTTGTACATCAATCTGCCAAAGAAAGCAAACATACATTTGACTTATGTTTTCATTCAGTTTTTGTCAGATGTTGGGTACAGCTCCAGACACAAGCCTCAGTTTTTTTTTTGGCAAAGCCTGCAGTGAACTGACCTAAGTTTGTGAAACAATTGCTGGTGAAGTGGTTGGCACAAATATATAATTTTTTTCCGACTCGCTCCAGAACATTGCCATCATAAATAAAATCAATCCACCAGGGTTGGGAGTGGGAGCAACTGGGTCATTGACGTAGATTTCTGGCAAGAATCGCAACAGCTCGTTTTAATGCATGTTTATGGTTAGAGGGGGGCAACAAAAAAATTACCGGACCATTTTTTTTGGCTTCTAAAACGTTCCCCTTGATCGACAACGCCATATTTGAGGTTATATAGAGTGAAAAAAGTATAATAGTTGGGCTTTAAAGGCACTTCAACAAAGCTTTACATTGACTTTAGTGTTATTCTAAAAGATACAAACATTTTAATATCTACTGCATGTATATCAGTCCCAAATATCAGTTTTGGTTCATTTTATTTGGTATCCTTGAATATTAATAACTCTATGAGGCCTGAACATTAAAAACACCTGTCAGTGGATCCCTGATTTCTACTTGTTTAGCCAGTGCCAACTAATGCAGGAACGTAGGGAGGGAAAAAGATGAAATAGAAATCACCAAAAGGTTTTTTTTTTTTTTACATGAACTCAAAGAGAATAAAGTCTGTCAATAGTTTTCTTTACAAACTGTAATGTGCAATTTCAACAAACAGAAATAATAAATAGCAATTCTTTAGATGAGGTCTATGTATCATTTGTGAAATATCAACAATTTTACACTGACAAAAGCATATTTTATTTATAAAGAAAGGTCTCCAGCAGAAACACTGATATCAGTTTTGCAAATTGTATGAAGCAAAACCTCAGTTTATCTTTTTCCCCCCTGCTCTATTGACAGGCTCGAAAAAACATACTGATAAAAAGTACAGGTTGATTTATATCAGGTGAGGTTTCCTTCGAAGCCCAGACCCAACCAAAATATTTTAGAAGTGTAGAGCTACAAAAAGACATAAAAACAACAAACTCTGGCACCTGTAAGGCCAATACCAGAGGTTTTCCCCAAATTTTGTGAGATGAACAAACTTTTTGGGCACTAGGGCTTGTATTTCCATCCCTGTACTGTCCCAGGTCAGTGAAATGTCGCTGTAATGCACTACATTCAGACACCCAGTTCTGTTTTCCTCATGTACTAGCTGCCACTCAAACTGGGTACAAGACAGACACCTAAAATATAAATGTAAATGCACTACCACGGTGACCTCACTCAGCGACCTGACCTGTCGTAGCAGTTGAAGTCGTCCAGCCAGCAGCCTTTCTTCACCAACTTGATGGTCCCTGAGGAGTTGAGCCAGGAGGCATAACAGTGCAGTCGCTTGTCCTTCTCCCCCTCGCAGCGCTCGAAGCCGCTCTGGTTGGTCCTTTCCGTACGCCAGTTATCATTGTAGTACACACACTCCCGGGTCTCTGCTTCGCCCAGGCTGTACCCTGGGATGAGATGGACAGAATGCCTCAGTCAGCTCACATCGCGTAATGAATTGAAACTCAACAGCAGAAAGGAAGCATGGACATATGGTGCCACAAGAAACATCTCCTGAGCAACAGAGAGACTCCATCATCACTTTGGCACCCAGCCAAGGTTGGAAGCTCTCTGTAGTAAAAAGGGAGTTCCTCTGGGCTACGAAATTGTTCCCGAGTAGTAGTAATCCCATTCAGTACAGATCTTTTCAAAAACTTAAAAAGGGGGTAACTGACAGAATTTAATTAACTACAAAAAACAATGATATGCCCTGCCGTGCTATAGAACGGCACACTGGTATGCTACTTCTATAGATAAGCACTCAGGGATTCAGCTTGAATGTGACACATCTGGAAAGATAGATAAGACCCTTTTTGTTTCTTTTCTTTTACTGTCATTTAGCAGAAACTTTTGCTAACCAAGCCCATAATAACAATAGCTGTTAGTCTCTTCCCTTTTGCACTATTTCTACTTAAAAAGAAAAAAAAAGAAAGGGATTTCTTGATTCCTCTCAGAGGATTTCACAGTGGACTCACTCGAAGAATATGTAAAGGTTTTTGATTAACGTTTAGAGCAGATAGCACAGACTGCACACGCCATTCACAATACCTCTTGGACATTTGTGCCTAATCTTTGTTCAGAGGGAAAAAATAGAGCCTGTCTCTTTAAATCCCTGCCTATAGGAGGCTGCCCATCCCCCAGTGTTACCCCCACCAACCCATTACACACACACACACACACACACTCACACATATCCACACTCACCCAAACGCACATACATTTAGTTCTCCAGCAGGGTATAATAGACTTCATTATGGCACACAGGTATGCAGGCAATGAACAAACATCATGCTGGTTATTATGGATGGAAAGGGCAGAGAAGCACACACATGGAGGCTATATACACAGTGGCAGAGATGCTCAATGCTCCATTGAGCCGAGATGGCATTTCTGATATCTGTGGTCACATGATCTGGGAGGACTTTTACTACAAGATCATTCCCCAACCCCCCTCCCTGTGTCACTTACTGAGGCTTACACCAACAACAACATGAATTCTGGAGAAGCAGCTTACTATACACTCCACAAGCTCTAATCTATAAACCATAAAGGCATTAGGCCAGGGCTGTTTGGAACACCAGAGACAGCTGCGCCTCAATGAAATTTTCACCACAATAAAGAGGAAGAAGTAAAAATGTTGAAGGTGTAGAAGAAAGGGTATGATTGTTGTGAAAATAAGTGTAACCCAGCAGGTGAGGATACCTACTATAGCTGGGGGGCAGAGTTATTCCCTGAGTGAATAAAAATCGGCCATATTAGTTGACACGGGAGGGGGGAAATATCCCAAACAAAAGAAAAACAAGCCCTATGCTTAGTTTCACGTGGTTCCAAGTCACTGTGTTTGGTAATTGAGCTGTGGAGCAACAAAACAAGTAACCTCAATCCAGGGTAAAAAGACCTGACTTGAGACAACAACACCAGGAGCAGCTGCTGTCTCTTCTAATCAAACGCCATTGATTTGTGAAAACCATTTCAAGAGGAGGAGTGTGTTTTTCAAAGGCTCTTGTTCAGAGCTGTGACCACAAACAAGAGTCCAGACCTGAGATGGAGACTCTAAGGTTTCAGGATGTTGATGCAGCTGCTGCCTTCTATTCTTGCCACTGTTCAGAAAAGACGAGGGCAACGCAACAGTTTCACGTTTGGCTGTTTTCAAGTCAATTTCAAGAATTTAAAAGACGGGGTTGAGTTGTTTGCAGCTAGCAAGGGGAGATGCTTCGGGAGGTGGTGGTAGGGGGTAGCGAATTTCGGGGGACAAACACAGAAAATTAAGGATAAGACAATAAAACTGAGCCACAGTAACAAAGTTTAAAACAACTACCAAAATGAGAACTCGAGACGAAATTCCACTCGCGGACGGATACACAGAAATAAAAAAAAATAAATAAAAAAGAAATGTGTGTTGTCCGCTCGAGACTCGAAAAACTGTTGCAAATTCGGACCAACAATAGCGGCTTACCTGCGCATAAAGTTCCCAGAAGAAGTGAACAAGTCAGCCATGAAAAAGACATGTTCCGATTTAAATACAGGACAGAGATTTCCCCCGCTTTCCGTCGCGAACATTAAAACTCAGGTTGTCCAAAACATCAGTCCAGGATCAAAACGACCACAGGCCTCCGGTCCCTCCAGCAGCCTAACCACCACAGCGCGTGTCAATAGCCGCGACGCTGCAACAATGTTGCAAGAAAAAAGATAGGAGCGATTAATTGACTGCCACACTGTTAGTCCGCTAATAGGTGCAGCATTTCGCGTCGGAAGTGAATCCAAAAGCCGAGTAGGAAGCCGTTAAATCATCCGAGACGAAAGCTGAGCGCTCTTTTTTAAGGTTATTCACTTGAATAGTAGCACCGCTGCGTCGGGAGGTCGGTCGGGGTTTACATGCATGTTACTGATCTGTGTCCAAAATGGCTTCTAAATGGGGAATGGGCTGCAAACAGGGAAACCCGGATGTGTAAACACAAAGAGGGGAATTCAGGCAGCCAGCGAGTGACCTTAACGCGACACCGTGCAAAGACGCCTGAAATGACTTTATTTTCTCACCGAGTGGCAAATTATCCACATTTTAGCCCGTTAGAGGAGAAATGTGTCGCCGTTGGAGGATGTGCGCGTGCTTTCACGTTTATATTTGTCCCGGTTCCAGCTGGTGTAACACTTGCACTTTCTGTGGTCAGAGTTGGTATTTTATAGTCGACTTTCGGGTTCTTGATGTCATTTAACGGGGTTTGAAATGGCATTTATAAGGGAATGGTGTAGATTTTATCGGAGAAATCGGCCGTTTAGTTTATTTTCACAAGTGTTTGCGCGTCTAAAATTACGCATGTTATTATTATAACCGCGGATACTATGAAATAAAAAGCAGCACCGTCCACTGTTTAAACATACCACGCATCAGCTGATGCTATTTTCTGCTTTTGTGATCGAAAACACCTTAGAAATGTAAACATATAAGCCTATAAATTTACATGTAAAATGTATTGTTTTGTAGATGTCACAGTATGACACAGAACCTCACAAGTTGTAGGTAAAATCTTTTTTTTTCTATCTGCATAATCTTTTATGCATAAGTGGCAGCGCTAAAAATAGCTGACCTAATTTGAAGTAACAGGATACAATAAATGCTATTTAAACTCTATTCCTTAATAACTGTTTTAACACACCTACCCTTTAATATAAAATGCATCTCACAGCAAGACCAATACTCACTTAGACAACAGCCCTCAGTGCAGAAAAAAGTCATTTATTTAGTTTATTGTTGACACAAATGTGAATGACAACTATCTTCCACAGTCCTCAGTATCAGGTCAGTAATCTGTGGTATTTCTCTTCACCAGTGCTGAATAATGTGTGGCACGCTTAAGAAAACTGTATGTTTATGTCGAGAATCAAAATTATTAAGAGATATTTTCCCTTGAAAGTGTTCAAGTTCTTTTCTACTCATTATTCGGGTGTTCTTTTCTTTTGTAATCTCACTACCTAAGAGGAAATCCCAATGTAATCATTTTTAGCTGTTGCTTATAATGATATAATATCATGCTGATTCTTATGGCTTTATAAGGCTCTGGTCAAACTGAAATCCTTTGATGAAAAATAATAAACCAAATTATGGCAGAAAATCAGCAATGACATTGTTAAAAGGCCATTAAGTCATCCTCGCTGTTCCCTCTCTTTTTTCTCATCTTTGACATGCAGACTAATGGCATGTTGGTGACACCCGCCCAATACATGCAGCAAATGGCCTAAGAATAAGGTTAGCTATAGGTAATCGCCCTTAAACTAGTGGTGTTGAGTGTAACTCAAGACAAAGCATTTCCTCATTAAGCCGTCCTATATTGACCCTGTAACTCAATCGAGGCCATGAGCGAAACCTTGTAAAGATAGATGTTCTGTTGTCATGACAGTTGGAAGAGAAAGTACATGAGTGCTCATTAAAGGTTCACCAGCCACAACCCTGGTGTGACATTCCTAGAAAAAAAAAACAGCACGATGAGGGGGAGTGAAGCAGGTGGTACAGAACATAATACCATGAAACAATGCGTTAATAGTGTATTTATGCTCACCCCATAGTCTAAACATATATAGCACATACAGGTTGCATAAACAATCTGATTATTTTTTCTAGAAAAGCTGGTCCAAATGGTTTTCAGGAGTAAATATAGGCAAAAAAAAAAAAAAGTAGGCTACAAAACGCTAAAAGTCTGTATTTTCATTACACTAAATGAGCAAACCTTTGCAGCAGAGCAAGATTAAATGCATCCCACTTTGAGGGAGCAAAGGTATAGTTTTCTTATGTCAATTTTTGTCTTCTTTTAAAAAAATGTTATGCAGTCATACAGTCAGGTTAATATATTCAAGCTTTATACCAATGAACATTTTATATTTTCAGTAACTGAGAAAATTTGCGGCAAAGGTCATAAAATCCCATATTTTTGGACTGTTCTTACTGAGTTGTATCACTTTTTGTTCATGGAAAAATACAAATAATCCCTGCAGGAGTTCAGGGTGACTAAGTACACACTCAAGTTTGAGCATTTTGTCTGCATCAACCTTCTCTGAAAGTTGAGGTCCAGTGAATTTGAAGCAGAATGCCTGCGAACAAAGAATAGATTTGAGCTCAGGATGACTCTGACTGCATATAATAGTTTTTTAAAAATCAAGTGTTTTTATATTCACTGTAGAGGAACTCTGGAGTTCAAGTCTAATGTATGTTCCTTGAAATACCTGCATTTCTTAACTACTTGAGTTCCTCTAAAATAAAACATTTCTTTTCAGAAAGACAGATCTGACTTGAATTGAGGTCAGCTGTAATTACGTACACTTTGCAAATATGAAACAACCCTTCTTCTTAACATTTATTTTTGGGGATTTTGTCTTTATTTAATAGACTACATGAAGAGACCGGAAATGTAAGCATAGAGGTGACATGCAGCAAATAGAATCCGATCGGCATTGAAACTGGACCACTGGGACAAGGCCCTGATCTACGTGATGTTGGTCTATCAGGTGAACCACCAGGGCTCCTCAGTATTATCATTGCATTTCATATCCTGCCTTTGTGCAGGTCAGAATACATTTTTTTAGTCAAAGTGGATAAGTGGTGCAGGAATCTTGGTTTAAAGCTCCATTTTTCATGCACTGTATATTTTTTCTCTCTGTTTCAAAATGTCTATATTTAATATTTATTTTAAAATGAGTCAGCAAAGGTAAGATAAGATAAGATAAGATAAGATAAGATAAGATAAGATAAGATAGCTGAAATGACCAACTTGATGCATACAGAGAAAATCAGATACACCATTTCTCTCAAATCTACTGTCAATCTACCTGGATGTGATGTGGCAACCATTCCTATCTTATTTGTCAAAATAACCCTGAACACATTTTAATGTGTACATATTTGTGCCTACCACTTTGTGTTAAGTCCATGTATTGTATATTCACTCTCATAATTACTGTTATTTTTTTTTCAGACTGGACTGTAATCATTGTAGGTGTCTACTCAAAATGGTGCTGATTTTACTCTTTTGTTTTTGTATCCTATTCGAGCAGATAGTTCTTTTGCTATTGTCACTTTTGTTATTGTTCTCTGTTTGTTTAGGGGTGGGGGAGGAGGGAGGGGGGTGGATTTCTTTTTCTTTCTTTTTCTGTTTTGTGATATATCTTATGTCTGTTCTTGAAAATGTACAAAAAAAAAATCTATAAATAAAATATATTTTTTTAATAAGATAAGACTGTATTTATCCCACCGTGGGGAATTGTCACAGTTAACAGCAGCAACATACAACAAGCAAGTGCTGAGAAAAAGACAAACAAGTGAAAAATGAAATATAATGACAAAAATAAGAAATTTGGTATTAAAATTAAATATTATTTACATATTTATATTGTGGTTGCACATGCACACGGTGTGACATGTGGGGGGTTACTGAGAACTGTTGTTCTAATAAGTGTATTTCTGGTAGCTGAAATAAAACATAAAAACAAAAAAAAAAACCTAGACAAGTGAAAATGCCATTGTTCTTACCTTAATATATATGAATTTTGCAAACATTTATCAATTTTTCACATGTGTGTGTCATTGTTGAAAGCCCCCACTGGGATGAGCACAAAAACCCTGAGGTGAGCACATCACAACTTGTGGATAAAATAGATAAATGACACTAGGTGGTAGCAGAGCTCCCTGGGGCAGGTGCACACACTCCTTCTACCTGTGCAATATCTCTCTTTCACTCTTGATTAATACACTGTGTAGAGACGGCACACGCTTTGTGTTGTTCACTGCAGACCTGCCAAATGTTCATGTGTATCAGGAAGGTGGGCTTCGAACTGCAGACTACTTTGTTTGGTGTAATTATAGCATTGTGTTGATTATCAGGCTGCACGTTTAATTTCCCACCTAGATAAATAAAATGTGTTCTTATTGATCTGTGTGCAGTGCATTCAGTGGATAGCTCATATAACTTGGTAATGGATCCATTAGTATAAGCACTTAAAGGTTTTGTATTTACAGCAGATAATAGAAAGCAACTAAACGAATCAGCATGTAATCTTTACTACAATGCAATGTGATGGTTTTATATCTGAGCATTAAAAAACATCGAATAAAAAATGTGAGGATAATGTACGATCGCTATAGTACTTTATTTCAACCTTTTAAATAATTCAGTACAAAAATAAAGCAACAAACAATGTCCAACATTTTCTTCAGCTTTTATTATTTTACAACCCCACAGAGTCAGCTTTCACATCACCAGACAGCGTGTTGTATTGAAGTCATCTTTCAGTCACTATGATGTGTTTTTTTTTCTTTTTCTTCTTCTTAAAAGTAGTTAGCCACCCTGCGAACAGACTGGATGTTGGGGTTCTCTGCCTGCCACTCCATGAAGGTGCAATAGTTTCTTCTCTCCACGATGTACATGCGGCCACGGTAGTTGGGCTCCTCATACAGCACCCAGCTGTCAGAAAATGAACAGAAATAATCACAGAGATGCTGAGGCTTATTACACAGCTCTGACTGAAATTAATTGTCAGTTACCAAGCTGTGATCCTATTTTGGTTGTAATTTCATAGCATCCAGGAGACTTTTTCCAACAAAAGCCACTTTAAGCCTGAAGTAGGTGAACTTGGTTGAACTTGTACAGAGAAGCAAGAATAAGTATCTGTTAAGAATAATATTGGCTGCATGTTAAAAAAAAATCCCAAAGTAAGAGATGGTTTGGTTTATAATGCAGTGTCTATTTAATATCGAGAATTACTATTAACCCATAAAGACCCAGTGCTAATTTTGTGGTGGTTCCCAGATGAATTTTTCTCTCTATTTAACCATTTCTTTAATGATTTATCATCATTTCTTACTATATTATCCTCTGTATTTTGCCATTTTCACTGTAAATCATGCATTCCCCTATGTTTAATTTCCTATACTTAATTTAGATGCTCATAAAAATTCAGAGTAAATTCAAAGGTTATTACATCAAAACAGAGAAAACTGAAGAAAAAGTGACTTTTTCAGCAAAATATGTCAGTAGCTGAACATAAACCCAGTGTCTCCATCCACTGTCACTGATCCAACTCCATGGGTTTTACTGGTGAATCAATGTTGTAGAAGGTGACTGTTTCCATGTTCACTACAGAACTTTTGAAAGTCCAATTACACCAGTTATTTACATGTATTGATAGGATTAGTGGATCAACAGCTATCAAACAGTTTACATCAGTAGATGCTTTCGGTCGCTGGTGGATGTTTGGATCTTTATGGGTTAAACTTCTAATGTGTAATATTTAGTAACATCTAGTGGTGAAGTTGCAGATTACACTGTTCTGCCTTCACCACACACTGACCCGCTGTGGCTGTTAAAACCACAGAGGCCACTGTTTGTGTTTCCTATTTTTCACTTTTTAGTTGAGGGGGTTTTAACTGTGGTCCACACTCAAACATAGGAGATGGTAACACAACAGAAAAAAAAGAAGAAAAGAAGGTCGGCACTGGGCTATGGTAGAAATATGGCAGACTCATTCTACTATAAGAAAAGAATAGATAGATAGATAGATAGATAGATAGATAGATAGATAGATAGATAGATAGATAGATAGATAGATAGATAGA
>JAPQRP010000011.1:29887184-29907329 GCA_037367295.1 Apogon hyalosoma | reverse complement strand
ATAGATAGATAGATAGATAGATAGATAGATAGATAGATAGATAGATAGATAGATAGATAGATAGATAGATAACTTTATAGAAATAAATATAAATAAATTAAAATATAAATAAAATTAATAAAAACATTAAGTACATATATTGCAGTGCTTGTACAGTACAAAAAGGTCAATGTAGAAATGTAGAAATAATGACTTTGAGTTCATGTTTTTAGCAATTTAACCAAGTCTGATCACAATCAATGTGAGCACGACAGCTCAGTGTCTTATTTCAGAACAGATTTCTCTGCAGTTTTCCTTTCTTTCTGCTGTTTTTCTGCTGCTGAAGAGTCAATGAAGACCTCAAACCAAACTGAAAATCCTGGAGGACAGACTCAAGGCTCAAGGACCAGTATCCGGAATGTTTGGCAGATGGAGCAACAGATTGTCATATAACATAACAAAAACAGAAAACTGAAGAAAAAATAACTTTTTCAGCAAAGATATCAATAAGTGAACATATAAACAAGTGTCTCCATCCACTAATCAAATTCCATGGGTTTTACTGGTGAATCAGTGTTGAGTCTCCATGTTCACTACACAGCCTCTGAACGTCCAAATAGGTCATATCTGATGACCGTAAAAAGATGACAAATTGCATTTTACACCAGTTATTTACATGTATTGATAGGATTAGTGGATCAGAAATTATTAAACACATTAGATCAGTAGATGCTTTTGGTTGATAGTGGATGTTTGGGTCTTTATGGGTTAAAAGAAATCAGACATAATACACAGTCATTATGAAACTTACCAAAATAATCAAACCAGTTAGCGTTACAACTCTTTGTCTTTATTGTATATTTTTATACATATTTTTATGTGAGAGCTAAGGTTGAGTCTGACTTAAATTTCTTGTTTGCATGCACAAACCTGGCCTGTAAAGCTCATTCGGATTCTGATTATATATTACATATTCCAAATTTGACTGTGCTACACTGTAAAATGTCTCTTCTATATAGCTGATTATAGCTTATTGTAGCTTATTTAAATTGACATGCTTGGGAAAAAAATGTACATTTCAAAATGATCAATAATCTGTGCATTTTGTTTCAAAACCAAACAAATAGACTTGCAGCTTTACTATGTACGTCTGTGTTAGAGTTTTTAATGATCTGAGATAACCCGGTGTTTTTGAATGTTACAGGAACAGTGTCAGCCTCCACCCAGTCTTCTTGACCAGACAGACAGACAAACAGGAGTGGTCACATTACTAAACTGTGTGGGAAGTGATTAATTGCAGCTCTGTTCAATCTTTATTTGATCTGTTGAAGCATTTACAACAAATCTGAGAAACACCAAATAACAGTGGTGATAAAATAATGGAAAGGTAGTTCTGTACACACTGAAAACTCAAGATTAATCTGAGGAATTACAACAAGAACAAGGGATAAAAACAGTAAAAGATCAATTTCAAAAAATACCAAGAACAACTGGAACAATTATAATATGAGGCAAATGAATCAACTCATACAAGAGCAACTAGGGGTAAAAAATAGCTAAATAAAAATGTAACCTTGACTGGAATTGTAGAGGTCAGTAAACACAGCATATCTCAGCTTTTATACTGCTGTTGGTTTGTAGATTTAACACATATTTTCACCCTTTACGCTGATACTTTGTCCTTTTACAGGTATTTGGTTTATTGAAAACAAGTCAGGCTTTTAGTAGGAATGACACTGACACAAACTCATTTCCTTCTGAACCTTAGGAGGCTGAAGGGAATGTTAATTTTTAACATCTTCTTACTGTACAGCGTTAAATGTTACTCATTCATGCAGACATAAAGGCATCTACTTTAAGTGCATGACAGCTTATAAGTGCCATGGTCTTTCTTTCTTTCTTTATTTCTTTCTTTTTGATTAGCCTGATATCATCTGCTGGTTCAAGTTCTTGTCATGTCACTCTTAAAGAGCACTTACATGAAGGTATTACAACTCATACAGGTGACATATAATCCACCTGAAAGCAAACAAACCATACCTTTGGCTAATATCATCTGGTGCTTTTATGCTGGAAACTCCATTTTTACACATTTCTATTTGAGTCTGTGACAAATGCAAAGATGAATATTTGCCAAAGTCTCATATATAACATATAGTAGTAGACAAAGGGTGGACATTTGCACAATGAGTCTGAGCATTAGAAAAGTGTAAACCCTGAACGGTGTGCCCAGGGTGCGTGAGCTGCAAAGCATATAGACTTAACGGAGATACACCCCATAAAATGACGTTTCTGTGACAGGGCAAAGTATAAAAAGGGAAACTCAGTAAATCTATCTCAGTTCCAGGCAGAAGCTGAAACAGACAAGCCAGCACGGTATGTATACATACTCCACTTATTTCACTGACTTCATGTATTTAACCTTAAATATCACTATGAAATGTCTATAATAACTATCATATTAGCCTCAATTATATCTGCTATCCATATGGCAACGTCATCAAAATGTCAACATCAATTGTGTGTTTTTTCTCATATTTTCTTTCATTTTAACCATAGATTTCGTATCAGTTCTCTGAAATAACGAGATAATCGCCTCTAAGGAACAGTACAGAGTCACGTCTGGCTCATGAAGTCTTTAGTGCTAACGGTATCGTGTATGTTATCAAATGTGTGCTCTATCTCCCAGACGCTGAACTCAGACAACTCAACAGAATGATGAAGCTGTTAGTCTTGGCTTTAACCATCAGCCTGCTGTTTACAGCCGGTAAGTCTGTCACTGATTCTCTACTGAATAAACACCAACTCGGCTGCTGGTGCAACAGCAGGGCTGGGTTTGTACTGCACAAGAACACGGTCTCTGTTGTACAGAAGTCTGAAACAAAGAAGACATGCAGAATTTATATATATGGATGAACTATAAGGACATATTTCATAACTAGTACTTACTACCTGTAATTTTGTCTTTGTAACTCATTTTTACTTGATAAAACATAATTAATGTTTAATATCTCATAATTATTACTTCACTATCTCTATCTAATATGCATTATTTAATAACTAATAATCATAAATAATCATAATCATGCCTTTAAACACCAGTGGTTCCTAAATGTCATGTCCCTCCAGGATTTAATCTTATAAAACCACATAATAATTTGCCTCTTGCTGTCTATTGTAGGGAATGTCTGTCGTCTAGTCCATCCACTAGTCACCGACAAACTCAAATGTTAATGTACTCACACACAAGTCATTTACTTTCCACTGTCAAAGCTGTGTTTACTGAACGGTTGAATGTGGATACAGAGAATCTGTCCAATTTGTTCACGTTTTAGCTTTCTTTACCAAGTGTCTCCACTTAACGCACATTCAGTATCTCCTTTACATTCATTTTCAGTCATCAGTGTTACCTCAGCTTGAAATGAATCATGTTTTCATTTCCAGGTTTGCATTGGAGAGAAAGACAGAACAGACTGATGTTAAAAAAATGAACTATGACGGCAAAAGCATTGCGTTACATTTTACTCCAATAAAAACACATCTGCCCATTTGGAGCCAGACCATACATTTGGGAAATGTAGTTCTAGTTTTTTTTTTTTTTTTAGTACATGCTAGTATCTTAAAACATTTACTTGCTGGCTCATTCTTGTGAATCAGTTCTGAATATTATGAGTTAGGACTGATAGGACCTTTTTATCATAGTAACTCGACATTTACTTCCTAGCTCTCGGTCATTTAGATAAGATTATGACTTAGTTTGTAATAATTATTACTAGCTGTCTTATAACATAATCTTAATCTCAATTTAGTCGCTCTTATTTACTTGTTAGCTCATAATTATGGCTCAGTATCTGATAATTGTTATGTAATATGTCAGACTTATAACTCATTAACTATTAATTATGATAAAGCATTTCATAACTATGATTTCCTTGTTCATATATCGTTACTCACTAGCTTATAATTGTAAGTTATTACTTCTTAATTATGACTTAATAACTTATATTTACTTGATAACTAATATTTATGACTTAGTAACTAATGATTTATTGGGCCTTTTTTATTTTAGCAAGTCAACACCTACTTGCTAGCTCACATTTATGTTTTAGTTTCTGATAATTATTACTTACTAGCATGTGATTTTGAATTACATCCTCTTAATATCAATTTAGTATGTCATAACATAGTAACTATTAATTATGAATTCATATGATAAAGCATGCTACATGCTAATGCTAGATACTGTGTGTATGTTATCACTGGTGAAATGGAGAGATCAAATTTCCTTATGAGGATAATAAATCAAATTAACCTTAACCTTTAACCACTAAAAAAGACTAGAATGAATTAATGGGTTTTTTTTTTTTTTTTACCTCTCATTTTTACATGCTAATCTATAATTATGACTTACTGCCTCATTATAATGACTTTGTAACTGAAAATGTTTACCTGCTTGTAGATAATCTTGGTGTACTACTCATAAATATGAGTTATTTATGAATGAGTTTCAAATCAAATAAAGTCAAATTTTATTTATATTGCACCAAATCATAACAAAAATGATCTCATGACACTTTACATATAGAGCCGGTTGAAACCAGACTCTGAAGCCAATTTACAGAAACCCAACAGAATCCTCCAGGAGCAAACACTTGTGACTGGTGACAGCGGAAGGAAAAACTTCCTTTAACAGGCGGAAACCTGGAGCAGACCCCGACTCCTGGAGGATGGACATCTGCCTTGACCAGTTAGGGTTAAAGAGAGATGGAAAAGGAAGAGAAAAAGAGAGAGAGTGAAAGAGAGAGAGAGAGACTGGGGGAGACACATGGATACAACTGATGCACAGCAAACTGCAGTTGAACATCTATGTCTCTTTCAGGGATTAGTTCCTCATAGTTACTTCCTATTTGGCCTTTTAGAATAATTACACACTAACTTATATTTGTGCGTTACTACCTCATAATTATGACTGAGTAACTCACAATTTAAACTCCCTCAGTCCTAAGCAACAATTAATTATGAATAACGCTCCTAATCATAATTATAACTTTATAACACTTAATTGCAACTTGTTTCTACTCATGATGACTGAAACTCATAATACTGATGAACTAAACATAAGATCATTTCATTTCATTAAACCTACTCCTTACCTTTGTGAAGCGGCTAATATCACCTGTTATCATATCTGTATTGGCTTCACTAGATCAAACACTTCATTTTGGTATAATATACACAGGAAAATATACTGAATGAATAACGCATGTCCTTTTTAGGTGAAGCCTTGCAGTGTCACCGTTGTGTCTCCAGAGTTGCTGGAGGAGCTTGTGAACTCAGTATCGAGGCATGTCCACCAGAGAAAGATGCCTGTGCCGCTGCCAAATTCCTCAGGAAGCCATGTGAGTTTGTCAGCACGTTAAAATTAAACCTATCATCAAGTTTAATGAAGCGAACATACTATTAAAAGTAAGAATTTGTTAATTAAAAGCCTCAAAACTAGAGGGATACCATGTTATAAAGGGTTAATAGAAGGCTTCGTCACACTCAACAACACAGGTGTTGAACATTTGTCCCCAAAGGGTTCAGTCTGGCCCCGAGGATGAATTTGCAAAAAGGAATCAACTTGTATTGATCACAAAGCTAAATTCTATATTTTTTTTTCCAATTCCAGACACCTGACACTAAATGTTTTGTGCATTTGTAGATCCACTGTGATCTGTGAGTTGTAATGTACATGTGTAAATAATAAGCTGACGCATAATATGGTCAAAATTGCAATTATTTTTCTTAAAAGAAATTTCGGGTTATTCACATTTATTGTTTAAGGATAGATTGTAAATGTAATACTTTTTAGTACTAAAACAAAAAGAAAAATTTAGAGTTGTCATTATTTATAGAAGTTATTATATAATTATTTACTGGTCCAGCCCACTTGAGGTCAAATTGGATGTATGTGGCCCCTGGACTAAAATGAGTTTGACACCCCTGCTCTACAAGGACATGCTGCAACTCAACCATAATCCATGTCATTAGCGTCATAACATAATTGCCTAACTCATACACTATACGGATAAAAGTATTGGGACACGTTGTATTCAGGTGTTTCTTTTCTAACAGGGGTCTGGGATACAAAACAATGACAAATGTCTTAATATAGTTTTATATTATGATAAATATCATAGTGATTATTAATATTGATGTTTTTTATCTCAAATCAGCATGAACAGGACATCTTACATATGTAGCCATGATGTGTCCCAATATTTTTGTCCATATAGTTTATAAACATCATTATTTCCTTCAAGTTTAATGGGAGCTTTTTCTTCCTAAGTGAGATGTGAAGAAAGTAGATGGTTAGCTGTGGTGGAAAATTATTAATCAGAGGACGAAAAATATTTTAGAAATTTAGAGGCAGAACATTTAACATCATAGTCATGGGTAAAAAAAACTAAATAGAGAGAAATTAAGTAAAAACTATCTCTGAGGCATTTTTGAAGCAAAGATAACAATTTAAACAAAACTAACCAATGCAATATTTATCCCAATATTAAACTATATTATGACATGTCATTATTGTTTTATGTCCTAGACCCGTTAGAAAAGAAGCACCTGAATTCAATGTGTCCCAATACTTTTGTCCATACAGTGTATGACTTTAGAGGCAAATAGACTGAGGCTGACAATGTCTTTCTCTCTTTTTCCAGTTGCTCAGTACCAGAAATGCATGCGTCGGACAGACTGTGAAATGCTGAAGAGAAATGCCTACATCGAGATCAACTGCTGCGGCGACGACATGTGCAACACCTTTTAAAAGTCAATATTGTGTAAAAACTGGCCGCGCATTTGGAGGACAGCTATGCGAGGCCAGAATCCGACAAAATGAATCAGGTGTAAATAGACATCTGAATCCAAAGCAGCTACTTTCTGGATGAAAACCTGAGTGTCAGTGCTTTTTCCTCGACGAATAAAGTACGATAAAAAGCCTGTTCGCTGTTTTATTGACTGGAAATCCTTAAGCGTTTTCTTTTCACAGCCACTAACAAGGTCTATCTCCATCTCATCCTAAAAATAGCAGGCATCAGATGGCTGGCTTATTTTATCGACTTTTCTTGCGGTCGTTTCTAAAATCTCTGCAGCAGCTTTCAATCTGACCATGTTCAGACTTCAGTACATTTATATTCCCTTTCTAAGTTACACTTGAGGCAGAAAATAAATTACTCTTTCTTTCAGTCCTTTTTTAATTAATAACTCACTCTCAACCCTGCTTTTACATAACCACTTTTTGCTTTAATGATTACAATCAAAAACATTTGTACAACATTTTCAACATTAGAAAATGGATGCAGATTTTTTTGGCTGACAGTAACCGCTATGAAAACAAACTGAGGGACAGAGAAGTGGGAAGGGGGAGGGTGTTGAACTGCACGGAGATGAAGTAGAAAAAGAGCTGTAGTATATTTGAGAGACCAAACAGCTGGTGATGTATCAGAAGAAACGTCTGTGTTTACTTATCCATTATCAGAGCATATGCATGGCAGACATGACATTTCTCTTATCTCTTGTTATTTAAACAGAGAAGCCTATATGGGAGCTGCATAATGAGAAGCTAGGATGCGTCGAGCCACTGCTATCTCCGGCCTTTGTCATTACCAAGCATGGGGAATAAAAAACATTTTTTCTGATACATCCAAATGATATTCTGTGTTTTGCATCAGTGCTGAGCACAGAGATGGATGAAGGGTGCACTGTGGGACATAGAAGACAAAGGAACTGCCACTCATTCTCTTTTTTTTTCAAACACACAAAGAAAACCAAGGATGACAAAAGGGGAATAGGAAATACTGATAAATAACAGTGGAATCAGAGCCATAAATAGACAGTATTGGTTATTTAGGACCCTGGAGGGGTGGGTTGGGTTGGGGTGGAATCAGCTGAGGTGGAGGAGAACTGGCAGCTAGCCTTCAAGTAACGGGATATCCCAGTGCAGTGTCCTGTGTGTTGATTGGGCGGCTCTACATCATGGAGCAGGACGTTTTTCCTGGCTGCACGCCGCCGTCCATCTTCTCTGCCTCCAGGATCATCCTCCGGAAAACCTCCACGGCCGTCTGAGAGAGGTCGAGACAGACCAAACACAATTACAGAATGCACGTTTCAGTCATAGTGTTATGAAATTTACAGAGGCGCACATTACACCCAGTGGAGACGTAGAACCGTAGAATGCATGAATGTGAAACACAGCTTATGGGAAAACACATTTACACGGTTTGGTGATGGATTTGTGCTGCACTTGTCAGAGCAGGGCTGTTTGACTTCAATATCTAGTCATATAATGTAAGTGACTCAACTGGCAGTGTAATGTTAACAGATACTACGTGGAACAAACTAGTCATTCACTTCTTTCTTCAACTGTATTTTTAAACAATTCCACAAAGTGGCCTCAATACAGAACTACATAAAATGTACACTTATGAGCAGGCATGAGGGCTTTTTACTTAAAAGCCAGATGGAAAAACACTTGGCATCAGACTAAGTGTAAGTAGACTGGTTTACAGTATCATCAGTGTGAAGAGACGTAGGCTGCTTTTAAACAAAATACGACGGATGTCCCTGTACCATGTTCTATTAAGAATCAATAACAAGTTGAATTTTTGAGGTTGTCAGGTTCTGTTAGAGTCCTGATGCAGGAGATCAATCTCCCAATGGAAGTGGGTGGTACTTTCACTGGAGGAGAACGCAATTAATTAAATGGAAGTCCATATATGACTTCCTATCAGTGCTCAATAGTAACTATATTGATATCTGTAACCATTTCCATGTTATAAACCATCAAAATATGGACCATTATAATTAAAGGCATATTTTAAATATTTCAGAAATGCTTAAAAAAAATCAAAGCATATCAAAACTGTGAAAAAATGTTGTAGACATTGTCCTAAGGAAACTACATAAAAAAATAGATATAAACCTGACCAGTAGTTTCATCAAGGATGTTTGAAGAAATTACTAGCAAAGATGAAGACAGCAACGATGACGATGATGAGGAGAAAGTCGAATTTAAAGATTCATAAAGTGCACTCTACATTAAAAAGTTTCTGTATTACCATCTGTTGAGTAAAACTGTGGAACAAACTGTGTGTGGAGATAAAACAAATATTAAACATAATTCAGTTTAAAAAAAAGATATAAATAATTGATTCTTGTGAGGTACAGTATTTAATAATGACTATGAGGGCTGTTCGTTTATGGATAATGTTGTATTGATAAATATACTCTAACTATTGAAGAAAATTGTTAAACTGTTGATGATTGTATGAATGTACTGCCATGATAACATTATTATGCATAACTCAATTATGTATTAGTTGTGGGTTGAAAGCTAAATTAAGAAAAACTTATTGACTCATGAATTAAGTTACTGATAAAGATGTAAAAGTACTTGAAGGGTAGGATTAAATAAGTTTATACTTCTTCCTACTCCTTTTCGACCATGCAAATTCAGACTTGCTCATACTCGAAGACAGACTCTGTTCATCTAAATATTATTTTGTTTTTGTTTCATTTTGTTTCTTTGCATGTTTGAAATAAAGAAAGACAATGACAAAGATGACGCCAGACACAGTGCCTTCACAGCCTGTCGGCTGGTGAACTAAATATTGATTAATTGGTTTAGTTGCTTAATCAGCACAGATAGGATGTTTTACTGAAATTTGGGGGATGCGGGGAAATTATCACGACTAACGGTGGTTTCCTGTACCAATGGCAGGTGACAAAACAGGTACAAAGCTCCAGATGTTTCAAAATGAGAGGAGACCTTAGTATTATTTATCGTATTAGACGCCACCATGATGTATAGGCAGCTTTTAGTGGGTCACAGAAAGTTTCAAAGGGCTGGATCAGGCCTATGGGCTGCAGGTTGAATAGGCCTGTGTTAGAGGACGGTTGTTTACTTTACACTTATACAGGCCATACATTTAACTGGAATGTACAATAACCTGCAAACACAACACTGAAATACTCCTTTCAGTATTTACTCAACATTTAAATGTCTTAACCCCTCCCCAAAGAAAAATGAAATCCTGCTACTCAAAGACCCTGAGTGATGGCTGCAAACTGGGAAGTCGCATTAATCCTGCCTCACTAAATCCAGATAGATCCTGTTGGATCTCATAGATCTCTACTGAAAACATGTACATGGCCCTTACTTCAACTTAGGGAAGCCAATTACTGTAAAAAAACAAAAAACAAAACAAAGACAGCTAGAGGAAAAACACCAGGCCATTGAAGAGAAGTACCTCTGGGGCATGGAGCGTGTAGCAGAAGGCTAGCATGAAATGTGTTGTTGAGCTTAAGACAAAACTTGGCCATTGGCTGTGAGATAGGTTTGTGTTTGTGTGGGTTTTGTTTAACTGGTTTTTAGAGTTTTTTTGCTGCATGCTGCGATTGAAAAATAAGCAGATACAAATGAGCTACAGCTGGGAGCTAGAAAGTTCTATTCATCCCAGCTTGGTACAGTTCTCCAGGAATCTTGTTTTTATCTCATGAAACTCTACTTAAAACATGTATGTGAACCTTATTTCACCTTAGTGTAGCCAATTACTGTAAAAAAAAAAAAGTAAAACGGGTAAAATACCAACACAACAGACGTTAACCTTGTGGCATAAAGGATACCGCAGAGAGCTAGCAGGGAGGCTAAAACTGGGACAGGTTTCACTCAGTCGGTTTTATAGAGCTTTACAGAAAACAGAATGAAAAATAAGCAGATAAGAGTATTCACAGCGAGACAGTCACGCTGAACCCACTTATTATGGATGAAGTGTGTTTCATTCCATGGAACTTCACTACACTTAAAGCATGTATTTAAACGTTGCCTCAACTTAGCGAAGCCAATTACTGAACAAAAAGAAAGGAAAAGAAGAAAGATAAAGGGAAAACACTAACTCACTTGAAGAGAACTAACTGAAAGGCTTAGAATATGAAGCATAATGCTAGCAGGGAGGGAAGCAAGACATGTGGAGTATCGCTGGTCAATGCTAAAAAAACAAAAAACAAAAACAAAACATGACTAGCTATGCAGCATACATGTATATAATTTATGGACGGAGGAACAAGGATGTCCCACATTGGTTGGTGAATTGATGTTATAAGGCCAGTACTTTTAGAATTGATTATCTCCATGTTGGCTTCTTGGAGCCAGAAGTGACTATATTTGGACACAAGGGGCAGAGGTGCAGGAAAGAAGGGGCTCAAGGCCATATATGAGGGGTCATGAGTGAGCTAATGCTAAATGCTACCTTACTGACTCAATTACAAAACTGTAATTAAGTAAATGTAATTAAGGCACTGTGTAACAAAGGGACTACTACAGTGTTGTTAGTGGAAACTGCTAACTATGGTGAAATCAGGGAAAAAAGCTTCTTCTTCTTATTATTAGTGCTATTATTTTATTAAACAGAAACTTTCAAATTCTGACGTGGCAGGTGAAAGAGCTGTCATACAGACCTGACAAACAAAGCACAACACGGCAGATATCATAGCCTTCAAATGGACCTGAGATCTGATTAATGGAGGACAAATTTAAAGACAGACCAGATCTCTTATAAGAGAGTCCAAATTAAATGAATGAGACTGGCTCAATGACTGGCTTAGTACGATTAGAGACAAGTTCAGTGTACTTTAAGATGTGGAGCCAATCAGAGACCAACATAATTAATGTTAACTTACTTTAGAACATTTAATATTAAGCTAGCAGAGAGGCTAGCATTAAATCTGGAGCTTCGCTTGCTGATATTAAAGAGCTGTATGCTTCGAAAAATATGCAGATAAGAAAATTTAGAGTAAACCACCAAGAAATTAAACAAAAAAGAAAATAAGAATAAAGATCCTACGCCCCGCATGATGCATCTCAATAACATGTTCTCATCACACCACTCAGTTGTTTTTTCTTTTGACAGACCAGTAACACTGCACACTTGTTCTTATTTGATTAACAGATGCATGTGAGTACTATTCTATGATGTTAAAATAAATACTTGTCTCCTTTCTGTACCTACCTGGCCCACTTTCATAGACTTACTCAGAAATAGTTGAATTTTTGATTCCAAGAAGTATCCATCTTATGATGCCATATACTGATATTCTACAACTATCTAAACCTCCAGATGCCGCTACAGCAGCAGCTGAACTCACCCCCATTTACCATCACCTTGCACCAGCAATATTTCCTAAAAAATCACATCAAAGCTAATGCAATTTTATCAACTTATATATTATTCATGCATATAATACTGAAATAGTGCCTTTAATATGTATCCAGCTGCATTTAATGACCAAACATGACCTTTGACCTGAACTCATTTGAATATCATGTAGGGAAAAAACAGCAAAATCATCATCATCATTCTTGCCCACCTTGTAGATTCTATTTAAACACACTATATTTATATGTAAAATATATCAAGTTTTAGAATCTACGAGGAGGGCAAGATGTTCAATTTTAAGGCAAACTAAGAAGGTTTAAAAATGATACATTACATGCAGAAGTGAATGGAACATCCCGATTGATCACCTAAACATGTCTTATTTACAAATGTTTGTTGTTATTATGATCATAAGTATTTGTTGCTTTAATGGAACTCCTTTCCAGTAGATGAAATCATGTCACTATTAATTCAAAAGTTACATACTAAAAGGGATCCATTTTGGAGATGCTTGATATTGCTGTTTTGCTTCAGCAACTGAGTCATGCATCACTGAACATGGGCCAAAATAATTTTTTTAGACATAATTATGCATTTTACTGAGCCAGATACACCTGTTTTTTAAAATAAATCCAGTGGGCAACACAGATAGGATACCAGAACATGTCCTTTGGTATGTTGCTCCAGTTTTGGCTCTTACCTGGTTCTCTTTAGCTGAGGACTCCATGAAGGCAGCGTTCCAGGATTCAGCTAATGCTTTTCCCTCTTCACAACTGATTACTCTAAATAATACAGGGACAGCGGGGCAGTGAGTCAGATAAAAGACATAAATATTTCAGGCTAGGGCTGCAGTGTCAGCTTTGACTAACCAACAGAGTTCAATTCCTAATAAATCTGAGTAAAGCGCATTTGCAGAGCTACACAAATGCAAAAGGACAAATAGTACAGTCTACTCTGAATTTCTGTTTGTGTGTAATATTTCAGTCATTTTGCGCTTTACATTGTGGTAACTAAAAGATAAAACAACTTGGGCTTTGTTTTGTTGTGCATATCAACTGACTCAATTGTTAAAATAAATAAAGAAGTTTGTGTTAAGACGTACCGCTCCATATGTAGGTCATTCTTGTTTCCGACAAGCATAATTGGTACTCTGTTTTAGAGGAAAAGTAAATGCATGTTGTCATATTTGCATGATAAATTACACATAGGCTCATTCATGCTCTACATTAAAGACGCAGATGGATACAGACGGAGCGTTCTGTCCATTACGTGCGTATTTCTGTCCGTTCTCCGGGAGTTTTCTGATGCGAACCCCAATGGAGAATACGGAGCAGTGCCATCGGACACCATAGAGGCAGTGTTGAGATTTGGAGAGAATAATTTCCAGAAATGGCCGAACTTTTCAAAGACCAGTGTGAGTTAGTGAAAAACTACCGACATATTTATGACAGCTAACATTCTCAATATTAACATTAGTATCCACATTAGTAATACCTCCTCGGTAGCAGCCACTGTGGCTACCCAATCCGTACCGGTACTCTGCATGCGCAAAATTATGTCATATCCGTCATTCACCGTTGTCATTTACAGCTGATTCCGTGTACATAACTGTTAATATAACAAAAATATATAAAAATAACATGCTCCCATTGCATGAAATTCAAGGCAGTTTCTGTAGGTTCTGTAAGAAAAACTTAAGCTACAGTCTTTTAAACACTATCGGTTTTGAGCAGCCAAACCAGCAGGACAGCTAAATGATAATGAGCGATTTGTGTTAAGTTTCATGGATAACCAGGATCCACTTCTGAAGATGAAGCAAGTATGTTGGAAAAGTAGCAGACAAGAAAATGTTCTCAATAATAAATGGATCTTTTTGCTTTAACAATGCTGATTTACGCTTCTGAAATTGAAATACTGTCAAACTGTCCTGAATAGCGCATGAATAGTAAAGCATGTGACAGGATGTAGACGCATTTCTCTGAGCGTCGCGCGTGCGGGGTACCAATCCGGTTTCCAGGTGTGGATCGAGTAGCCACAGCCATGTCTGTTATTGCTGACTTTCTTCTTCTTCCTCCCAAAAAACTTTACTCCTCTTCATGGTATTCGGCCAATATGTTAATTAAGGCTACGTTCAGTTAGCAGGTTTTAATGCACAATTAGGATTTTTTGGTGAAATCCAATTTTTGCGTGCTCGTTCAGATTACACAATAAATGAGACTTCTATCAGTCTTGAGTGTGAACTGAATGCGACCCTGAAATGACCTGCATGCGCATAAGAGGCTCGGACATAATTAGGAATGAGGAAATACGTCATATTACGTGACATATCTGGAGGGCTGTGCCATTTTGAACTTACAAGCAATCGGTTGCTATGGGCATCAGCATAGTACTGACGTGCAGGAAAGAGCCGTATGAATCAAGATTTAAGATTTTAAAAAATGGATAAGGCGGTGGCGAAAGCAAGGGGTCCCTATCAGGAGAAGCTCAACGTGACTGACTGCAAAGGTATTAGAAGATCAGAGATATGAAGGATGTAGACTCCTACAAGCTACCGGTGTTCACTAGTACCAACTGGTCCCTGCCACCTTGGATCTACATGCCGTTAGTTAACTATCTCGTTTCCTGCATAAATTACTTACAACAGTGGAATAATTCTAAAGCCTTATGTCCTTTGACAGCTCTGAACAGTTTCGCTGTGGCTGGGTTCAAGATTTGGTGATCAAGTCTGATGACTGAAAACACTGTGGTGCTAAAAGTCAGCCCATGGATAGTGCAATGTTTACACGTGATGGGAAGTGTAGATGCATTAAACTAGTCAGAAACTCGAAATAACATACCTCTGGGTCTCTACGTTTGTTGTGTCAATCACGGGAGTAACTGGAAAGGTCAGATAAATGCGACCTGGCCGTTCAGACTGAAGTCGCATTGCAAAATATTGGATACATATTGGATTTAGGACCAGATATGAAAGTGGCCGGGGTTGGATTTGAAAAAAAAATCGGATTTGTGCCATTCAAACTGTCTTTAACAGATCAGATACAGATCACATAGGGGCAAAAAATCAGATTTGGACCACATTTGCCTGCAGTCTGAATGTAGCCTAAGAACAGTGCGCTCTGGTGGATTGATTGAGAAACGCTCATTCCAAGACACTAGATGCATAGAAGTATGAGGATAGTGACGCTTGACAACATTAAAGACGGACGTACCTATTTACGTATATGAAGTGAGCATGAATGAGCCAACAAACTGAACAGCCTTGGAGAGCAAAACAAGAGGAATCGGTTACTTACTGAACTTTTCCCACCATGTCCAACAGTTTTTCATGGATAACTTGTACAACTTCAAAGCTGCAAGAAAAAGGCTGCATGTCAGCATTCGTGACCATGATTTCCAACACATTAGCCATACATCTGAAAACATACCTTTTATTAGATGTAACTGAATACACCAGAATATAACCGTTGATGTCTATGGAGTAGGTCTGTGGAAAGATGGAGTACTCATCCTGAAGAGACAGACATTGTGACATAATTAGTATGTGAAGTTAGAGGCCTTCAAATAAAAGCAAAATGATTCCAGCAAAATAAGGTACTTGTCTGCTCTACAGGCTTTAACAACAATCAATTGAGGACTAACCGCCTCAATTTCCATAAAAAAAAAGAACTGAAAGACCACTAAACTGTTGGCAGTATCAATTAGTCATGGCTGAGTCATACCTGTCCTGCTGTGTCTACCAGCTGAAGGTGGTAGTCCTGTCCATTTATTGTGATCATTTTAGTAAATGCTGCAGGTAAAAGGAAAGAACATTCAATGTTAGCCTGTAGCAAAGAAAAAAATGAAAGTATTTACATAGATGGAAAGGAGAAAGAGGTACAGCAGGTTGGTGTCAGCAGAAGATGGCACTGCTCATTGAGTTTCTACATTGGAAATAATAAATACATAACTCTTGGTCAGTTATATATTTATTATTTGAGTTTGATGTACAGTTCAACAGTTACCTATCTGTTTTTTAAAGTGAAAAAGATCATTTCAGACATGAATAATCGTACAATCATAATCATATCATATCTGCCTTTAAAAATCTACCATCAGTCGATACCTTTGTTGAATCTTTCAAAACTTTCAACCTAGTAATGGATTTATTTTGAATCATATAGTATATACTGGTGACAAATTACCAGGTTGTTGCATTTTAACACCACTAAATCTGGTTTTCCTACCCAAGAGCCAAAAACTGATCCCAGTGCAGCATCAACACTTTGTTGGTCCACAACCATTACAACAGGATCATTGCACTTGCTTTTAGCCATTTTGTTTTTTAATACATGTCCCCATCGGTTTCTTTTCACACTGGTATGACACAGAAAACTGTATTATCTGTTTTTATATTCTTGTTGCTAAGAACTACTCTTTTTAAAAAATATATATATCACTGTAAATAATACTGTCTTTTAGCACTATTAAGGCTTGTTATGTGACCGTAACTTGTTTCTTTGTTTTTTTTTTTTTTCTGTTTTATCTGCCTACTATGGTGCCTCTTGGCCAGGTCATCATTGTAAATGAGAACTGCTTCTCAATTAACCTACCTGATAAAATAAAAGTTAAATAAATCATAAATAAATAAATAAGTCACATAAAACTCTGGCATAATTACATGGCTCAATAGTATCTCTCTACGCCAAACCCAGCCCACCAAAGGGTCCAATCTGGCCTGTGAGATGAATTTGTGAAGTGCAAAAATTACACTTGAAGAAGTTAATGATGTTAAGAAGATGTTAAAATCAATTTAGTTCAGGTTCCACATACAAACCAATATGATCTCAAGTGCATTAGACTATTAAAATCATAATAACCTATAAATAATGACAACCCCAAATTTTTGTCTTTTATTTTATGCAAAAAAAAATACAATTACATGAAAATGTTTACATTTACAATCTATCCTTTTACAAAAAATGTGAAAAACACAAACAAATATGAATTACTCGAAATGTCTTAAAAGAAATAAGTGCGATTGTAAAAATATTAAACCTGTTACTAAATGTTATGTGTCTTTGTGGATCCACCTTTGATCTGTTAAGATATAATGTACATGTGAAAATGATAAACTGAGGCAGAATATTGTTAAAATTGCACTTATTTTCCTTAAGACATTTCAGGTTGTTCATGTTATTCACATTTCTAAGGAAACTTTGTAGATGTAAACATTTCCATCATGTAATACATTTTTTTTTAAAAACTTTTATTATTATGGAGGAAGATGATTCACTGTGGTGATCCCTGAAGGGAAAAGTGGAAAGGAAAAGAAAAAGAAGATTTTACTGGTCCGGCCCACTTCAGATCATAAAGGGCTGAATGCGGAACCTGAACTAAAATGAGTTGCTGTACCAGTTAAACCAAATCTAGGACCAGCACAGAACTGGTCCTACAATTGTACAACTGTAAATGGGATTATCAGTGAGGTGTGACAGTTCCAAATGATCTATTCAAGAGGAAAAAATACCACTCTTCCCAAAATATACTCCCTCATTTGGTGTAACGATGGAAATTTTGGCATCTGTTAAACTATTCAGACTAAAATAATCAGACACATCCCATGTTCCGCTTGTAGGACTTCCCATTCCCACTGATCTGAAATATGATTATGATAAAAATGCTCATTTCAATTACTGTCAATTATCACGATAAATGGCAAATCAATGTTTCTTTAAAGTTTTTTTTCCAGAGAGTTGAGGAAACCAGAAGGTTACTTGTGGTTTAAAACAATTATTTATGGTTAGAACAAGACAAGTATTTCAGAAATCTAGAAGTATGACAATCATTTATAATGATTAGGGCAAACAAAATCAACATTTAGTAAAATGAAGAAAAAAGGAAACAAACTCTGACACATTTTACAATTACTCCAGATGAAAATATCAACAAAATTAACATGAAAATGTTCATTACAATGACATTTATTATAATACTGAATTGTGGCATTTGACATTATGTTTTTGTAGCTCAGACCCGTTAGATATAAAATACCTGCATTCAGTGTGTCCTAATACTTTTGTCCTTATAATGTGTCTGTAAAGACCACAGCTTATGATTCACATCATTTTCAACAAACTATTAAGTGACATGAAAACTGTACTGGATTCACGTAACTGTTTCCTCTAAAGCAGGGGTGTCAAACTCATTTTAGTTCAGGGTCCACATACCTGTAAATAAAACTCCAAATTTTTCTCTTTTATTCAGCACAAAAAAGTATAAGTGCAGTTTTACCAGTATTCTGCCTCAGCTTCTCATTTACACATGTACATTACAACTTATAGATCACAGTGGATCTAAAACATTTAGTAACAGGCAGAATATTGTTAAAGTTCCACTTATAAACTTTCAGATTCTTTATGGTTGTTTAGATTATTACAGTTTATTATTAATTACAGACAGACGACAAAACGATGACAACATCCCTTGGCTGAGGGGTAAAAATTAAAGTTGTCATCATCTAAATATTATTATGCTATTATTTTACTTGTCCGATCCACTTGAGATTGAACTGGTCTGAATGTGGCCCCTGAACTAAAATTATTTTGACACCCCTTACAGTGTTTGTTACTAACTGTAATTTTTGCATGTCACAAATTCATCCCACAGGTCAGACTGGACCCATAGGCGGGCTGGTATTGGCCACATGTTTGACACCACGCTTTAAAGCAGGGGTCACCAACCCTAGTCCTCTATCCTGCATGTTTTAGACATATCCCTCTTCCATTACACCTGATTCAAATGATCAGCCTGTCATCAAGCTCTGCCAAAGACTGATAACAACTGTCAGGTGTGCTGGAAGAGGGAAACATCTTAAGCATGCAGGATAGTAGATCTCGAGGACCAGGGTTGGTGACCCCTGCTCTAAAGCGACCTAAACCATCACCTGGACAGGTCCCAGATCCCCCATCCAGTGGGGGTCAAACATTCAGACCTGTACCGTTCTCTTACTGTACTGTGCACCACATTTACACTCGCCCACTTGTCAAGAACATGATGAAGGATGACTCATCTGGCCATCACTTTTTTTCCACAGCCTCTGTAGACAAGTGATATTTTTTTCTTTTTGCACCACTGGACTCATAAATGTGCATTCATCTTTATAATGAGGGGTTTATGCACTGCAGCCCTACTACAATATCCCTGTGTATGGAAGTTCTGATAGTCTGATCCTGCGTTTACAGTCTCTCTTACCTGAGGAGTATGACTACGCTTTGCCAAAAATCTGATGATACAAAACAGGGCCACTACACTGTAAGCAAGCTGACACTTTCCCATATAGTTATAAGAAACCTGTCTTAGTATACTGCAGGTTCTTGCCTCGATTTATTGCGAAACACTGGAGTGGAAGAGTCACAGATATGTTATAAATGTCAAATGGCTGATTATGGTTGTGAATGACAGTGTAAGCTAGAAATCAGACGGGTCATTGAAATTTGTAACTGTGTTTTACGATTATAATAAACTAATGGAACATTTCAGATGTAGAACATACACACAGCTTTAAAGATGCTAAATATTTTCTTAGCATTAAAATACATGTGAAAACTCAGCAAAAGATGAAAATATTTTAGTGTTTTAGTTGACAATGTAATCAAAATAAAGCCTAATTAATTAAAGGCCAGACCTAGAAACAGATTACAACACTATCAAAGGGTAAAGTATTTAAAGGGGTCATATTTTGCTAAACCCGCTTTTATTAGTCTTTGGTTCATTTATTTGTGTATTTGGACCCTAACAGGTCAAAAATGTTGAATTTGAACCCTCCATGTGCTGCAAAGCTATCTTTATATTAATTTTGGCAAAAATCTAGTGGATTTCTACAACACATTTTAATTCCTGCTTAATTTGTTACCTCTATAACTAGTTACATCACGACATTTGCACATATAAGGTCAAGACTTCTGACGAACATTTCTCTGAGTACGACATA
>JAPQRP010000011.1:29797931-29830274 GCA_037367295.1 Apogon hyalosoma | reverse complement strand
ACACACACACACACACACACACACCCTCACACACACACACACACACACACACACACACACACACACAATCCTTGCATTCATGATAGATGAACCCCTTCTGAATAAGTCTTTGTCCTAGATAGTGATCATGGGACATGTTGTCAAATAAAGCACCTATAAAGATATTGCATCAGTGTGAGCCAGATGACCTCAATTCAGGTATTAGTGTTTGGAGGTGTTGTTACTATCCTGGTGACTATATAGTAACTTTGTCACATAGCATGCGTTTAACAAATTGGCACTATATATAACATATAACTAGATATTTGTATTACCAACAAAAAGATTTGAACTACTTTAATTTATTGACAAAAGGGATGTTTAGTGTCCAGGAAAAAAAATGTAAAACAGCTTATTATTTACAGCTAAAATAAACACGATTTAACCACTATAACAATTAATTAAAGTGATCTTTTGCTATCTCATGCGGTGGTCA
Source organism: Apogon hyalosoma (assembly GCA_037367295.1). Lineage (NCBI taxonomy): Eukaryota > Metazoa > Chordata > Actinopteri > Kurtiformes > Apogonidae > Apogon > Apogon hyalosoma. Next base: position 29,829,799 of record JAPQRP010000011.1, on the reverse strand, counting down.
GCTGTACACTGGGGATTCCCAACACTGTAGTTAGCAGGCTTTGGAAGGATTTGCTGATCCTATTTAATTGCTATGTGCTCAGATAAGTTTGTGTTTTTTAATAAGACAGTGTACAAGACATAACAAATGGGTAAACACAGATTGGCACCAGTGGTTTTATTCAAAGGTAGTTTGCATTCATAAGCCAAAGCTTGATTAAAAAAAAAAAGAAAACAAAACAAAACAGTTGGCATCGGTAGCAACAAGCAGTGACTTCCTGCAATGAAGGACAGCTAATCAATCCTGTATTGAGCTTTTGACAATCAAGGCATGGGATAATCACAATGGATTTAAATGATAAAATCACTGTTGTCTGGCAGCCACATGCAGAGGGCTAAATAAGTCTTTCACTGGAGTGTAGTTTAAGTTCTGGGATTTATCCTCCCCCACTCATCACTTTCCAATCTACATGAATCTTGTCTCAGAGCCACTATAGTAGTGTGCTTTAGTGTACACACAGGTAGGTGAGTCACTGGGAATGTCATTATTTATTATATCATTATGATATTGTTGATATAAGAATTTTTCAGACAGGAGTATGATATTTTAAACTTCAAATTAAACTAAAGCCTACTTAAAAATTTGCTCTGTGATGCATGATCCATGGGTGGCCAACATGCCTGCCAGCGATCAACACAACCAGCCTTATCTTAGACATTTTTACACTTTTGATTTATTACAAAGCAAAGAGACAATTTGTCTCCTTCACAGACCCTTGCTTCTTCTGTTTCATGCCCATAATAATTTCTGTTTTTATTCTTCTTTGGATTAGACAGACAAGGTAGTGGTGCTAACAAAGGTTTAGTCATAGACTGTAGATGTATAAGAAGTAGATGGAGCTACCATGATGTAACTCATTGGTTTTTAAGTTGCTGTTTTGAAGCCAGGAATTTGTAATTTCCCCATCTCAAAGTGGCTTTTTTGGAGCCAAAATTGACAGAATCTGGATTAAAGGGTGGAGCTATGGGAGCAGGAGTACTTCAAAATGTTAGCTCAACAGTCTTGTTCGTGCATCTTGTAAAGTACAGTTCAGCTGCCCATCAGGAAAGAAATACTCAGCAGACGAGCGAGCACCATACACACCTGTCAATCAAAGCCCAATAAAACAGACAGTGAAGATTTCTATTTGCCCTTAAGATACTTACGCACTGGCTTCACTTTGAAGATACTGTCTTTGTCCCTTGTTTGTCACAATAGTCTCACCTCCTGCAACTGATACAAAATGTTGGTTGGTTATTGAACAGCAAAGTGTTGGTGCTGCTTTGGATCCAGTTTTCTGTGGTGGTTTAAACTAAGGCTACGTTCAGACAGTAGGTCTTAATGCACACCTCAGATTTTTTGGTGAAATACCATTTTTTGTGTGCTCATTCATATTACACATTAAATGCGACTTCTGGCGGTTTTGAGTATGAACTGAATGTGACCCTGAAATGACCTGCATGCGCAAAATAAGTCCTGGCATAGTATGTGACCACTCAGGTTTATGGAAGTAAATATATTTTTCCCGCTGCTCCTCCTCCTCCTGGGACGCAAAATTGTGATGTTTGGTGACGTAAAGGTTGGATAAATGTGACCTGGCCGTTCAGACTTAAGTCGTACTGCAAAATATCAGATACATATCAGATTTAAGATCACATATGAAAGTGGTCTGGGTTGGATTGGAAAAAATCAGACTTGTGGTGTTCAAACTGTCTTTAATAGATCAAATACAGGTCACTTATAGACAAAAAAAATCAGATTTGGACCACATTTGCCTGCAGTCTGAACTTAGCCTAATTGAACTGGTTCAATATTCAGCCAAGCTCTGGAACAGCCTCAGTGGAAAAAGGGAACTGAGACTCCCTCCGTACAGTACACAGGTGATTGGCAGTTACTGACAAAGCATTATACAGCAGTTAAAGGCAATTACTGCAGAGCATTATTCATCTCATCAACAGATTCATTGTACCTGCCAGGAGAAATATGGAGGACAGATTGGCTGCAACACATTCTTTATTTTCCACTGGCAGTTCTCCACAATGAAGCATCAATATCTTCTTTTCATCATCCTGGGCTGCGTGGACACAGTGAGACACTGGACACGGTAGGTCACAGTCATAGCCTTTGAGGCCTAAATATGGAATCTTTTGATCCTGGTCTGGCATCAGTTTTGGATCCACTTCCTCCCATCCAATCAGTGTAATGTCACAGCTTTTCTGTGTCCTGCTTTTTGAAGAAAATGAACTGAAAAGGTCACACAGTAAAAAACACAACACACAAATTTAGATGTGAGCTTGTGTTTTTTTTCCACTATGACCACTCAAGGATGTCATTATGATATATTTGTTCAACATTACTTGAGACTGTGTTTATGGGGAACCACTGAAACACACCCCTCAATCACACACTCAATCCTTCAGTCTCCCTCTGTGCATTTGTGAGCACAGACGATGCTACCCATTCATTCCTGCGTCCAGTCAGAGGACTTTACAATCTCTCCAGTTCTCGTGACAGCTTTGTTCAGACTGGCAGCCATGCATTCCTGGCAACAGAAATGTCGCAGCCAAGACAATACCTTTAGACCACAAAGAGACATGAGGCATTTCTAAGACATGCTTTGGCCATTGTGTGGCATGCTAAAAAAACAAAACAAAACAAAACAAAAAAAAAAACAGAAGTGGAGTCATATATCCTTGACAACACGAGGTCATTTTGTGACTAAATGTAGAGCCATGTCAATCTGGCTGCATTTTAATTAGCCATGAAAACTGCTGGTACAAGTGAAACTGCCATGTGTGTTTATGTATGCAATAACAAGAGGGGAATGACATTGGTCGACATTGTCATTAGTTGCTTCTCTGTTCCCGAGTTTGATATTGCAGTGGCCATATCCAGGCATTGTTTGCACTTGGGGTCTTCTATAATGTTTATTTTAAGCAAATATTTGCATATAAACAAGTCATCATTACTGGTTTATCAAGTTTACGCCTGCTGATTGGATTTCGACACGTATAAAGACCTTTTAGGGGATCAATGTGTATTTGAGGACGCACAAAGTGACCTAGAATTACAACGCCATCTGGTAAAAATTAAGAATTAGCCTAATAAGGAATATTAAGTTAATAAATTAGGATGTTAAGCTGAGCATGAAAAGGGCTTATTTTACTTGAATAGCAGTTAATAAAATCATCTTGTAGTGGAAGACAGACTTGAGCCACTTTTTTTTTTTTTTTTACATTACAGTTACCCAGTTTGTGTGTTCAGCCACTTAAAAGTGAAATTTGTAATGCTGCCTTCATGTGCCATCTGTCTTCACCTGTCTGATCCGACTAGATGGACCCCCTCATGTGCCCCCACCCTACTGCATCTTTACAGATTGGAACTACAACTGTAAATGGACGTCCATCAGTCCTGGTGCATCTACAGTCTGTCCGTCCATGGGAGTGGATCTCTCCTTCACTGTGGTTCTCCCTCAGGTTTCTCTTTTCCCTCTGGGTTTTTGGAATTTTTCTTTGCCAAGAAGGAGGGTCTAAGGATGGGGGATGCCTGGGACGTTAATCCATTTCCTTCATCTGCTGTTTATTTGACTGTTGTTTATTTTCATATCCAGCTAATTCTGTAAAGCCCTATGAGGCAACCTTGTTGTGATACAGGGCTCTACAAATAAAATTGAATTGAATTGGAAGATGATCCTTTCCACTTGTGAATTTGAAGTTACGAGTGTGTTGAGTTCAAGTGCTTTTGTTATCGTAGCAAAATGAAAAATGGCTGACAGAAAAAATCGTGACCTGCAACTTGAGTAAAATAATCAATTCATTAACCACAGTATTTTTAATGTTTTTTGTTGCAAATTATGTATGCTATGAATGCGCAAAATCATTAGCTAACAGTAACAGAACGTTAATAAAAGCATTGTTTGTCATTCCCGATGAATCCCTCGCTGCTTTCCACTATGTTGAAAAGGTCAAAGGTTATTTTCATCTTGTCAGCTCGTGGATCAACATTTTTTCCCAGTTCTCCAGTGGAAAATACAACGTGGGGGGGTGTTCATATGGAATTTTTGAGTTTGTAACTAGCATTTACCATATATCCCATAGCTTGCGAAGGCAGGTAAGATTCTGGTGGTTATGTGAAGTTTGTGTTGCTGTCTTCCTTTATGGAGAATCAGTCATTTGCTGCCTGATGAAGAACATGGGAGCATTCATAAAGATTTTTGTGGAGAAACTGACTCCATAGAAATAAGTGTAAACGTTGTATCTGAGAGAGCTGATAGCTTACAAATGGAGTTACCTAACAGTATCACCAGTTTCATGAACTGCCAACACAAAATAGACTCTTACACAAACTTCACATGAACACACTAAGGCACACATACATATACATCATTTAAATTAGCTGTAAGGTGTACACAGTTACTAAAACTCAATTTAAGGCAAATGAAACTGCATAGAGTGGGTTAAAAACCCAAAATGCCTATTCAGATAAAGTATTAGGCTACAGTGTAATTTGATTGCCTAACTGTGCAACTAAAAAACAAGCCTGCCAGTACCCACAAAACTTATAAAGTATGAACCTGTACAGAGCCTCTTTGAGAAAACAGTCACACCATCAGCAATGAAAACCACATCAGACCCTAAACTTTATGTTTACTTTGAATATAAACCACTGACTTTAAGTGCAAATCAAACCTCAATGTTAAAGAGTAAAAAAGGATTAATGCACAAGCACTGAACTTTCCAAACCATTGTGTATGCATTATAGTTGGGGTGTGTTTTACAATTGGATGTTTGTGTCAAATGTCTGTATTTGTAGGATGTCTATTTTATGGTAACACTGTGCTTCAAGACCAACTTACCCAAAATAAGTAATAAACTTTAAGCAGACTAAAAACATTAACTGTGAGGTCTAAATATATGTTCAGAAACCAGTCCTATCACAATATCACTGTTGAGGACATTGTTAAACATTAACTTGCTTTAGTACCCTTCAATTTACCCATCCTAATACAAACACCACCTAGCATTAGCATTTGTACTTAGCATATTAGGAGCAATTAGCTACCACTGGAGGCACTCAAGGACCAACTCCAGATCTTCATCAGTACCTCGGTCAAGGACTTTGACTGGAGCTATAACCTATGTATATCTTTTATTTCATGGTGGGGGAAACCTGTGCAGCATGTAGTTAACAAACAAACTCGACAACGTCAGTCAAACTGGAAATTGAACACCTCAAACCTCTGAGCTGTGAAGTGGAAGTGTTAACCATTATACCACTGCGCTGATGTGTTGGCTCAAAAACAAGCTCACAGTCTGTTTTGAATCTTGAAATTGGGAAAGAAATCTCACTGTGAAGAATATTCAATGACTGCTTTGTGTGCCATCATATGACCCCCAGCAGATATGATTAATTTATGGTTTTGTGGATAATGTAGTGTATTCATATTGACTTAACACTTTGCACTATGCAGCTTAGAAAAGTTTCTTTCTACATAATGGTTACAAAAAAAAATCATAATAAGTCATAACCGTAAATGCTGAACACCAGGTTCAAGTATTACATCTTGTTTTTTCATTAGATTTTTACTGTAATTTTAAATGTTACTTGGTTTTCTGCATTTAACACCAAGAACCAGTGGTGGAGGTTTAAAGGTAAGCCAGACCTGTGTTTCTCAACCTTTTTTGACCAAACACCCCTCCATGTCATTGTGAGCCCCCCACCCCCCGACATTACATGCTGGTAGTACAATGGCACCACTTCTTCTTTTACAGATACTTATACATTGTGATTGTATTTTGACACATTTATTTGTAAACATTTCATTTTAAATGAAGAACCTTCAGTTTGGGGAATTTTCTCATGTCAGATTGGTTGCAGACACCCGCTCCGTTACTGGCATACAGAGTTAGAAGAGGTTGCAACTACACAAACTGTTGTGAATCATTATCTCCATTCATCCTGTGTGGTCGTTGGGTCACATGTTGTTTTGAGTCATCTGCCTTGATGGATGTTTGCTCTCTGAAAGCTACTAGTTTCATTCTTAAATATAAAAAGGGCTCTGATATTATATTGTACAGCTGTCATTTACAAGCAATTTTATCTGAAGACCCAAAACATAATTTTTATGTCTCCTCAGGGTCCACTTTACAAAAATACATCATGAAATGTTTACTACTTTACTTCCAGCAATTGAATTTAATGTACTTTACTGTAATGTTGGAATGTCAATCAAGGATAGAAAGATAACATAAACAACCACTTTTAACACTAAGCAAGAACTAGGAAACTAGCAAAAAAGGTTTTTTTCACCTGTCTTTAGGTGGTTTTTGCCATTTTCGCAAAAAGAGTAAATTCATGTAGACGAAACATCTTTTGAAGGTGAGATGTTTGCTGTGACTTCTCAGATATTCTAATAAATTGTGAAAACATGTCTCATACAACAGGTCATGTGGAGTGATAAGGAAACTTAAGTAATTTATCAATATTTGTGTCATTCATGAAAAAAACACTTCACAGTCTTTTTAGATGGGAAACACCACCACAATGCTCTGTTTATTAGAGCCATGTGTAATGTATCCTACAGTGTCACCTGATGATAACACAACATAGCATGGATTATTGACATTGTACATAAACACAGCTAATATCAAATGATGGTTCTAACCCACCATAATCCACTAACAGATGCTTGAAACAAACTTCAACAGATAAAATACACAAAAAACACACAACTGACTGAACTTTCACTGCCAGTAAAGTATCTGATTGTCTTCTTTACAAGCTCTATCTTGTAGCATTTTCTTTGTGGTTTTCATGTAGTTTTGCCGTTTACATCATTATTGTATCTTTGATATCATCTTGTCAGGTCTTTGATGACTAAGGCCTCTACTCAGCATTTCATGACTTTGGTGAGGTTAACATTTATTCCAGATCCCTCCAGCCTGTTCGATGGCCACATCTGGCCCGTGTACCTGAAACACAAAAACAAACAGTTGAACCTTGCAGTATGAGTGCGCTGTTGTACGAGTAACTTACTTTACTAGCAGCGGCTGGTGAGTATTTTTGTCTTCAAATACAAGTAGAAATCTGCAGCATGAGCGAGCTTCATACTGGCCACCACTATAGTCAGCATTGAGTTCACAGCCTCCATGTGCTCAGTTCATGTGTTCATGATGTCACGCAGGAGAAAATGCCACAAATTGTCCTACCTGATGTTTAATGGAAGTTGATTCTCCTTCCAAACAATAATCCTCCTCCTTGCTCCACTGTCTTCTTCCACAGATTATCTTGTCTTGAAGGTAAATAAGTTAATACAATGTCATTTGAATTCTCTTTAACTATGTTTTCACAATTATTTTCTTTCTAACTGCACTTATTCTGTTTTGAAAAGCCTTAAAAATGGATTTTTGGGTGTTTTTTGGGGGCTGGAACTGATTAATTATATTTGAATTAATTTCAATAGGGAAAATTGATTTGTAAAACAAGTAAATCACAAAAACAAGCTTGGTCATGTAACAAATTAAACTCATACTACGAGGTTGTACCGTAATCTTTTGTACAAATTAGGAAAACGAATTCACATATCCATGTGCATTTTACCCAAACAGTTTGAGATATGTACTAATGGGTTGCTGTTATGTGATGATAATAACCATTTTTTGATATAATTAATGAAATTTAAGACAATTAACCATTCATCATTTTAAAACATTAACACAGTTGAGAATGTATACATGGTTTGTATATTGATATGCACTTATTTATTATTGGTTAATGGTTTGAATAACTGTTGCTTCACTCAGGTTTCACAGCAGGAAGACTCACCTGTAACATGATAAAACATTATGTAATAATTGACACTAATGTGAGCCAGGGCGTTTAATGGGCAGTTGGAGCCAGTCCTGGTAGCTGTCAGCGGTATGGCAACTTTAATACATTTTGCATTGGTTTAATGTTTGAGTCAAGATCCCTGCTAAGCTATATTTCATTCATATAATGCTATTATTACAGAACATCCTCTCTGCTCTGCACGTGATCCTTCACTTTGTTTTCTTTTTAATTTGCTTGCGTCATACTAAACGCTGGGGCTCGAAATCAGCAGATCCGGAAATCAACAGGTGTAGGTGCGGCTTTGTTATTGTCACGTGATATCAGGTTAACACAATTGATTGGTTGATATGTTTATGACCTGCAGAAGCTTGGAAAACCTTTAAAAAAATAAATAAATAAAATAAAACAAAATCCTGCTTTTTCGCCTTCTGTGTGAAAGTGCTCTTGTCAAACAGCGGGTTTGAAAAATATAATTAATTTCAAATAATTACAGGACAAGATGAAATAACCCAAATAAGCAACAGTTGTAAGGAAAATAGATGTACAGTGTGATTAAATGTATGTCTTCAGGTTTTTTCAACTGTTAAAACACATGTTAGATAAAAAAAATACTCCAATAATAACCAAATGTAATTATCGCACTACCTACAGACTTTTTTTCTCAGACTGTTGTGTGGAAAGTGTTCGTAATGAAAGTAATGAAGTAATGAAAAAAGAAAAAAAAAAACCACTTTTCCCCATTCTAACAGGGTATGTATGTATGTAACCTTTCATCAGTGTTGACTAATGGTGTGTAATTCGTGGATTTGTAGGCCACGGCACAGCTTTTAACTGTAATAATACCTAAGTGTCCACACCTGGTCCAGACGAAGTGTGAGTAGTAAGTGTTCTGCGTGGGGGGGGGGGCTCACAGACGGGACTCACACGTGCCCTCTACCGGCCGCGGAGCGCGCGCGCACCGCCGCCGCCGCCGCCGCCGCTCTCGTGGAGCTGCCAGACCACTCAATCCACGCGTAATTCAGGAACCGGGACTCACTCACACATTCCTCCTCCAAGTGTGGAGCAAGCCGGCAAGGAGCAGCCGCGTCCTGTCCGTTCCGTCACACACACCCGACAGCACGGCCGAGGAACGGAAGGGCAGGGCGAACACTTTCCACACAACAGTCTGAGAAAAAAAGTCTGTAGGTAGGATTCAAGTTACGGTTGACACACAAGAGTTTCCAGTTAACCCCTGGGCTGGGGGTTAACGCGACGACGCCGCTGTCGACATGGATAAAGTTATCAATTGCTTGTTTGCTGCGATGACCCTGCTGTTGTCCGTCCGGGGAGAAGTTTTTAAAGGTAAGGAGCATCACCTGGACCATGTTTGTACACAGAACATATGCGGAGTCCCGGTTTATTATGTCAGCCGACGCGCAAAGTGCAAAGAAAAGCCACGCAAAGTCTTTTTCTTATATTTTATTTATTTTTTACCTTGGATTGAGTTTGATAGCTTGACCGAAATCTCTCAGGTTTTCTTTATTAAGGTGCAGATTCGAGCCTATTGTGTCAATTTAAGTTACATTATGGTCGCGTTTTTTTTTTTTTTTTTTTTCAAATTGCATTTAAAATACACGAATTTCTACAAAATGCATTTATTTACTACTGAATTCCATGTGATATCGTTAATTTCCTTGCGGTCGCCAGTAGTTTTGATATCACCTTTGCGCCAAAAAAAAAAAAAAGCAGATGCGCTGTGGGTCTGAAATGCCAGGATTTACACCAACCGCAAGTTTAAGGAGTTGAACTTTATCGGGATAAGTTTCTGTCTACTGTGATTAACCTGAGGGGATTCACGCTTCACCGTGTCACTGTGTGCTGTGGTCGTGGAGCGGAGCCGCGGTGATCGGGACGGCACCCAGCCAGTGTCATCCACGGTGAACCCCGGGTGAACCTGGTCTCTGTAGTCCGAAAGTGAGCATCCAGGCACAGGCTGCACACACCACAAAGAACAGCTAATTACTTTAAATGAGCAATGACACTGTCTCTGCTGCTTTTGAGTCCAAGTTTACATAGTGTTTTTAACTGAGAAGAGAAAGCAGTTTAACTTCTATCCATAACTTGTATCGCACCTATAGAGGAGCTTATGTTAAAGATGCATGAATGTTTTTGATGGATATGATTTTAGTGGAGCTACACTCAGAGATTAGATAATAAATCTAATGTAAATTCTGTCTCTTGAATAAATGTGAGAACTGAAAAGTTAGTTCTCAACCTTTCTTATTTCTGTGTTGGACTGTGTGACTTGAATCCCCTCTGATAAACGTGCATGTGTTTGTCTAAACTGCTTGCTTTGCCATCCCAGTCCTTAAATCCAGCATTAATTTTGTTGTTTTGCTTTTTGAAGGTTACTGCAAACTTTAGTATGGCGCGCATGGCTTTCATACATATGCAGTTTCATTTCAGCTCTTTCGAAGCTGTGCAAGAGGGAAAAAGTTAAGGGATTAGTACTAGCAGATAATGATTGACTTATTAGAATTACAGAAATTAAAGTGCACACTTTCACCTTCAGTGTAATGCCCTCTGATTGCCTGAGGGGACTTAACATTCACAGTCTAATTTAGTCCCCAAAAGGGTCACTTGTGCTGTGTGCACAAAGGCATTATCTGTGTTAAAAAGGTGCATTAGCCTATATTCATGCCAATCAATGTTCAGACTAGGTCTAGTGTGTGTGTGCGTGCGTATTGGGTTGAGGGTCCATGCTGACCGAGCTGCTTTCTAAAGTTGTAGCAAACTGGTTGCATGTGTGATGTTTTTTTTCCTCATGGATTTGATATATTGCTTTGACTGAGTGACAGCAGTGTGTGGGGTTGAAGTTGTAGTGCTGATGTGATGTGGGGATTTAGTTTGAGTCGGATGCTGTGGGATTCAACAGACGCCTGATGCATTTTCCGCTGATCCTGCTGGGGGCAGCATGGCACACATTTAATACCCAGATGATGAAGTTAAACTGCTCAGAGAGAAGCACAAGTCAGACACATAGATCACAATTCAGACACACTTTGGAAACTATGGGATCAGTGTGGTCACAGACTTTACATTTAACAAAGCAACTGCAATTCAAGATAAATTACACTTTTATCTTTATCTGAGTGCGCATTTGTCTTCTTCATTTTAGGGATCTTTTTACAGAGGAGCCACTTAAATATGCAGAGATTGACAGAATATGCAAATAAACATTTTGTGATACTTTTTTTATCTAGTTGTATGAACACAAAGAGTCAATTTTAGTGACTGAAAGCTCACTTACTCTGAAGCTCAAAGCATTCCTAGTCCATTTTTTGTGTGAGTGAGGTTTATCAGTCCTGGCTGCTGGCAACCTCAGGACTAGGGGAGATTTATTGGAGTGGGCTGCACCGCTGGGCTCCCAGTGGTGGCAAGACCATCGATAAATGTGCTCCTAATTGCATGAGTGTGTGTGTAAATATGTAAACCAGGAAGAAATCAATTGGATGTGTTTTACTTTTCCCCAGCTAGGTGACGGATTGGCCACACGTGGATGGAGAGGCATGGAATTTAGAACGTGAGCCTGGTGTGTGTGCATGAGGCTCGGGCTGAGCGTTTGTGATGGAGAGTATGTGATAGCAGCCCATGTGATAATTAGATCACACTGAGGTAACCAGAGTACCACTCGACTTCAGTGCACAGTATCAGAGCCCTGTGACTGTGCTGCCTCAATTTGATCACAGCGACCAGTCTTTTGGAAGTCTTTTAATTTACGCATTAAAAACACTAATCCAACTCCATAATCAGGATCAGACTGTATCACTTTCATCTCCTTCCCACATGAACTTGTTTGTGCATCTGTGTATCTGCGCTCATGGCAGAAATGAACTGCTCTTTTTTTTTTTCTTCCTTCTTTCCTCGTTGCATTCACAATGCCCACTGGATGCTCTAAGTTCAGACAGAAACAACACTATAAATCACTTGTTGTGTATGGCCAGTGCTTCTGTTTTCTTCATTATGAGGACAGCTTTTTTTCCAGAAGGCTTGGCCTTTGATATCTATACTCTGTCTTTTGACCGAGCACATTAAATTCCAAGGAGCTGTGTGCTTTGTTATGTTTACCACCTTTTCCAGCAGCCATAAAACCTGCCTTGTTTTCTGATAGAGGTTAGCCGTGTGTTGAGAATAATGTCCATGCTCTGAGTGGAGAGCTGCAGTTTGTCATTGCAGAGTGACTGCTGCTGATAGTGTCCTGGTTGGCCGATCCTGATTGCCATCCAAGCTGTGACTAAGGAGTAAAACAACACATTGGCTGCTTGGGAAGATAAACAGCACTTCATTTGAAGTCTGGCAATAATTTAGATAGTTTTTCACTCATGAAATGTTTCTTTTTTTTCCTCCCCTCCCAGCTGACTCAGATTTAATAGAGACTTTTCCGAAAGGTGTCCTGAAGGGTGGCAGTTTTCTTTGTGTGAGCCAGTGGAGAATGAAATTAAATATGCATGTGATTTTTTTTTTTTTTTAAACCGTGGTTTCAACTATGTTGGAAAGAGGGGAAAAAAAGCTCCATGGTGATTGATGATAGTACAAAGCAGAAAGTGAGGTGTCTACATTCTTCTGTAACTTTGCTTTTCAGACACTTTTATTATGATGGTAATGAAGGTGGTGAAAACACATGGATTTACTTAGGCTGTTTAAACACTGCAGTACATGTGTGATTTCCTAGAAGAGGGTCTGCCGAGTTTGTCAGCAGAGTTATCTTAAGAGCGATCACGGCTGGTAGACATGGGGGCGTGTCACATTAAAATGGAACTTTGAAAACTTGCAAATACGAAGTGCTTCTTTATAGATTTAGACCATTCACTTTACTTTTTTGCCAGTTAAGTCTAAGGTGTAAAAAAAAGAAAAACAATAAAATAACACATATCTGCTTACTAGTGTTTCTCTGTGCCATACTTAATTAATGTCAGACCCAATGATGAACAACAATGCCGATCTTAAAAGGAAAAGTGTACACTGAAACACTGGGCAACATTTTTCCAAAACTGCTCTTAGTACATCTAGTATAAATCCAGTAATTTTACCTAGGTGGCTTCTCATTACTCAATGCTTTGTGGTTCATTGATTTCTAGTTTGGTCACATTTTGTACATCTTTGTGAAATTTGCACAATTTCATGAGAAGACATATTAACAGGTGATGTGAAACAGCATGAGAACATGGGATTCTTATTTTAACCATATTTCACATCTTTACAGTCAGTGGGGTCTATTAAGGTGTAATTCACATGTTTAAAGCAGGCTATGACTATCACAATTTTTTTTTTTCAGATTTGTAAAACCTGAGTGATAGCCTAATTATCACTAATCCATTAGTCTTTCTGTACTTACGCATCTGAATCACTTTCCTCATGGTGAACAACTTTGAAGATGACGCCATCATAAACACAGTCTACATTTTTACATAACAAACCAAAACGTCACTTGGGCCTTTTCGGAAATTTTGTTGTGAAGTGCATTGTGGGAATGGCGACCAAGCAAAAGTGGTTGTTTAAATAATGAGTATAGTCGGTGGATGGAGGTAAATGTGACATTTGGGTTCAGCACTCATGAAGAGGCAGCGAAATATTTGCTTCGTGGAGTTCCCATTCCCACAATGCACTTTGTGACAATTTATAAAAATTTCCAGGTTTTTCGTTACTCATTAAACAATCAACATCGCATTTATTTCCAGCCCAGTCACTGTTGTATTGTTTATAAAGGAGTGTGGACATTTTTCAAGGGGAAAAATGTGACTGGTGTGTTTTTAATGTAGTTTTGTAATTCATGGTGATTTGGCAACATTTACTGTCAGAGCAACTTGTAATTACATTTTGACGCATTATGCCACAGACGTAACTTTTTAAAATGGGCATTTGAAAGAAAGAACTGTCATTCTCGAGGGACTATTCAAGTTTGTTGAACAGAAGTTTGAAAATCATAAAATCTATCAATGTAGCGTCAAACTACGTGTCATGTTATCGATCACAAAACATTTTTAAAAACCACATTGATCTGTTCTCAAAAGTACTTCACACTGTTTTTGAGATGTAAACTAAATTATAGTTTTACTCTGTTAGCAAAATAACATTTGATAGATTGAAAATGGGATACTTTTCTGAATCCTGAGTCAACTGTTTGGGACTGATTTATGTCTTATCTGAGGTGAGATGGAGTCAAATGACTGACCTGGTTGGTGAAGAAAATTCCACTGTTGACCATAAGAAGCTCTTTGTATGCTTCAACTTCATGTTTAGGACCAAGGTCCTGTTGCATTGTTCTAAGATTTGGGGATTTCATATAAAATTACAATTTTTTACACTAGTGAATGTGAAATTAAAGCTGAATGCTGCCATTTGAGCTTGAATGAAAGACTGGCTGCAGGGTTATGGTTCTGCAGAACAAATACAACAGAAGCACTGAAGTGTCCAAATTGTCATGGACTCCACTGTAAGTGTGAAAATGGGTTAAGTGTTGGCCTGTCACAAGCACTTTTAGCCAAAGAAACTGAGTGAAATCTCCGAAGTCTGTCAATATGGCTCATCGTCTTCATATCCCTGGAGTGCCACTCCACATTCAATCATTAGCTGTTGATTTGCAAGTGATTTTATTTACATTCTGGAGAGGCAGTAATAGTTTGAAGTTGGTTCTTGAGGCGGCTGATGCGGCTACGTTATCTAGAAGCATTGCAATGGAATGATAATTGGCCTTGAGATGTGACTGTGTGAAGGATGCTGGACAAACAGAGATGCTCTAATTATACACAGCTCCTTCTTCAAATGAAGAGGATAAAAGCTAATGAATCACACACAGGCCAGCACAGGGGCTGCCTAATGAAGAGAGAGTGAGACACAGAGAGGGGAGTGTTTGGAAGAGGCAGAGACACAGTATATGTGTGTGTTAGGCATGCTCCAACAATTCTGTGATCTCATCAACATGTCTGAAAAAAAAAAGATCCTTGGTGGAAAAACAACAACTTACTATGCAGCGGATCATGTTTACAGAAGTCTGCGCTCATTGTAGGTGGCTCAGAGAGTCCAGGCACTCAGGAAAATTTCACTAATTAATGCTCCAAGGGTCTCAATTGTTATTAATGGTGACGAGGAGGAGGAGGGGAATGAGGGAGGAGTAGGAGAAGCAGTTTAAATCAGGACATTACAGTGATAATAAAGCCTTGAGATGGGGAAAAAAGTACTCGGATACTTACGTAAAAGTAGAAAGTATTACTTAAATAAAAGAACACAAGTAGTATCAGCTAAATGAATCAATAGTAATAGTACTGGTAATTCAGAACAGCTGATTTCAAAGTGTTTTGCTATTAATAAACATTCTATCAATCTGTTATTGAGTATTTTAATGTTGTAGTTTGCCAGTTTGGAGCTGACTTTTCTTTTTTGACATGTAGCAGGTCACCCATGAGCTGTTTCAGGGTTAGGGTTACATTTGAGTCATTAAAGATTACAGATTCAAAGTGTTTTATTGTCATGTGTACAGTAAAGAAATGGGTTTCCAAGTACAAGGAAAATCTTACTTTGCCATTGACACTGAATGTCAAGAGAATTTAAGATTTGTACAAATAAAATCATTTAACTACAAAATTAAAATAAACAAAATAAAGTGGCATTTAAGAAGGGCATGCAACAGAGAATAAGCATAAAATATAAACTACAATTACTAAGTAAATAAATATGTATTTACATAAATGTGCAATGTATGAGTAATTTTGCAAACTGTCAGGGATGAACACTATGAAATATGTGCAATTATTGAATATAAGGTGCAAAAACAGGTGCTATGGTTCAGGTTGTGTTTTAGCAACATGTTGAACAGAAACCAAAAATGTTCTCTTTTAAAATAAGTTGAATAAATGCATCATTTTGGTGAACAACTTCTGTTATACTCTTAACACAAGAAGAGTGGATGTGGAAGGAGTGGTTGTGGTATATTTTGTATACTCTGAGGTAGATCTGTAGTATAGTAACCCTGTCATCAGAAAAAGTACTGTCAATGTATGTTTCTACAGATACACATGACCTCAGCACAGTTTGTCATTGAAGCATCTACAGTGTTTTTGCCTTTCTTCAATAGGATGGCAGATGTTCATGTCCAACTCTCATATCTGTATTTATGTTCAGGCAAGCCAAGTGTTTTCATCAGGAAAAGATGATAGTTTGGTGTAAATACTACTAAATACATCTGAGTAATTTTTCACTTAGTAAAATGCTTTAGTTTGGGAAGAGGTTCTTAGATGGAATGTTTTGCAAACTAACAGTATAAACCAGGCACCATCAAGGGCAAATACATCAGGCTTTTCCATTGGAATGAGTCTGTGAAGAAAAATAAAATCTATCCCACCCACATTTTAATAGCTACTATAATGTTTCAGATTTTTTGATTGATTACTTTAATGCTGATATTCAGTTCATTTAATTTCCACAAATTCATGTCTGCCAGGACAGTGGGGCTGGCCCCAATCCCTTTTTCAGGGCTCTGGTACGGCACCAGTGATTTACAGTGAACACTCCAAGCTTTGTGGAGATATTTTAGATTATCTGCACGCTCCAATCTTTGTTTTTTTGCAGGCTTTTAATCATCACAAAGCCACAGCACACTGTACAGGTGGTGTCACAGTTTTGACAGAGCAACATACACTTAAATAATACATAACATGATAAAGATGATAAAATGGACTGATGAATATAGGACTAAATTAACCATATGAGTCTGTGACAATAACGGTGGATAGAAGGCTGAAGATCACCTTCTCATTTTGTTAAAATGAGAAGGATGCACCACTCTTGTTTTTGTCTAATTATAAGGTAGCATGACAAAGATTGTCTCGTGGTGACTTCTACAGGCTTACCTTACTGTAAAGAAGACCAAGAGGGGAATTTTGGATTATTATTGGATGTCCAAGTATTTGAACAGCCTTGAATGTTGCACACGACACTGAATCAGAACATTATAATGTGTAAGCAGTGAATCCCATCTCTTCCCGCATTTCCTAAAAACTTAAGATTTTTTTTAAATTTGCACTCCTACTGTCTCTAGGGGTTAATATGTATGCATGGCCGGTGACTGGCAGCAGGGATGTTTTTTTTCACTTGGACTGAGATGACCCAGACCCTGGCACATACTTACCTTTATGTATCTTGAAAACCTGCTGCTCAATCACACAGGTTCTTTTCAGCATTGTTGCCCATAACCCTGGGGTTATTGTGTGAATTGAAATTGATTCTGATAGAGCGCATTTTGATTTTTGGTTTAGGTGAGCGTATGGCCTTGACCTGAAACGTGAAGCTTCATTTTAAGTCTGTCAAATAAAAAGCCACAGCTGCTGCCTCAACATCAGAGTCATGTACTCCGTAAAAAATGTCATGTGAGCATGTAGGGCAAAGTTTCTTCTGCAGTTTCATGAATACTCAAGCTTCCTCCTTCAAGTTCTTGGAGGAGACTCTCATTTCAAGCCAAAAAGCTGTCCACGCATTGAGGCTGCTGTTCACAGAAGTGGTAGTGCTGTAGGTGGTGGCAGTGGGAGATGGCTGGGAGGGGGGCCTGCTACTGCTGTTTCACCTTGTCTTCTGTTATTTATTAGGCTTCTGTCAAGGCTTAGGCAGCAGGCAGGTGTACGTCCCTCCTCCTCCCCCCAGTCCAGGCCTTATGAGTATAACCAGGGGCAAAATTCTCCATTACTGTCAGTCTGAATCTGTTGCCGTCACATTAGCGCATGTCATGCAGTCATTAATGCATTAGTCCTTGTTTGAGTGCCAGTTATTTGCATTGGCTTTTACACCGCTTATTTGCCCTTGTGCTAAAAGCTGCCTTGGCTGAACCTATTGACCATTTAACTGTTCAATAATGAAGCGATCCCTGAGGATGAATTAAGCTTCAGCTGTGCTGTTTGCTGGTGGTTATTAGGATTAAAAGAAGGTAACACATACATATTTACATTGTTTCAAGTATGTTTTCAGTGCTGAGGTATCACTGTAGCACATGATCTCACCACTAACAGTCAACTCACTATTATCCACCTCCTCCTCTTCCTCCCAAAGCAGAATGTACCTGATTATACTGCTATCGGTCACACTCCGGCACCTATTTGGAGGCTGTTATCTGTTTGCGGTGTAGACTCCTGGGGGAAGCGTATAGCCGATAAGACACTGTTGTTCTGTAAACAGCCCTCTGACCTCCTCAGGCTCGGCTTCGCTCCCTTTTCAAACGGCTCCCTTTGTGTATCGGCCCCAAGCTCAAACCCCTCCTGCGTGACTGATTCCCCAGGGAGAGGTTTTAACGGCATTACTGTACCCTCCGCAACTGCACAGGGTGGTTACTCCAGAGCTGTCGGAGTCAGAGAGGGGTGTTTGCGTACTCAGGAGTGGAAATATGATCAGAGGAACAATAGATGCATTTCTGTCCAGATGGTTTTAGATGAATTTTCAATTTGTGAATAAAAAACTGTAGTCAAGACACTGAAAATGTGGAAAAACATGTGCACTTGAAACAGAGTCCATGAATAAATGATGAAAAAATGTGATTACCCTTTGCAGTTACTACCATATTCTTGGAATAAATACAGAAAACAAACATAAATGCCATTTTCGACAGGAAATAGTAACTCAGTGTCACTATGCACAAAGAGATGCAGAAAGAAATGTTTGACAAATGCTTCGACAAAGTTAATACCAGAATATAGTTTTTGACAATATAAGCTGAATTTTGGGTCAAAAACTTACATTTATCAGCACCTCAATTAACAACTCAGGCACTATGTTATTACACTAAATACTACATCACACTTGAAAAATGATATTTTCATTTCATAATTAACTTCACAATAAGTTGCTATGTATCCCATGTAGTAGAATAGTTTGGAGCAGGAAAACACTGATAGCTGATTAATTGTCATATCAAACCCAAAAAAACAACCCAACACTGACAGAAATTAACTATCTTTGACTTTATTAGAAACTGGATGAATGTTAATCAGAACATCAAAATCATAGTAAACACATTCCTCAGTAAACTGGAGAATGAAAATCCAACCGACAGTGAAGTAGACAATTTAACTTTTCATATTTTGAGCTATTAGTGTCCTTCAGAGTCAATAATTTTAGTAGAGTTACCGCGATCATAGCTAAGTTTTGAAAATACTAATGATCTGATGGCCTGGATTGATTAGCCAAACTGAGTTATCAGTTTATCTAATAGGGTGTATGCAATTAGTTGACGGAGGAACAGTGATGTCACCCATCGGTTCCCCATTGCTTTGAAGCCAGTAGTTTACGGCACAGCCATCATCATGTTGTAGCCAAAAGTGACCAATTTTTGTACAGAGGCGGAACTGCAGGTCAGAGGTGAGCTTATGATACGCACAAGAGAATCAGAATTGTGTAACTGTCATTTTACAGTTTTGTTAGGGTAATCTATTGGCCACAAGTACAATGGAGCTGTAAATGACTGACTCAGTATTTTTAAATTCAGTGTACATCTGTGGGAGCCAGGGCATTTTGGAGCCAATCAAATCCAACCCCAGTGGCCCTTGGCAGTACCACAACCTTCAGATACTTCCACATTGGTTTCATTTTGAAGATGAGCCCTTTGGTCTATCCATACTGTAGAAACATTGTGGTGTAACATGGTGGACTCCATTAACGCCAACCCACTCCCTCTGTGGAGTTAAACCACAAATCGCTGCAGTAACAAAAACACAACAAAACTCATTTTTGTGTGATAATACACTTGTGAAAAACTAGTCATCAATTAAATTCCATTTTAGAAATTATGTCCTCATAAATCACCATAAATCTCACACACTGGACCTTCAACTTTCAGAAAATAAGGATGACAATCTGAACGACTCCTTTATGCCTGTGGACTCAAGAGTAGCCTATGGGAAGCCAATTAGCAGATGTTTGAGTAGTGTTTTCCTTCAGTGTCAATCTTCATATTAGTTTTTAACTATGTGGCAAACCTCCTATCATAACATTAATTATATTCTCACTTGTGGTTGCCTCTGTGACAGTCTGTTAACTCACTGAAATCTTACATGAATCAAGTTGGTTAATAGCTCTTGTGGGGACGACTACTGGACCATCTTCTCTTTGGGACCATCAGTCAGCAGCACCAGTGTCAACTCAGCTTCTAATTCATTCCTTGTTTAATTTGCCAGCATGCCTGAGCAAACAATGCATTGAAAATCAGTAGCCACAGGCTGTACCGCTGCAAACTGTTGTGCTAAATCACTTTGGTGTTAAACACTGCTTCATCGAAACGGCTATTGAGACCCGCAGCTGCAGGGCCATGTTAAAGACAGAGCAAACACAGTAACACAATAACTGGAAAAGATGATGCTTGGCTTGAAGCTAGACTCCCACCCTGTAATCAGAGTTTGCCACGCTAAAGAAATTACAGGGCACAGGAGTCATTAGAAGTGTGGGTGCAGCTTCGCATTGCAAACGGAAACAAAGTTGAAAACACATGTTTTTGGAATAATGCACATCTGAATAAACAAAACCGTGAAAATCTGACAAGTTGATTGTAATGATAGTACGCTGCTGACTGGGGGGATATATTCAGTTGGATGAGTTGTCTCAGAGACTTATTGGTATCAAAAGGAGTAATTAATGTGGAAAGCCTCTAGCATCTGCAACCTTATCATCAGTCCCACTGCCTCAGCGTCACAGATCCTGACAAACACAACTAGACTTAAACAAGTTGGAGTAAAATTAACAAGACATGTTTGTTGCAATTTCAAGAAACTATCACATTAGAGTGAAGCAATCTTTTTTTTTTTCCCCTTAAAAGCTTGAAGTCCAATTGTGTTTTACCACCTTAAGAGCTACAGAGAAAAATCAGTCTTTTGTGTGACTTGACTAAAATGCAAACATATCTTTTCCCTGTCCTACTAAGTCTTTGAGCAAGTCCCAGGGCTAACAGAGGATTTCCCTATTGCCATTCCCAGATTTAAATGGGGCATTATTCATAATAGGATCCTAGCTGAAGGTAGGCAGCAGAGGGATTTATGTAAAGAGGCAAGGGTATAAAAAAAACCTTGAGCAACTGGAGTCTGACCAGAACCCATGTATCTTTCCCATATTCGTTATTTTATTTTTAATTCCACATTTAAATTTTAACAAAACACTATTATTTTTGTGTGACTTCTACGGTGTGTACAGCGTCTTAATTGAATGTATTTGCCTTCAGGAAAGAAATACCTGCTGGCTGACTGGGTAGCTTGTTGCTTAAGCTAACATGCATCAAAAAAATAAAAGGAAGCTGGGCCAAGGCATGTACAAATGGCATTTTAGTATTTGTTTATGAAAAACGTTCATTTTTTCACTTGCCTGTTGAGGTTCACTGGCAGAACAACTGTCATCATTTTAGCGTTCCATATTAAGCAACTGTTATGTAGGTGTAAAGTATCTCTTAAAAGTGCAATATGTAACCTTTAACATTAGCCACCATTAGCTTTGAAAGGTTACCTACGATTGACAAACAATACAGATGTGGATGTAAAATTGGCCTCTGCACACAAGTATGTAGAACCAGCATAGCACAGCATCCCGCCTTGGTCGTATTATATAATTTGGCAAGAACACGTTCCAGTGGTTCAGTGCTGGTAAGACGCCAAAGGTTTTATTTATTTATTTTCATTATTTATTTTTTCCTCCAGATTTTCGTGACCTTTGCACTTTCAAACAAGCTGACCTTTAAAATGGCAACAAAAAATGAAAATGTCTCCAAAGACTTAATTTATTCTGTTATTTAGGTGTGCATTTCAAGTGATTAAACAAATTGCTTGTCTTCCCTTTGGAATGGGCTAGATGTAGACTTCATTCTGCATAATTTGTTGAAGTCAAAATGAACCTAAAGGTGATTCATTTCAGCACTCAATCTTATATTCTGCCTAGTCACGTCCTTGTCACCGTCATGATTTAATTAAATTATTTATTAACGAAATTATTCCTTGTCTGCAGACAGGAATGGTAGAATATTGAGGCTATTATTTTTACCCAGCTTGAGACTGACATTAGGGGACTTTGCGCTGCTTGCATATAGTTTAAAAGTGAAAAAAGCTGAGAAAAGTTGGCCGAACATATGAACACGGGCCAAATAAACTGCTTATATCTCTGCAGCTGACACTTTCCGCCAGGGCAGCTACTGGTTTGGCATGTGTGTCTCATTTCTGTTGCAGCCCTACAGTTTTATTTAGTCACCAGGAAGCTGAAGAAGCATCAAACAGTGCAGATCAGGATTGCAGTGGCCCAGTGAGGCAGCAGCACACGGGCCGGGTTCAGAGGATGAATAATTCACTCCCATGAGCCCAGACTTCTTGCCGTGAGACTAATATTCAACAGCACCTGTGTGTCTGAAAATCTCCCCCCTTCAACCCACCAGGTTCATTTCCCTCAGGAAAACCTCACCTCGGCATCACCCCAGCTGTGCTTTCTCCAAACTGTCAGAATAGTAGCTACTGCCGTGGCTGGAATGTGTACTGGGATGACAGAAATGTACGGGGGGAAACATAGTTAAGGGTACATCGGACTGTGACTGGACTTACAACAAGAAAGAGAAAAGTTCCAAAGTTTTCCCACTGTGCGAAGCCCCAACAGCAATAACTGAACAGAGCTAATCAGCCAGTGTTTTCATTCATTTTAAGCAAGCTGCTCCTCAAATGTGACATTTTACTACTTTTCTTTGTCATATATCTGGGTATTCTGAATATCTCTGGCTTTTAGATTATTGGTTTAGTGAAAAACGGTAATGTCCTTGCATACTTCAGATTTTTGTAGGATTTCTATGCTTCATTCATAACCTTCTTTGTTAAATAAAAACATGTTTTTTAAAAATGCTACTTGAGATATAATGCATACACAGCTGCACTTCACCTCAAGGTTAATTTCGGGGGGGGTTTAAGGTATACTCTTGCACCCAGGATTCATGTTATAATGCTCTTTATGCACAACAACAGCCTTTTGGCATTGAGTGAAGTTAGACTGAATATTCTACAGTTTTTCCTCCCTTATCACTCTTCATTTCATCATTCAGCTTTCATTTCTATAATTATCTGAACAAAAGACTCTCAGGCTTTGACAGATCGACTGCATCCAAGCATGCATATGTAGGCGTTTGTGCACATAAATACGGTGTGCTTGTCCGCGTTCGTAGCCCTTGTTTATAGTGTGTGTGTCAATGATGGTGGCATTTCTCCACCAAGCGTGTACTCAGATATGTGTTAATGTGCAAAGCCAGCATTTGAGTCTCATGCCCGCGTGCTGCGTTTTCCTCTTTGTTACTGTGTGTCAGTTAGCCAACACATCTCAGGCTTATTATCAGGGATGTGACAGAAGACAGCAGCATCGGTGCCTTAATGAAACCTGGGCCCTGGCTGATTGGTGACACTGTGGCGCGAGGGAATGAGAAGGGTAGTAACCAGGCTGGCAGGATGAAATGAGAGGACAGTGGGTTTGGCCCTCACACCAGCGAATTAAGCCTGTCATGTTCATTTGTAGAACAAATAGAAGGAGGGAACACCTACACTCTTCTTATCAAAATGCTGCAAATGTAAAACTCCCTGCTGGTCAACCACTGATTTTTCTGGTAATACATTTTCACCTCAGCAGAATTTTGGTTTTCACTTTTGCACTCTCCTGAAATTATTTCTAAGGCATTGGTTTGGATAAACCTCAGATCTGCTGTTATGAACCATCATGTATTTATAAAATGAGGTTGTAACAAAAACCAGTGGATAGTAGCTTTTAAGAGAAATAACTTTTAAGTTTTTATTTATAATTTATAAAAAAAACAAACAAAAAAAAAACAGCACAAGGTTTGGAGCGTTAAAATCTGATTTCATTTGATATCACTAGTAGCTTATAGTGGCTACTGTTCAATGATGCATTCTAATAGGTTAATGTACCATACTAAGTTGATGTGGTGGATTTATAACATCTATTGGGTTGTAATATTTTAGTTTGATAGTGTAATATTTTGTTTGCTATGTACTCAGCGGCAAATTACATATGTTGGAAAATGTGTTCCACAAGGTTCAATCCTGGGACCTGTTCTGTGCACTCTTTAAAGTATATTGTTTCTTCTGTTATCAGGTGTAATATATTTTGAGGGGCACCAAAACCTGGTACTGAACAGACCCCAAGGCTAAATAATTAAAGACCAGCATATTGGTAAGCGCCAATGTTAGCAGTTTTCCTGCCAGTACTGGGGAAAGGAAAAATAGAAAAATAAGTCTCTCATGTATCAAAGTAACGTAAAAGTTGCCTTTCAAGTTTTTCTCACCCAGTCTGATTCTGACATTTGTCTGTGATGGATTTTTTTCGATTTTTAGTTTAGGTGAAAGACCTGGAGTTAGGTCTCGGTCACGCACTGCAGCTCAAATGTGCAAATATTCTAGAGACAGCAGCCGGTGTTCACAAAGAATGACACCAGAAGACGGTCACTCCACTCTGAGACAGAAACGAAAGAAGTCTTGTACATATTCATAAACATGAGCGATCTGTCGTAAAGCCTAATGAAAGTCTGTCAAGTATAGGCGGAGACATAAACAGTTGTTGCTATGCTAGTACTGGAATGTAAATAATAACATGAGTTAAAAATGAACAGTGACCAGCCGATTGTTTCACTGTCTGTCGATTCATAAATTTATGAATGTGAAATGGTCAGAGTATCATCTGATCTGTTGTTTATAGATTCAGAGCAGGTAGGTTTAGAGTTCAGGAGGCTGTAGGAACACTACCACACTGTCAAAATACTGATGAAGAAAAAGTCCTGCTTTGTTTTACACTTAAATGACAGAGAGGTTATTGTCTTTTGCAGTAAGTTTCCAATTTTATTTTCTTCACATTGCTTGGATAACAAAATTAGAATCTGTAATGGTGATTATTTCAAAACAATTCTGTTGCACTTTCTTATTTATGAATATTAATTATATATCAACTATTTAGGTCTAAGCTACAAATGAGAAGATGAAGCAAATAAGTCTGTTCAATTTGACCTATAAGCCTAACCCTTACCTAGAAATGAACTAAACACTGTTAAAGTACCAGATCGATGAGTATTATCAATAAGAGTATTGATATTGATTTAAAATCTTAACCATTCCTCATGATCCCTCTGCACTGTGGAAAGATGCTTGTCAAGCTTAGAAGTTTCAAAGCTCAGTTTTTGACAGTGGCTGTATGACATTCTACATATTGTTAGCCTCATAGCATAACTGTCTAAGTCATAGACTATATGGACAAAAGTATTGGGACACGTTGAATTCGGGTGCTTTTTTCTAACAGGGTTCTGGGATGCAAAACAATAATGACAAATATAATACAGTTTTATACATTGGATCCATTGGATTTTATTTATTTATAAGGCCCTTAATGTTTATTTAAACTACTGTTGACCTCGCACTCTCCTATTTTAACGTGGGCTATTATCATACATGCTGAAGTGTTTTTGATGTGTTACAAGTGCCAGCTGTACTGAGATTGGAAAAGAAAGTTTTAGTTACTGTGCATCTGCAACTTGAAACAAATTACAGAAACATGTTGAACTCACTCATCCCCCACCCCCCATTCCCCACATTTTACCTCTAGATGTTCTTGTTTTAGCTAGTTAATTTGTTTTGTTTTTTTTCTCATTGTAATTATTAAGATTATTTTACTGAAGTTCCTTTTTTCCTGTTCTGTTTTCTTCTTCTTTTTCAGCTGTATTGAAAATGAAGCCTTCCATTCAGTTTATATTTTGACAATGGCTACTGCCACAGTACTGTGGTACGAAATGTCGGTTTGTCTATTGCCACAGAGCCAATCAAATATTAGTAATTGTACTAGAGCCAATCATGGATACTGTTACATGAATTCAGTATAGAATAGGAATTGTGGTAAATGCTCAATATGTTGTTGTTTTATGGTGTTGCTCTTTGCAGTCAGTGGGATTGAGACTGGAGAAGGTGGGCGGAGCTACATGTTAGATGTGGCAGTGGGCCGTGTCAGTTCAGTGTGTTGAGTGCACGTTGGGTGAACGTTGTCCCAGTGGCAGATTTGTATCAATGTTGGATTTACTTACCAGTGTCGTCGTCGTCCCCCCCCCCATTTGAAAATCTGCAGGAGAAAAATACCGTTTTGACCTGGAACCAAACCCAAGTTTTCCGCATTGCAGTCCAAAGCATTACCTATTGAGTTAAACCTCCACTGTCTTCTGGCCCAACCTATTTGCCATGTGATTGCCTTGGAGCATTTTGGGATGTGGCGTTTGGGACACATGATATAACAAGGGCATGGATTGGCTCTGTGGTAATAGACAAACCAATATTTTGTGCCACAGTACTGTGTCAGTTATATTTTTGAGTTTAAAGCCCCAGTGTAATTACAGAAATTGAATATAGTATTCATAATTATGTTTTCATTAGCATACAGTCACGTCAAAACTAAAAAAGTTGTATTTTCATTGTCTTAGAATTAATGTTTATATTTACAGATTGAGCAGGTTGGTGTTCATGGTGTCCATCAGGTTCCTTGAATGGTTGCTAACAGACTGTCCTTTTCTTGGTGGTCGATTGCGTACTAGAATTAATTACACAGCTAAACTGCTTATAACCTGGTCATGATTGAGTTTAGTGGCCACTGTGAGGAGCGTGAGGGGTCTTCAGTAGGATGTAATCTGCAACTTCAACACCTCTTGATACCACTTAATACTACAAGCCCAACCTTTAAATACATATTCAATGAGTGAATGTGAGTTGCTTTTAGTATTGGCTTTGTTTGCAGCAAGGATGGATTGAAAATTCTTGGTAGATGCCAGTATGTAAAATGACATTTTAACAGACAGTTGATATTTTTAGGTTATTTGACCTGTTTTTAAGTCTTCAGCCCTTGATTACATAATTTTTGAATGAACACAAATGTAATTGTGCAAGGTTAATGAAAAAAGCCTTATTATAACTCAACTGATGAATATTGGCCACTGGAATGGGTCAAATGATACTAGGATTGCTGATGCTGATAATGGCTATCTGCACATATCAGAAAGTTTTCAAGTTGTTTTTGTCTTCATGTGTTTGATATTTATCTGCCATGTCAATACAATGATCATGGACATAATGTAGGCTAATGCTGTGATGTGTACCATGCTGAAAACTGACCCAGCATATTCCAGTTTTCAGTATGACCAGAGAAATAGTTTTGTAAAATCTGTTCACACCATGTACCCTTAATTATCCAAAGTAACAGGAACAATGCAGAAAAGTCAGTCAGCTATATTAAAAGCCAGAACCATGCAGAATCCAAGCCACTGTTACAACTGCTGTCATAGTAAGATATGGCAAGTACAAAAGAGTAAATACAGCAGCAATAATTTTGGGTTAAATAGTTCTTTTGGCTTTGGCTGGGTGGAAGTGCCTGAGGTTGCCTGGTGTTCTTCCTGCTTTGCCCTGGGTCTGCTATCTGACCCTTCTGCCTCTCAGAGAGGCCATTTGGCTCCCTTATGTCCACGGGAGCTCCAGGGCTCCTTCCAGGGCGTCAGAGCTGACCTTTCTCTCTGTCGGCAGGAGGAGTAACATGCAGCCGCCCTCTATCTGTCATGCCCCCAGCTGTTTTTATACCACAGGAGTCAATGTTATATTTAAGTAACAGCAAATGTACGGTATGTTGCTAATCTTTGATACTAGTTTAAATTACCACTAAGCTGCTTTTTTTTTTTTTTTCCTAGCACAAATTATGTTATGTCACTGCAGCCTAGTATTGCACTAGCTATTTGAGTCCTTATTATAAACCATGGCTTACTACCACATACCTAACAATTCATTAACTTAAAGAACTATGTGAGAGATTCAAAGTGTTTTATTGTCATGTGTACAGGAAAGAAACAAGTTTCCCTGTACAATTAAAATCTCAATTTGCTGTCCACACTGAATGCCAAGAGAATTTAAGAATTTAATAAAAAAAAAGAATAAATGGAAATTAAAACAAACAAACAAAACAAAGTGACATCTAGGAATGGCATACAAAGTAGAATGAGCATAAAATATAAACTACTATTACTAGGTAAATAAATATGTATATGTGCAAAGTCTGAGTAATTGTGCAAACTGTCAGAGATAAATGATACGCAACATGTGCAAGACTGCCAGAGATAAATATAATATGTTAAATGTGCAAAACTGTCAAAGATGAACAGTATGATATACGTGCAATTATTGAGTATAAGATGCATAAACAATACTACAGTTGAAAATATAAACAAACAATTACATTGCATCTTTAGAGAGTTGAATCCTGAGACTAGAGGGTATTAAAATCCCTGTCTGTCTTCAATCTTCACTGGTTCACATCTGAGGCTAAGCCCTGTCCCATAAGATCAGGATAAAAGATCTCAACAGGTTGACCGTGTTGTGTTTTTTTTTTTTCCCCTAAAGCCCCCAATGTAATGACCTGATCAAACAATCCTCCCTGCTCATGACAAACATCACAACAAATCAGATTTCTTTCCACTTCACTCATATGCTTTCCGACTCAAGTGACAGATCTAGCCCAAGTCTGTGATCCGGCTGTCCTCGACTACATGGGGAGATCAAAGAAGGCAAAAACATTTACATAAAAGATTATGTATGAGTTGTAATTAGTGCTTCCTTGGCAGTGACAACAGAAAAATATGTGATTTTTGGCTGGTAGATGAAATGAGAAAAGGTGGAAGGAGATTTATAATAACCAGGTCTGAAGCTTTAGTGTCAGGTTTTTAATTGGAGAAATCCCCAGAGATTGTCCGGCTTTTCCAGAAGCACCTCACTGCAAAAAAGATAGATTAGGATTAGTCTTATTAATTTTTGTTAATGCATTTATGCACATTCATTTTCTCCAAGATAATTACATTTTTACTTTGATGGCTGGCCTCCTAATTTCATATACCCAAGTGTACTGCTGCAACCCCAGCAGTGCACGTCTTTTAAACAGACTTCTGCTAAGTACTTTCTCCAAAAATGAGGTTATTTCATCCTGAAAATCTGTATTTCTGTATCATGTCATATTACATCTAGGTGCTATGTTATGTTTTAGCACGAGTGCTCCAGATTATTGCTGTAGGCAGAAATGGGGTTTTTGTCACATTCTCGTACCATGGTTTGCTGTATTTATGGCATGTGGAGAGTTTTTCCTGAAGATGTCAATTGTCAAAAGCTATAAGAGAAATCTTTTTAATGCATCTGAGCAACAGCATGTCATTAGAAGCAATTTCGCTGCCACAAAGAGGGTCAGCAGAAGGGGTCAAATTGTTTTGTGTGCTCATCGGACTATTATCTCAAACTGTGGAAGAAGACAATTTATGAAATTTCAGTCTAATCATTCTAAGTAGCTTGGCAAGGTGGAAGTTCATCTCTCACACTTGTAAAAGGGTACTATGTTCAGAAATTAAATAGGATGCCCTCGGATGTGCACACCTTATCTCATAGCTAATACAGTGGCACATACACTTGCAGCAGTCAGAGTGGTGAGGCATCGGAGCTTATACTTCTGTGGGCGGAGCTGACATTTACTCTGAAAATTCACCTTTGGTTTCTGCCTCTGGATTTATGATATCACTCTTATCTAGATTCCATGTCAGTTTTTCATTACTGCTGTTCTGTCTCCCAGTGTGTGACTGCCTGTCATGCCTGGTAAGATTTGCCCTCACAGACTAAAGATTAAGTTGTCTGCGTATGTTGGTTTTTTTTTTTCTTTTTCTTAAATGGGTGCAGTATGTAATCATAGTGAAGATACACATTGACATTTTCACTGTGAGCATGTTGCAGTGATGTTGGACTGGATACCAGACACTCTTGTGGCCGCAGCGGTGAAATATTCAAACTCAGCCCTTAATTAATGTTTCGCCCGAGTTGCTCCAATTCTGTCAATCCTTAATTCCAGGAGGGATATTATCCTTTGCCCATTAATAAGTTTTTAAACATCTTTGCAATTTACTTGGGAATATGGAGAGATTTGCTTAACATGTTTAATCTACACTATTACTCTCCAAGGAAAAAGTCAACAGCAGCTGTCTTGTAGGCAAGTGTTTCAGGAAATTTTTTTAACTTTTCCTACCTCATCTGGGTTTTTGAATCAAAAACCCTTCCATGCCTAATCTGTCAATATCAATACAACTTGCTTCAGTTTTTTAAAGGTCGGCACATTTGTTGCCATGCAAAGTCAGAAACCTCACTTAAAACAGGGTCTGATTTGTTAATACACATTGTGATAAACAGCTCCCAGTTTAGGACTGGAGACATTCTGCATTCCACCCCAGTGGGCTTTCGTGACATTAAAACCCCCTAATGTCTGGCAACATGCAGTCTGATTGTCACTATAATGAGGAAGCTACTTGAAATCCAGAGAACTCCTCCTAACGTGCACGCTCTATTAGACAGATCACACTTCATTGTTGACCCATGTGAGGCCTTGGCTGAACGAGCGAGATTCTTTCAGAAGATACCAGGCATGACAAACAGGCAGCAATAATTGTATGCTTCTTGACCTTTGTGGCATACTGCTTTGTTCCAGTGAGGGAGGAATCGCCATGAAGTCAAATAAGGTTTATTTTAATTTGACGAACAACATAGGCTGAAACTGTCATAGGATTTATTATTTCAAAAATTCTTATGTCACTGGAGGCAGGTGTGGCCGAAATCTTCTATCACAGCATATGCCATTATATATCAAATAACAGTCATTATCACTGTAAAGTCAACAAAGAGAGGGTTTATAATCACCGTACTGTATGTCATCATATTTGATTTTTTTTTCTTCTACAAAATAGTAAAATTAACATCCTTTCAAAATTGAAACTTTAAGGTTCCACCTGACAACAATCATTCAAGTGTTAAGTGTTACAGAATTTAATGTTAACGTAAGCAACTAAATACCAGCCCCACTTCATCAACACAAAAGACATTATGCAGGATTTGCTTGCATTTCACTTCAAAGAGCTGACAAACACTGACTATGTATCTCCAGTTTCCCACTTCTCCTTTGTATTTTCTTGCCACAAATTCCCCCAGCAAGCCAGTCCTCCTGCCCAAACCGTATTACCTTACAAATAGTTGGGACTCATCCAATCCATTATCAGTATCTGGTGCTGATAGTGATGTAATTCTGTCACCAGATATCAGATTTACCAATCTAGTACCAATCCAGATTTTGTAATCTAACCCTGCCAATGTAACATGAGACAGACTGCAGCTGAGGGAGCCATCAAACATGAAAACATAAGGCAGCTTTTGTTTATTTCTTCACTGCTGCTCATTAAAGACAACTAACATTAATTTTTGACTTAAGTTTATTATGGACCAACATGACTCTTTGCTGCTGATTGGATTTGTCTGCTCTTGTCAAGCAACATCTTCCTTTGAGGAAAGTTGTATCGCTTCATACACCCGACCTAATATTAGCTACATTAACTAATGATAGGCAGGACCACTGGAAGCTTGGTAAGTTTCACCGATTGCTCTCCCCAGCTCCATCCTCTTATTCAAATATGGGCATTTGTATAAAAAAATATAAGACTGCAGTGGTCGTGCTGACACTTCAAAATAGCAGACCAACCAATCCACAAACCAGTGGATGAAGTCATGGAGGCTTCATCCAATATTCACATTCTGTCCTCTGATACTGATCTGTATTCAGTCAAATGTTATGTTTATGAAGTATCACTATGGAAGGTGTACAGTCAGCATGGACTAAGTCTCCATCTGATCTTAGAAAAATAACTTCAACCTGCAGGCATACTTTACAAATTGTTAGCCTCATAGCATAATTTCCCAAGACATACATTATATGGACAGAAGTATTGGGACGCGTTGAATTCAGGTGTTTTTCTAACAGGGGTCTGGGTTACAAAACAATAATAACAAATGTTGTAATATAGTTTTAAATTGGGATAAATATCACTGCATTGCATTGATTAGTTTGGTTTAAATTGTTATCTTTGCTTCCAAAATGCCTCAGAGATGGTTTTTACTTAATTT
>JAPQRP010000011.1:29778126-29797831 GCA_037367295.1 Apogon hyalosoma | reverse complement strand
ACAGACCATTAAACCTGATGTAATTTCCCTAGTGTCCTGAAACTGTGCTCTATTTTTACACTGTCATCCATCATCTGTTCATCTTAAATGTAAATCTACTTTCAACATAAAACTTTTCATATGAAATAAGTCGAGCTGGGAAAAAACTGCAAAAGCAGAGGCCTCGAGGCCTTCGCTATCCCACAGCTAATTAGTTTCTAAAAGAAACTCTTCGTCTCCTATTCAATCATGCCAACAGTGGGAAACTGGGACGACGGCCAGACCACTTTTACATTCAGGAGACCTCGCTGGATGTCTGTGGGGAAGAAACCAGGCCGAGCTGAAGCCAGAACTGTTGTCCAGCAGAAAATAGCACACTTGATCTGAGCCACAAGACGCACTGTGAGGAGAAGGAGACACTAACAAAGTCTGAACTTGTCTGGTCATTTGATAACACTGTGGCTTCTGCAGGTCAGGATTATTAGGAAGCGGCGTCCACAGTAGTGAATCTAACAACTGTCACTGTTTAAAGGTTAATGTGTGAAATCAACAGAGTCTGATGTAAAGTTCTGTTGCCCCATGTACACTATATGGACAAAAGTATTGGGACACGCTGAATTCAGGTGTTTCTTTTCTAGTATTATTATTATTAGTTTTATATTGTGATAAATACCATTGCATTGGTTAGTTTTGTTTAGATTATCTTTGCTTCCAAAATGCCTCAGAGATGATTTTTACTTAATTTCTCTTGATATTGATGTATTTTTTTTTTAATCCACGACTATGATTTTAAATGTTCTACCTCTAAATTTCTAAAATATTTTTTGTGCTCTGACTGTAAATAATAATTTTCTACCACAACTAACCATTTACTTTGTTCACATCTCACTGAGGAAGAAAAATCTTCCATTAAAGTTTAGGAAATGTTGATGTTTATAAACTATATGGACAAAAATAATGGGACACATCATGGCTACAGCTCGTAAGCTGTCCTGTTCATGCTGATTTGACAGATGAAGCTCAATATTAATAATCAATATATTTATCCCAATATAAAACTATATTATGACATTTGTCATTGTTTTGTATCCCAGACTCCTGTTAGAAAAGAAACACTTGAATTAAACATGTCCAAATATTTTTGTGCATATACTGTAGTGTATGACTTAGGCTATTATGCTATGAGGCTAACGAAATGTTGCTTGTAAAATGTGACACTCTATAAGTCTTGTTCATTGGGTGTTTTATCGCATTATGATGTTTTTATTTGATTAGCCACATCAAACCTTAGAC
This sequence comes from Apogon hyalosoma, assembly GCA_037367295.1. Lineage (NCBI taxonomy): Eukaryota > Metazoa > Chordata > Actinopteri > Kurtiformes > Apogonidae > Apogon > Apogon hyalosoma. The sequence goes on along the minus strand of JAPQRP010000011.1, from coordinate 29,796,559 downwards.
TCTTAACTTGGGTAGTAAATTTTCAGATCAGAACCAGTTTGATTTTTAATTATTTTATTAGTCTCTTTTATTTTGAAATCCAGTTATCATATGCGCTAAATATTTCAACTTGTAAATCAGCTTCTCTACTCTTCAGCTGATGAAGACACTAAGGAGGAAAGGAGGAGGAAACCCCCTTGTAACCCTGTGTGTTTTCCTCACGCTCATGTTAACATTGCCTGAGGACATGGTATGGGCCTCCAGAGGCAAGGTATCTCCGGTACGGAGACAGATCTGTGGAGACGGGGAACACTTGGGAAGATGGATACCTCACCCAGGCGCCTGCTGCCATTTAACAGTCTCACCCTACTTTGAACTGACATTTCTGTTTTCCCATCTCTTGTCCGACTCATCGCCCACGCTCCGCCACTGTCGCTGTAAACTTGTGTACAGGAAAAATAAGGGGATGTAGACATGATAGCAGGGAATGAAAGCTTGTTTCTGGGCACAAACAGAACCTGTAGCCCTCGCAGTATATATTACGTGCCTTTGAATTGTCCTTCTTGTGCAGTCAGAAAGACTTTGCCAAAAGTGTAATGCAGCCTCGCTCCCAAGGGGGAACAGTGCGCCTGATGAGCTCCCCACAGCCAGGCCAGGTGCTTGTTTTGGAGTCACGGCGGCTGTACAGATCCACGGTGCCACAGGAGAAAAGGATTGACATGATAACATAGCCGAGCCACCCGGCGGTGCGACCACACAGCTTAATCCTCTCTCCACGAGGGCAGAGCTGAAACACTCGTTCCCCTCCTCTCTCAATACTCTGTCAAAACAAGGGGGTTTTGTCAGCCATGAGGGGTGTTGCATCCCTCTCAGTCCATGCCAACGGAAGCGCTATTACTGCCTGCCAATGCCCCAGGAAAGAAAAAGAATACCCAATATGCATATTATTCTAATACCAGCCGTCAGTGCCTGGAATTACTCGGCATGATAGCATAATGAATGTAGTGCCTTGTAGGTTTTTACATAAAGCTGTTTTGCTACTTGGATGAATAATTCATATGAGCCCAGAGGCAATGAATCAACCAGGCAAGAACTAAGAAAATTAGCTACCAATTAGTGTTTATTTATGGGGATAGTATGTTTTACTCTTAATCTTAATGCCAAAAATACATACACGCAAAGAAAAGTTTTGACTACCCCTGTGACCTTGGGAATACAAATGAGCAGACGGACAGGAGGAAAAGATGGGCTTGGCTGTTGGATGAATCAGACGACCCCCATGTCTGCGTTGCCCCTTGTCCCTGTCACATTATTGGACTCTGTATCTCCTGGCTCAGCTGGCCTCCAGACACATAGTATCAGAGTCAGCCCTCTCAAAGCAGATTGATTTCATCTCTCAGCACATGATGTGTAAGGGACTTTGTTGACTGAAGGGATGTGATGTGAGGTTTTGAAGCTGCCACTGGTGAGCTAAACCTCTGTCTCCTTGGATCGTGCAGCCAGCTTGCCCCCCCAACCTACCCTTCCCCTCCCTCTACACTACCACCAACACCACCCCTCCGCCATCATCTCCACCCCCCCGGCTGTTTCTATACCCCAGTGCACTGGCAGGCTGCCCGGATACATTGGTAGTCGTTAGTTGTCACTGGAACGATGTGACACGTCTCTCTGATTCGCAGGGACTGTTGTTGAAAGTGATCGTTCCTGCCAAGGAGAAGCCCTCACCACGGATAAATGGACACTGAACAGCATGTGAACAGAGAGATAAAAATGGCAGAGGGGAAATAAACTAGTCAGCCTCTCAGTATTGCGTCAATTTCCGACACCAACTCTTTGTGGCTGGGGAGTTTTGTTGAGCAGGGTTAACATAGTGTACAAATCTAAGGCTTAAACTAAAACTAGCAGTCAAAATTAAATAAAAATAAAAAAGAACACTTGCTTCAGGAAAAGAAATGTATATCCAATATGCATATCCTTCAACAAGCGACAAATAAATAACTGAATCAAACAACACCTGCTACTTTAAAAACATGTAAAAACTAAATGAAAATTACAATGAGCAATCCAACATAAACAAAAAAACAAACAAACAAAAAACAGAATCACTGGTAAAATCTGTTTTATTCTCCTTTACACAGGGAAGGATAATGTACAGAAAGCTGTTCAAAATGAGAAGGTGATGTAGAATGATGTCTGGAAACACCCTGAGAGAATATGTTTAATAACAAACATCTTTTTTGTACATTATCCTGCTTGTAGCACATCTGGTTATTAAAGAAATATATCATTGGGCTTTTTTTTGCTGATTTAAAGATTAAATATCTAAGATTTACATGTGCTTGTATTCTTATATGACGTTTGCATTGGAGTCTGTTGTGCTGGGAGTTGGTGGTTTGTTAACATTAGCTAACTGCATTTCTAAGCTAATTATTGCTAGATTTGTATACTTCACTGCAATGTATGAGGTAAATTGCGTGCTTTTCCATGAAGTGCCTTAGAGTAAAAAATCTAGACTGTGGGTGTGGCACCAGCAGGTGTTTCATATAGGTTACCTGATGCTTGACTCTAAATAAACACAGTAGAAGAAGAGCTGTTGTCATTTTCCAGCTGAAATAGATGTGATGTCCTTTTCACTGATAATACAGGAAACATTCAGTGTCCTCCATCAGATTTCTCACTATATCAGAGTATCTGGGAGGGCACAATAAGCAGCCAGTCTGTCAGCTGATTAACCATGTGAGTTTACTGCATTGAAATTTATTCAAAATAGTTGTTTCCACATTCTCTCTGCACGTTTACACTTTTCCCAATAAAATTTCAAATACAAAATTTCAAATGTCATATTGAATATGTAAAATAAAATGCACTTACTGAAGAACTCAGGAATGAGCAAAAAGATTTTCATGGAAAAATCAACCCTACGCCCATCAACCCAACCTAATGCTGCATTCCAGTATGCTGGGAGATGGGAAGTTTTCAACATTCAACTCGTTAAAATGCCTTGGAACGCCTGTCCAAGCCAGAGGTCCTTGTTGCAAAGTGGGGCCAGATAGATGTACCCTGACCTCAATGCAAACTACAACGTGATGTCAACACAACAATGGCAGCGCACAGGTGTGCAAGTTTGCAATGAAAAAAAACTTCACAATGTATAATTAGCTCATCCATCATTTTGCCTTTTCCATCTTGCTTGCGTATATGAGAACACTGTACTGTCAACAGTCAAAATGTCTCTTCAGTAACAAAGCAAATAGCTTAGATCTGCAATATCCGTGTTTGTTGTTTATGTTCAACATGGATCACCTGGAATACTTTGAGGTGGGATGTAGTTAACTATAAGTGAGATATATTCTACCTCTCGTCACTCTAGAATGCAGCATAAGTCCCCTACAATCAGCGTACAAACTGGTACTATTAGCAGCTGTTAGCTTAGAAAAGGAATTAGCTAACATCAACAGATGACCAGCTCTGCCTTTATGAGCTCCAAGCAAGGCTTCAATACCTGAAAAAGTAAAACTCACCCTAAAACGAAATAGCAATTAAATTAAAAGTAGAGAATTTCACAAAGTAAAACTTAAATCCCTTATGTACTTGTAAAATTAGCTGAAATCAAAAACCAAACTAAAAGTCCTTAAGCTAATTAAAAATAATTCAAATGTGTAAATTTCAAAAGAATAACTGGTGCAGAGGGGATTTTAAAGACAAGTGGAGTTTGTACATTTTCCTTTTATTACTGATTTTCCATTATGTTTCCTTCCTACTAAAAAAGTAAAGATTTGAATACCTCAGTCTTACAAAAACTCCTAGTTTATTTCTCAAGGTCATTGAGTGGAGAAGATATCTCCAGCCAATTCAATGAAAGACAAACAGACATGAGTGAAGGATGGGTTTTATAAGAATCAGACAAGCTGTCGACAGGAGGATAAAGGAAAAAAAAAACCCTGCCAGAGATTCATGAGGATAACTCTCCAGCGTCTGCGCTTTCCTTTTCTTCCTTTGTAAAGCTTTGATTGTGAGGAAATATGCTGCTGTGGATGTCTCGTCCAAAGTGCTTTTCATGAGCTCCAAATGTGGAGTTTCAGAGCTGCAATGAGTCAGACATTGTGTTGGCCAGGAGATAAGGGAGGCCAGGTGACAGACAATGTCTCAGCTTCCTCTGAGTTGTGGAATAAATGCTGTTAATGTCAGGCCATTTCCTTTAGTTTTTACAAGAATAGACTTAGAAGAACTAAGGCCGATTTTCAGAGTGCTTAGCACAGTTTAGATAAAATTAATTTTGGAAGCTTTTTCTTATACCACTTCCAGCTGGTCTTTTGCTCCTTAGCCTCCTTGAGCCTCCAGTGTTTGAATATGTATTATGAATGTAAATAGAATAATAAAATGTAATTTTCTACGCACATTTGAAGTCATGTTGTCCATATGAATTGTCCTAATACAGTACAGGCAGCACTGTGATTTGTATTATTATAATTAAGTTGAAAATCATGAACAAAGGTTTTTTTTTTTTTAACATTAAATTCTGTTTCTTCAGCTAGTTTTTCTGTCACGCTGCAGTTTTAATCAAAAACCTTAATCAACAAACCTTGATGAATCTTCACCAATCTGAGGTAAGATCATATTGAGAGAAATCCTCAGAAAAGATATGAAACGTATTTTCAAAATCTATTGCAACCAAATAACAGATTCAGATGAGAACAGGAACACCTGATCATTGGTGAGTTGACAGAAAACTCTTGAGTGCTTTATAGACACATTTAACATGATCACATCAAGTTGACACAGTGGCGTTGCCTGCTGAACCCCCATTAGTGCTTGTGTTACTCCATATAGATCTACTTCTGAACCAGTTATTTTTTTGTTGCTCTGGCTAAATTAACTCCAGTATTTCCCCCTTTTTTTCTGAGCTTGTTTTCCCCTTCATCTAAATTTAGTGTGTCAACACAGAGGATGTTGTAATGATTGCAAAGCACCCTGAGACAAACTTGTGATTTTTGGTCGTATAAATCAAAGCTAATTGGCCTTGACTATCATTTTTTGCTGTTCTATCCTTGGACAGGACACTACAGATTTACAGGAATATCCTGGCAACGAGGAGACCCATTTGCTGTCAAAGGCTCATGTAAACAGCTTAACTCAAATAAGACCTTAACAGCTCTATGGCCCACAGCCAGGTTACTGCACATGTGAGCGTAACCACTACGTTGCAGCACCACATCACCGCGACAAATTACTGAGCTCTTGTAGACGGTGATTAAAATAATTTTAAATTTTGACTTCTTGTAAAACCTTCCTCCTATTTTAGTTGCTTGCTGTCAGGTCTTGAAGTTGCGGTGTAGCGTGGTAAACTTGTCGACTTGTTTCAGTGTCCGGGTGTCATCTGCCATGCTATGCAGATCTGATTCTGTTATGAGTCATGAATCACTGTGCTATCATAGTCTCTCCTGAAACTCCAGGGAGGACAGCTCTTGTCACAAGCTATTGTGGTTTGTTCCATCAGACTGATGTCTAAGTGTGTATGTTGTGTTCCCAGCAAGTAATTAGCCACAGCCCTACACCCCCAATAACACAATTATATCCACGGCTGTTACTTTTCTCCACACCCACTGCAATAATGAATGAACTGCAGGTTAATGAAATGTGTGTGTGAAATGGAAGATGCCTCTTGAAAGAAAGTTTCACACTTCTAATTCATTAACAGATGAAGCCTGAGGCACAATCCACAAAAATGATGCAGTACTAAATTTATCGCTTACTTTGCAACTTCTCACCTTAATCATTACAAAACGAAAGCTTGTGAATGTCAACATGAGGCACAGCTTGTTAATTTTATGCACAAGATAGATATTACTGTACATTTATGCATGCCGCTTTCCAAAATACAGCTGAATGTTCACATTTTCCTTTTTAGGAGCAATGCTTTGTGGGCGCCAGTTATCATCATATTCAGATTTGTCATGAAGAAGCCTTGGGAAGTTTGCCAGCTCCCAATCTGTCGGATAAGTTTCTGTTTTGTGCATTGTTTGTTTGTGTATGCATATGGTTTATCCCAAGTGCCACAGTGTTAGTTAAAAGTTTCACACTGCTTTGCAGAATCTACGTGTCTGTTTGGAATAAGCACAGCTTTAATTGCTGGAGATGCAAATCGAAGCAGCTTTCCCTCCACCATACTATTGGGTCAGCCCTACAGATGGTCATGGTGTACAGTTACTGGTTGGATTTTCACTTAAACATCTGGATGATGGAATTAAACCACTTTATCTCCCCATATTGTCTAATCTCACAGCATTCTCAGTCAGATTCATATCAGCATATGGTAGTAATGTATGAGGTAAAGTAAAAAAATAAAAATAAAAAAACCCCTTTCCTGTAGTTTTGGTTGTATACCACCTCATGAATAGAAAGTAAAAAAAAAAAAAAAGTCCCTGAGGAGCGAAAGTCATTGTTAACATAATAATTCTTCGCAGCTATGTATACAGATACTAAACCCTCTCTGTCTTTACATAGGCCATCTGATGGTAATCATTACAGCTCTGTACCTATGAAAAGTACATAGTACCATCTGTACCCTGTGTACCTTACTTTACTACACATTGCTTGTGTGTGTTTTGCAGTTAAAGCCAATAAGAAAGGGAAATTGAGAGGAAGCCCTTCAAATTACACCAAACAATAAAAGTAAAGGATAGATGATGACTTTTTAGAGATAGCTAACCAAATAAAGGAGAAATATGTGTTAATGGCCTCCAATGGCTTCAGTTTTTCTTCATGTAAAATGTTCAAGTCTCTATGGCCCCATTCAGATCTTAACATATAGTTTTTGCTTTTTCTTCTGGTATTACAATGTGTCTCCACATGCATCTTGAGTGATTGGATGTCTCTTCCCTGCTCACTCTGTATGCAAATAAACAACCTCTAGTAGTCTAAAACGTAGCGCTTTTCTTGTAAGCATTGTGGATGCAGCACAAGCTGTCCAAGTTGAACAGGCTTTGGCTTTGTAATGTTTCTTCTGTCAGAAGAGTGAATGTTTTAACTGTGACTGTGTGGGAAAACAAAAATTTCAGCACATTGTTGTGCAGAGGCTACGAGGAACCAGGGTGCTTTGTCAGTGGTTTTTGGATCAGTGTGGTAATGGTCGTTGGGAATCGATCCATTTTAAAGATCAATACAACTTTGACCATTGCTTTTGCTTTAATTAGGTTCTTTTGCATGAGTGATCAATGCATCAGGGTGAGAAGAGAGGTGGATGGAGTGATTACCCATCATGCCTGTTGCCTACAGTACAAGCCTGTGGGGGTAGTGTTATGATCTGGAGTTGCTTCAGTTAGACAGGTCTAGGTTCAGCAATATTATTTATCCAAAAACAATGGAAATACATGTTGAAACATTGCATGAGCTTATTGAAATGATCCCACTGCAAATGAAAGTTAAAGCCAGTTCAATGAAATATTAGTGTGAGACTTTTGCCAGCCTGTGTTAGGTCTTTAAAACGCTTAAATATTCCACTATTGAAGCACAAAAGAGAGGGCGTCAGCTGAATAGGCAATCCTTTAATCTGTCCCAGGACACATTAGTGTTCACACTGTTAAAAGACTGGGACCATATGCGGCCCAGACCAGCTCTAAATGTGGTCTGAGAGATCAGGTCTTGAGTGTATTCCCAGTTGAGATTAATGCTATCCACTTCTTTATTCTTCATCATATCACCCATATCACTTACAATTCTATATACTATCAGACTGCTAATATGTCTAATATTTGATGATTTATCTATAATTAAAGAGCTTTAGTTAGGGTCGATTTTTGTGATGCTTGGTATTTGCATTAAAGACGATGCCCTGTGGTTGTGGTCGATGCCCTGAAGCTCATAGCTTTAGGTGAGATTGAGCTACCCAGATCCTCTACCCGACTCGCTCTCCCTCCGTTTCTTTCCTGCTCTCTCACTAATCTCACATGGCCTGGAGGCACTCTTCTGTGTTTGGTGGTTTAGTTTGGTTTGTTGATCTATGGTGAAAATTCCATCAAAGGGATCATTTGTTTCACTATTCAGGATTAGTATAATTGTGATACAGAATGACTGAGTGCAGCTCATTTTGTCCAGCGTTAAAATTCCCTTTTAAACGGCTCAGTGGGACTTTTTAAAAATAGTTTTAGTGAATTAAGCCTTGCTAAATATTTCATCCTCTTTGTTCTCATAGCATCTTCAGTCTTTCTTTTTGATCATGTCAAGATTAGGTTCATGACAGCAACAAGCCCTGCAGTATTTGCTTGCTGTCCCTGTTGATGTGTGTGACATTTTAGAGACCATGTCAAAATAGCCTCAACATGGCGGTGAGCGCTGGTCGTTGGGGTGTGAAGGAAGGCTTTGGCAGCTCTCCTTATTTCATGATTGATTTAGCTCTTCTGGCCAAACCAATATAGGCCGAAAGGCCTGTGGGATGGTCAAACCAAGCAGACAGCTCAAAGTGATGTTTAACTGGATGAGACATTTTCCTCAAATCTAAGAGTATTATGAGTATCCTGACCTTTTGTGGGCATTCAGATGATGACACTTTGAAAAAAGACCTCAGGGATCAGACCGACAGATTGACAGATGTTTCTGTTTTTACAAATTATTTCAAATAAAAGTCGGTCACAACTTTCCTAGCATGTATTGTTTGAAACAAATTAAATATAATGTTATTGAGAGATTTGCAGTTGTTTTGTATTCACTAAATTACATAAATGACATTTCAGTCTAAGAGAATATGAAGTGACTGATGAGTAGCATTATTCTGCTACTATTCTGCTCCACAAATCTAATATCACTGGCACCTTTGCAACATATAACATTAATATAGTGTTATGGAGATAGTATTTATTCGCAGAGCTAGATAATGCTCATGATCCCTTTTCACATTTAATTAAGGGAATGTAAATGTCACAGAAATGTCTCTGTTAATTTACACATAGCAGGGACTGCTTTTGAACACTTACCTTTGTGGTTTGTTCTGATGACTCAAGAAATCGTTAGATAAACAGAACATTATAGAAAATGCATAGAATGAGTGGTACCAAAGATGAGGAGGAGAAAGCATATATTTATGGTATTTTTTATAAACATTTTAAGGCTCCTTATCTGGCCTTTACCTGTGATTAGCTGGTTTTAGGTATGTGTTAATGTGGCTAGCATGTTTTAATGTTTATTTGCCAAGCTGTAGGAATTTTAGGGCTGTGTTATATTGGAATAATCATACCAACATAGTGACCTTGTTTCAGGTCAGACTCCAGAGTAGTGTTGTAGTCTGAATGCACAGAAACTGAGAGTTTTTGGAACAACTGCTGCTGCTTGATTGAGTCTTATCAGTCACTACGTATCTAATCTCCTTCTTTTCCAGAGGATAACACACGATTCCATCATTGTGTCTGCTAGCAGCTGTTGTGCAGTTAATTTTTGTCTCATCCTACATGTTATCAGATACTACTGACTACTTGGAGAGAAGATGTTATTCAAACAATTTCTGAATCCAGTTTCCAGAGTCTGGTTATTGTTGGCCTTGTCCATTCTGTAATAATCAATTCAGCTCAGATAATTTCTGGATTTTTGCTCATCTGGACAGAGATAGTTTCATTTTAAAATACCAACTATGAACAAAAAAATAATTGTATAAACAGATGCTTTTGTCTGGGAGTTAATTTACAAAGATTATAAAAATGATAAGAAACAGCTGAAATTACTTTTACCATTTTACCATTCATTCTTGAACATCCGTACACTACAGATGAAAAACTTTATACAGGTTCACTCATCATATATACACAGTTTTTGGTCATCCTTTCTCTAGCACGTATAATTCCTTACAGCTGACGTTGCTTTTCTTTTTGCAACCATATTTTCCTCTTTGATGTTTTTCACCTATTCCTACTCATTTACAGATTGTGGTCAATGACTAGCATACATTTTATTTAGGATAAACACATCAGCAATGATTATGATGGGTGAATTGGAATGATTCCACTTGTAGAATAGTAATGAGTAGAAAAAAGGGGAAAACAAGCATGTTTTCTTTTTTGTATTGAGCTTAAAAAGTTATAACATGTGCAGCCCTAAGGTGTGTCAATAATTCTAGGACTCCAACCTGCAGGAGGTGATTAGCTCAAGGGCACAAATTTATCTCAAATGTGTTTAGGCTGGAAGGTTTATATCTAAGACAACAAGGCTATATCTCGTTTTTTGCATCTTTATGCATGCAAACTTTCTCTTGCTGTTAATTCTGTTGCAGCCCTGATCATTGAATTTCGCATTGTGGGATCAATAAAGTCTAATCTAATCTAATCTAACTAATTTTCTGATCTTCCCAGATAATTAAAGAAAGGTCTCCACTCTTTAGTCACTCGTAGATCACTTTCTGTGTCATACCAGTCTTAATTTTCCAAGCAATTATTTGGCTCCAACCATTTGCACAGAGCCCAACAGATTATTTGTACTCTAATCTGCACATCTCCCCTATTCACCGGGTGTGACTCGTGTTCAGTTCAACCATCCTCTATTGTAAATTCCTCCCTCTGTTCGCTGAGAATGTGCTGGCTCCGTGACTTTCACCGCACATTTGTTACACTGCAAATGAAAAAATCCCTGCAGTGTAACAGGAGATCAGAGAGATGTTGCGTCTCAGAAGTTTGTATGCCCTGGACTAATACCTGCGATCATTCACCTGGGTGGTGCGATGGATAGATCATAATATTCTCCTGGAGGTGAACGCAACAGAAGGCGGCCAAGATTGGATGACCAAAATGTTCCGCTGCAGGAACTAAACAATCTAAAACTGTTAAGACTCCATTACATGTGTGATTTGTATGGATTTGAAAGGACACTTAAATCAGAAAATAGGTCACGAGCAGTCGTACAATAATTGGATTTAAAAATTAATAATATTAATGAGACTCAGGGAATTCCTTTGCTTTCTTGACTTATTCATAACACTAGACTGTCTGAACTGATTTATCTAATTTATTCTACAGTATTGTGTCAGTCACTGCATAGAGGTGACCTGTACATGCATGATTATTTTAAAAGTGGGTTAGTTATACTGAACAAGTATTTCTGCTAAACATTTTTACAAAGTAAATAATTTCAGATGGGTTAAGTTAGGAGTTTAATCACCTGGTAAAGCAATTCAGCTATTGTTTTAATAGTATCATAGGACAACCATTATTGCAATTGTAATGCCACTCATTTATTAATTTTTTTTTCTCTCTGTTCACAGCTGGCATTAACATTTGTTTGTTCTCATCGTAAGTGCACAGCTCTAATGCCAGGGTTGAGTTTACCCAATAAACACTAGTATTTGATCACTCAGACCACATTCAGAGGTGGACTAGGGTGGACCCAGTTGGGAAATTCCAACTGGTCAAGGCAGACGTCCATCCTCCAGAGTTGGGGTCTACTCCAGGTTTCTACCTGTTAAAAGGAAGTTTTTCCTCCCACTGTCACCAAGTGTTTGCTCCTGGAGGATTCTGTTGGATTTCTGTAAATTGGCTTAAGAGTCTGGCTTAGACCAGCTCTAAATGTAAAGTAATGTAACAGTCCAGATTTAGGAGCATGCACAAATTGCAAAAATGGAAAAAAAATATAGCCTACAAAATGATTTGTGGTCACAATTTGGATGCATTGATAGTGAACAAAAATGAATTGTGTAAAACATGTGAAGAAAGTGCTACTTTTGCAGTTTTTTATGCAACTACTAAGTTTGCATCATTTAGCTTTAAAAGTAGATTTTCCAAATTAGGGCTGCAGCTAATGAATAGTTTAAGTAATTGAGTATTTTACAGAGCATTTCTTTGATTAATCGAGTAATTGGCTGTGACAAGGTAAGAGAGAACTTTCAGTAAGTCGTGCACCATTTTGTCCGTGTTTTTGGGAAATTAACTGTACAAATCACGGGTGTACAGCTCGCTGCCTAAATCTACGCTTGTCACAATCGTAATAAACTAGCCACACATTGGACAGTAGCCATAACTAACAGAAACCTAGCCTTCCGCAGGGCTAACATTATGTTAGTAAGGTACATTTACGTTAATCTCATTGATTTGCGCTACATTAATTTTATTTTAGCTCAGGTCCTTTGCTCCATTCTGAGTGTCTTTAGAGAAGATGCTGCAACATCATAGATGTCCTGTTGTGGTATGGAAGGACCGTGTTACAATGGATACATGTCACAGTGTTCACCTTGGTGTTCAGTCTGAAATGCTTCCACACTTTAGACATTTTCTGTTTTTTTTTTTTGTCTTTCGTCATCGTTTTCACTCGCCTATTCCATCTTCCTGCTGCTTCAACCGAACACTTCCGCATCCTCCGTCATCTTCCTTTGCGTGAGTGACATATTCACGTTGTGCCACATTAAACAGTGTGTGTGAAATGCCGCGCTTTGAGCTTTACAAGTAAATAAGCCATTCCTCGAGGCAGAGAAAATTCCTCGATCATTTTTGTAATCAAGGTACTCAACTTACTCGTGGAAATCATTTCACCCCAATTCCAAATTGAGTAATATGTGTGTTTTCCTGAATAACCAAGCAAGAATTAAAATCATAATCACAACCTCAGATCACAACAATGCCCACAATAATCACAATATGAATTTTTCACCAAATCCTGCGTCCCTTGTATTACATTACATTTCTGCTAAAAGGCCTTCATAAATCTTGCACAGTTCAGCATTAATGTGGAATCTTTCAGCCCTTAATCAAATCCATCCTGTCAGTCAGCTGTGATACCTGGTAGCATTTTAACAGAGAGAAAGAGTTAATGTAGATATTGTGAGCTACTCTAAATGGAAGAGAAATGTCATGTATAAATGCTGTTGAACGCTGATCTTCATCGATATACTGTAATTATGTGTATTGTTTGAAAATGTCATCTGTGCATCATGGTTGTAAGAACTAAGGCAGAGATAAAAACCCAGTAAAACAAGAGCCCTCCTACTTGTTTGGAGCTTCACACTGACCAATCTGTGACTGTCCTCCTGTTGCCAAGCACAACAAGAGCTCAGACACAAGCAGTAAATTTGAAAGCAGGGCCTCTTGTGCCTTATGCCTTGTCCGCTGGCTCCCTCCGACCCAGGAGGATTAAATCCGGCCACGGGGATTTCTTTCAGGTAGCCGATTTATGGAGCTTCAGCTGCGAAACAAAGAGTCTGAATGCGTTTGAAGTGTGTAGATGAAGACCCTAAGACAGCACTTTGAAAATGCTCCCACTGGGATTGAGATCTCCTCAGCCACACCTGTCAAAGCAGCGCTCAAATTCACAGCGTAACCTTTGACCTGGACCGAGACCCACCTTCCACCTGCGCCTTGTCTCCCCACGCACTGGTCAGACTCGCTCAGGTTGAGATGGCTGTGTGTGCATGGGGTGGAGTAGTAAATGCACCGCCCACATGATCGATGATATGTCATGACACAAAAGCAAAGTAATGATATTTCATTAAGCTGATAATTCTGCCTGAGTGCATAAGCTTTGCCTTGTGGCCTAGATTTTCTCACCTCTTCAGAAGCGATTGATTCAACCACCTCCTATTTTTCTACATTTACTAATTAGCTTTAGTGATTTCCTAATTCTTTGACATTCAACCTTGAATTATTCCCTCCTCCACACATAAAAATAAGCATTTGTTCCTGTTCTGGAAAACTAACAAAGCATGTTAATGTTCTTGTTTATTCCATGATCAAACATAACCATTCTCTTCTCTGGAGGAAATCTCCCTTTGGGCTAATTTCTAGCATTGTTACTTGCATGTTTGACAAATTAGACTCTGGGAAACTCAGAGAGAACAAGAGGGGGAGGGAGATACTGATACTGACATTAGCATTTCATCCCTCCTTTGTTACCCAGTTCTGGCAGAATTCAAAGGTTTGTTGACTTAGCAGGTTTTGGGAGGATTGAAGGGGTTCACTCTGAAGGGTCATCCACTGTGGGATGGGAATGCTGTTTTCCACTGGCGTGATCCAGAGGGGTTTTAGCACTGAACACAGGCTGGGCTCTTATTTCTTTTCTTTTCTTCCAGAGGGCACAGGTGTGGGATCTCCTTGACACCAGAAACCTTTTTTTTTCCTCCTCTCTTACTGTCTGTCATTGATTGAAGCTCAGGCCACTGGCCCATCACACCGAGATCAAATATGAACCCAAGCTGGAGGAAATTTTAATTTCCAGCCTTATCATATTGAGCCACAACTGTGTAATGAATCAATACTGTGGTTAATTCCACCATAAACCATCCTCGACAGTTGATTCTGCAGCACTGGATACATACATCAACAGTATGAGCGCTTTCAGACAGAGCAGCATATTTCTTTGTTTTGGATTTTTGACAAATAAAGCCTCAGAATTGTTACAGCGTATCCTCACCTCACTGATCAAAAAGCATCTTCTCCTCAGTGCAGTTTTAACTTGTGTAACAAATAAACAATGATTTTAATAGAGCGCCTTTTATGCTCAGTCACCCTATCATTTCTGGGACATGTCGAACACAGGCAAATGGAAAACCAAACAAGCCCATTTCGCTCTGCTATTCAGTGAATCAACAGGCATTAAGCTGAATAGGAAACAGCCCTATTTTCTTTCTCTCTGGAGGACAGAGGCACCGAGACAGACAAGCTGTCGCTCTCTCTCTGCAGATAGCGACAAGAATAAGGATGCCGGGAACAATAGGAGAACAAGTAATTGTTAAGTAGCCTTGTTGCTGTCAAGTCTAGATGAGCCTAAGACCACCTTCTCCACAAGCTAAACACTGAGGACAGCAGGTGGCTTCTATCAGTCTCCCAAAAATTGATTAAATCTGATCTTTCACAATTTGGGCTCTTCTTTTTCTTTTGAGTTCTGTTCTCACATTTGACCCTAACCCTCCCAAAGAGTCCTGGCACACTGTAATTCAAATTGGACATGCACTGAGTGAAAAATTAGCATAATGTTTGGCGTTATCACCACAGGATACTTTTATGTCGACAGACCTGAAGTTCTCATTTTTATCACTTAGGGAAAAATGACAATAACAATCTTCCATGTCTCAGACTTGGATTCAATATTCATCTTAATTGGTGCCTGGCAGGTTATACAGAATGGAGATGGATTTGAAGTCATTTACTGGAAGTTCTTGACAGGCGCAGTGGAAGAGAACGTCAAGCCTTGTGCTGGCATACATAGCTTGAAAATCATCTGTCAAAGTGTAGCGTATCTAAGGAGAAGGCTGCCTGTCATCTTCTATGTACATCTAACCATGCACAAGGGTGGATTTGATCAGGAACTATGTTGTACTTCTGGTGTAAAGCACATTCATCAAGTTGATATTTGGTTGACAAGACAAAAAAAAATATCCTGCAGAAGCAAAGATGTTTTTATAATGAGATGGTTTTGAGCTAAACATAGTGCCAAAAGGTTTGTTTTTTTTAAACTAATGAATTGCACTGTGTTTCTACACCAAATGTTCATAAGCTTCATTCACGATCAGATAGAGTTTACTCTCGTAAAGATACAAAATTGTCTTTTTATCCTGATTTTGTTCCATCACACAAGACTGGGTTTGTCGGTTTTGTTTCGCAAAGCATTGCTGACAAGTGCAAGGCTCAGCAAGCCAAATTATCAGTGGAAATCTCCACTCTAAGTTCTTTATTTCCCCTCAAATCAGTGAGGGGAGCAGCAAGGCGTGATTGATAATGATATTGAGATTGATTGTCTAAATCCCTTCCCACAGTTCAAAGTCCCCAAACAGATAGTATATATACATGCAATTCAGTGCACAGATAGGACTTGGCAGGAGCTGCCAATAGATAAGTGAAATAGGGCCAGAGTGAAAAGGCCTATCAGTCCCTAAGGGGCTTAGCTGCAGGATTCTGAAGCTCTAAACTGGCCATGGTGGAGGGAGATAGTCGACATTGGTTTTAAATTACCCAAGATTGCCTTGTGGTTTTGGTCTACGAGGACGTCAGCAGACAAGATGTTTGTTAAAACAAGTGCAGACATTGAGGCAGATTGGGGCGAAGAGCAGACCTGCGATTTCTTAGCCAGACAGAACAGGTTGGAAGCCTGGTAATTGCAGAATTGGCAGAGGGGCTAAGGAGGTCTTTCAGCAATGATATCTGCCACAGGGACTGAAGTGGTGGTGATGCTAGAAAAGGGATCAGTGTCTGCCCTGAGAGGATATTTTATCTGATACCACACAAGCTCATCAAGCTCAGCCCATCTGCATTGTTACAAACCTTTAAAGTAACTGGGTAGAAACCAGACCAGTCTAAATGTTGCTAATTGTCATACAGGTGTTCAGTACCTACAAAGGCCTATATAAACTTATGCATGGCAGTAGACACCATTACCATTTCACCCGCTGTGTGTCAGAGGCTGTGTAAAATCTTTCTCCATGACATTCCAAACTAATCCCAACTCTTTCTCAATCTGATCCTGATAAGTCCTGCTGTTGACATCTTGAAATACGTCTGTGTCATCAGTAATGAAAAAAAACAAAAAAAAACAACAATATTCAGACCTGGTCATTCAGTATAGTCAGAATCAGCTGACCTCATTTTATGAACACATAACGTTACTAAACCTAGACCTGACCAACTGAATCAACCCTGAATCAACTCCAGATCATAACACTGCCCCCACGGGCTTGTACTGTAGGCACTAGGCATGATAGTTAAATCATTTGCCTCCCTTCTCAAGATGCATTTGATTCTGAGTAACATTAATGCCCGTGGACAACCGTTTTCTTTTTTTTTTAAGTTGCAGTAATTGTTGCCTAAAATTCAAATGGAATATTCTCCACTAATTACAGCTATGTAGCTGCTCTTTGACTGAGGGGTGTCAGAATCAAGGACTAACACAAACTGCTGCCCGCATCAACATTTGCTTTTAACAACGTCATTTTTTCTTTGAAATTTGTGTGTGATAAGGACTGCAGATTTAACCCATAAGGACCCAGTGCTACTTTTGTGGCTGTTCCAAAATACTTGTCCCTCCATATTTAACCCTTCTTAAGTGATTTATCACCATTTATTATATTATCTTCTGTATTTTGTATATTTTCAGTGAAAATCAGGTATTTCCTTATATTTGATTTACTGATCATATAGAGATTCATTAAAGCTCAGATTGAAGTTGAAGGTTATTGTATCAGAAACAGAAAGAAATGTTGAAAAAGTGACTTTTAGTAAAATCTATCGTTAACTGAACATAAACTTAGTGTCTCCATCCACTGTCATTGATCCAACTTCATGAGTTTTACTGGTGAATCAGTGTTGTAGAAGATGACGGTGTTTCCATGGTGACTATGGAGCCTCCAAATGGGTCGTATCTGATGACCATGGCAAGATGAATAGCTGTATTTTACACCAATTATTTCAACGTATTTAGTGGTTCCAATATATTAAATATTTTAGATCAGTAGATGATTTAGGTCGCCAGTGGCTGTTTGGGTCTTTATGGGTTAAGAACATAAAAGAACACGATGTAATCTTACAAAGAAGCAATGTCAATGAAGCTTCAACACAAGGACCTGTATTTGAAACAGACATACTCAGAATCCCCAAAAACACCTTATTTTTCATCTAATGCTTTACCACATGTCTTCTTTTTTCAATTTTCCTTTTTCTTCCTCACTGTGCTTCCCACACTCATTCAGTGGCATTCAGAGTAGTACAGTATCAAACTTCTACATTCACATACATGGCTTTTAATGCCAAAAGTTTACTTTTGTTACAGGTGCAATAACAAAAGCCCTTTTAAGTCCGACTTGAAAATCTTTAGGAGAAATTGGCTCCTGCATTGAGGGGTTGAGGTATTGATTCAGGCCTCTGGCTCAGTCCAGGAAAAGATGGATAGATTTCTTTGAAATGCACTCTGCGTGAGAATATAAAGACTATTGTGTGTTCTCACTCAGGAATAAATTGTTTCATGACATATCTGGGGCCACCTTTTTAGCTTCAAGCTGCCTGCTTCTCTTGAAAGGGGAATGTTGACAGGGTGGAGCACATTCATTTGTACTCCCCAACTCCCCACACCTCATAGAAGCTTTTATTGAAAGTTAAATCTCCTTCAGAGAGTTGGCAGCCGCTCGTTGGGATATCTATTTCAGCAGCTTTGGAGGCTGATTATATGAGGTTTGTGCCACACACTGGCAGCAATATAAACCTCCTACAGAAAGGAGGGCTATTATGATGTTATTGATTGATGCATTCATCTGCATGGATGGGTACTGTCTCCTCCTCAGAAGCAGCCATTGATATTAACAGAATGCAACATGTGATTGGGGACACTTTGCTTTAGTTCATGACATTTGCTAACATTGGTGAGGTTGCACAATAAAGCCTGTGAAGGCATGTATATACACTGCTCAAAAAAATTAGAGGAACACTTCAAAAACACATCAGATCTAAACGGGGGGAAAAATGATCTTGAATATCTTTCCTGATAATAAGTAGGTGATGTATTAGTA
>JAPQRP010000011.1:29745875-29762789 GCA_037367295.1 Apogon hyalosoma | reverse complement strand
TTTTTTTTTTTTTTTTTTTTTGTCCAGGGGGTACTCGACTGTAAAAAGTTTGAGAATCACTGGGCTATAGTATGGATCTGCTCCAAAATGTATGCCCCACTTTTCCAAGTTTCATGAAAATCAGAACATTTGTGCATAATAGAAAAACTCAGTGTAATGACAACATGAAGACTTTTAAGTTTTTTTTTTGGCTACAAAACAGTCCTTAATTTGACCAAATATAATAATTTTTTTGAGTCGTTGCACTCAAACTCAAATGTAGTGTTCTTATTATTACTACCTAAAATAATCTTGCATACATTTCTATTTCAGCATTATGACCTTCATTTCCCAAAAACAGCCATATGAATGTACATCTAGCATCTAGAGCTGGAGCAACTCATGTTTTACTAATTCATTTTTCATACCAGTCTCCATGTTCTCCATGTTCAGCCATCATCGTAATAGAAGGTGAAGGTGGCCTACATCGGAATAATAATAAATCTGTTCCTGTGAATACCATAGACAATAGCAGAGCCCTGGCCTTTACAGAGTTGCAGAGACAGGCCTTGAGTGCGCTGAGAGCTCTCTATTTTTAATTGGTCTTGAACACGGCATTGTTAAGGCATAAGAGATAGAGAAAGAGAAGGAGAGAGGGAGAGAAAACACCCCTTTGCATCACTAGCACATTAGCACAGCGCTAACACAGTGTCATTATAATTTGCTCTTAGTATGGCTGGCTAATTAGCTTGTCATGGGGAAGCAGGTCCTGCAGAGTATGTGGTCATTAGGCTGGAAGAGCGTAGAAACTGAATGACAATCAGTGTTCCCCTGTCATCTTCTTCTCTTCTGTTTGACAGTGACAATAGCAACACAATGTATTTTTATGTCTAGGTTGGTCAATGATGGGAGAAAGAGATTTTTCCCCTGCTGTGTTTGGGTTCATTGACCCAAATAAAGACTATTTGTACATCTCAGATTTAGTAATAGGAGCTTCACACTGTTGGTTGTTCATAAGGCAGGAAGACATGTTAACAGTCAAATTGGAATTTCCATCAGGTAATTTCATGCTAATGGTCATTGCATTGAGCATTACTAAATAAGAAGTGACTTCTTCCACAGTCTACCTATTGTTTTATTAATATTTAATTAACATGGTGGTAAAATGCACAAATGCCGCTTGAGGGATCTGATATTTTCATCTGTAATTACCAACCAAGAGCACTGCTGCACATAAATTTCCTCTGCAGCATTGTCACAACGTGGCTGTTTGAAATGAATAGTAAACAGCCTGTTTTAATCATATGGGGAAAGCAGTGGTATCAGCATCTTTGTCTTTGTAACATGAGCTTCAACTGAACAATTCATCAACTGATTATTAGTGCTGGTTCGCATCATACCAAAGGTTGCTGATGGCTCAAAGGGGGGAAAACACACCAAAAAAAGTGTTCTGGGCCCCTGAGCAGATGGTTGAATGTTATTAAAGAGACCTCGCAAGCCACACTGTGTGTAGAGTCACCTGATTAATGTTGGACAAACAAGTGTCTGAAAGTCGATCGTCCTGCTGCCCTTCTGCATGTACCTTACATAACTTCCTGTGTACCTTCAGAAATAATTAAACCCAGCACAATCAGACAGGAAAAGAAACTGTTACTTTTATACAATAGAAAACGTACAATACAAATATTACATGAATAGCACTTTGAGAACACAGTCATACCAGTTTTTCCTATAGAATAACAGAGCTGTGTACAGAAACAGTGAACACATTCAACCTTAACCTAAAGCAAGGGTTAGGCTTAAAACAGAAAAAAGTGTCAGGCCAGTGTGTGTATTACACTTGATTCTTCTAGATTTTGTGTTTAGTATTTGGCAAGAACACAACCCAAAGTACATCCGTTTAGTCATATCCCAAATGTAACCCTAACCCTAAAATGGGTCACCTAAGACCTGGTGGATGTAAGATTTAGGGGGATTGAGGAGGATGTAATTGCAGAAAAAGAATAAAATATTACTTATAAAGTTTATTTGATAGGGACAATGCAAATTACATAGTATAACTTCTACTTGTTACAAACAAGCTGTAGTAACTGATGATTCACATATAGGGATTATAGCTATTGCTAGTTTCCATCTCCAGTCCCTAGTCAGGCTTTTAGCAGAGAAAAAGAAAGTAAAAAGTTGATGTAAATAAAAAAGAAAAACATTTAAGGCTGCATAAAAATGACAATGTACAATCACAGATGTTAAAAAAAGTAAAACAAAACATACACCCCTACATATACACATAAGTAGGAATATAATATATGTAAATATTTCAAGTCACACTGAATTACATAAAATTACAGTAAAATCTGAATTGTTAAAAATGCTCACATCTCCAATTTTGTTTTAGCCAGTCTTTGATGCTTTTGTTAAAAGTTTTTATATTTTGTGTTAATTTTATTTCTGTGGGCAGTGTGTTCCACATTTGAGAGCCTTTTATAGAGAACACCGACTGCCCCATGGAGGTCTTTCGATATGTGATTTTGCAGTTACCACTGGTGGTACCTCTTGTCTTCTTACCATTGTTTTGTCTCATGATAAATTTACATAAAATCCCTGGTGCTAAGTTCTGTAAACATTTAAAAAGCAGTTTCAGGTTTGAGAATTTAATAAAATTAACAAAGCTGAGTAGATGATACCGCTTCAGTATGTGACAGTGGTGCCATCTCCTGGGTTTTTTGGCCATTATTTTTAAGGCTTGGTTACACAGAGAGGTGACAGGTTGAACCACAGTCAATGAGGCTTGGCTCCACACTGTAACACAATAAGACAGATGTGGAAAAAAATCATTGCATTCATGTACAACTACGCCGTTTTGAGTGGTATATGATGCCTAATTAATTTGAAGCAGTTCAGGTTGTTCTTTACTGTCTTTGTTATCTTTTCAACATGTTTGTCAAATTTAAGTTTAGAATCTAAGACTACTCCTAAATACTTAGTCACTTACCATCTCAATTTCTTTTCCTTCTTCTCCTTGAAAATTATGTTTATGTTTAGTATATTATCCCATGTAAATAAGAATGGTGTTTGTTGTCTTAAAATCAGTAGCTTATAGAGGGGGTGAAGTCCTGCCCCTTTTGGCTCTGCCCCACCACATTTTGGAAAAAAAAAATTAATCAGTCTTTGGTCTTTGTTTTTAAATCTCATTTGAATTTTTACCATCATTTACACATGTTTGTCAATTTAATAGACAATTTTACAAGTGAAGAAAGTCACAGTTTGTTGTAAAACTGTTCTGTCACACTGTAAAAATCTATAGATACAAAAAGTACACACCATAACGTGTCATTGTGAGTTTCTTCCTCCACAGTCACTGAAGACGTTGTTGCTGTTTCAACACAACCTGAGTTTAGTGATTTTCACCTCTTTCAATACGTCCTTACTTTTAATACCTCATTCTTGAAGAAAGAGTGTTCTATCAATCGAGTATACTTTGTCAGATTAGCATTCCTACATTTGTCATGATGTTCCAGTAGATAATAATAATGCATAGCAGTTAAAAACTGATGCATGCTGATCTGAAAGGTGAAACACATGCTTTCACAATTGCATATGTATTTTTATACAGCCGTATGCTTATTTTGAGAGGTTAATATACGTGCACAGAGCAGCATTCTTATTGTTATGTTGTTCTGAAGGATAAAGGACGTAAATAGAACAGCTCACCTATAGTTTATACCATGGTATGCTGTTCTGAGAGCTTAAGTCACTTCCACAGAACCGCATACCTGTAGTTTATTCAGTGGTATGATGTTCTTGCAAGTTAATTTACAATTAAGGAGTAGCATATGTATACTGTGGAATGATCTTATTAGAGGTAAATTCACACCCACCCAAAAAGAAGTTTACACAGTAGGTAGATAGGTCAATTAATTTAGTATCGTGACAGGAATAGGTATGACTATGACTAATGGTACTATTAAAAAGCTTTCATAAAGCATGGCGAACTTAGCGAAGTACATGTGTTGGCAAACTTTCATAAAGCACCTCAATATAACAGCGTTTTCGTATTTTACATTAACTATCTAAGTAATATATGAGATGGACTGCAACAACAGAACGAACGATGTGCAACTCGCTATAGTTACATAAGTTGCACTGCAACAGCGGCAGCAGCATTATGTAATTTCTTACCTTCCATCAGCTGTCTTAAAATCTGTTGGTATGCTCAAAAGATGACTTTTCCCTAGGTATGGTGATTTTCAGCGCACACATGCGTTGTAACACAAGGTATGCTCTTCTGGTTGGTATGCTCAAATGTCAGAACAATGGATGTGACAGCCATTTTGGTGTTGGTAGTGTGAATCATGTAAAGCAGGATACAGTCCACTGAATATACTAAACAACTTTTCTGTCTTTAACTGTGAACTGCAACTTTATTTACCTGTAAAATGGTATTATAAATAGACAAATGAATGTTACAGGATAATTTAGATGGAACGAGTCCTCCATGTTCTGACGTGTGTCTTCAGTAGCCGTGCACAGACTTCCAGTGTCGAGGTGCGTCACTGTCACCTACTATGAGTATGGACCAGAATGAGTATCCTTTAAAAATTCTGGCTCTGACAAGGGGCTTCCACACCTTTTTGCAGCCACTATAAGTAAGACTGGTGAAAAAGTTTTGTATCTTGTCCACTTCCATCTCTTGATTTGGCTGTGGAGCAATTGCACTGCTGTTCCATCTCTTTTTTTTAATGCTGATAACAGCATTGCCATGGACAAAAAAAGTTAATGTGTCTAAATTGTGCAAAATAAAGTATAGTATACAGATATCACAAAATCCAATGTCATCACATACAGAACATAGTCTCAGGGGATAAATTAAACTCCTACTTGAGAGACAAAGAACAAACTTTCACATTCAAGTATGCACTTATTTGTCTCCATGTTCTAATTATTTCGGGGTAATGTTTAGACTTTGCCAAGAGCCAAATTAAAACCATTCAGTCTGTTCACTGACAAACGGTGAAGTGGTCCTCCCCAAACATCAGAGTCAACACATTTAGTATTCCACTTGTGGCTCCTGTCGAAGAGCCCACATTCTAATATAAAGCCTTGCACACTCAGCATACATAGTCTATCAGCAAAATGTGCATGGATTCACTAATGCATTGATGATGCATAGATAGATGAGTTGATTTATTAATTATTTAGGTACCATGTACCAAGATGTAAGATCCTCGCAATTCAAACATGTCATTATCTTTAAAACAAGAAGTTGCTTGTACCTGGCAAACCAAACAGAGGAGGAGGCTGACTCGGTGTCATCACATCTTGCTGTTCTTCCTCCCCCTGCTCCCCCTCCTCCTCTTTCATTGTGTAAACATAACAGAACCCCCACTTGTTATCTGAAGCTGGAGACAGATGGAATTGGTGAACGTTACAAGTGCCGCACAACAAGACAAGTGGGCAAGCTCCAGTCATTGACGGAACAAATAGGGTTTTGTGCGCCGCTGACACTCTTGGGGATTGAGGCTGCTTATTTGAGTTGACGTTCTTCACCCTTTTTAACACCGTATCTGAGCAACTTGCCAGATGTTAAATTTAATGATGAAGATTCACATCCTCTGTGGTTCAGCTCTGCCTCACATGCAGGAGAGCGGAGGTTTTATATTTTACAGGGTATTTGTCTCACCTCTAAGAGAAGTGTTACCTTCCAATCATTACCACACCTTAAAAAGAAGCAGTATTTCAACATAAACTGAGCCTCTTTGGCTCTGTCTCAAATGTTCTTAAGATTTGTGCCATCTCATTACTGTGCCAAGCTAAATAGGATGATGACAAATAGAATGTGTTCTGCATCTTTTTGAAAGTTTGCCAATATAATAATTCTCACTTGTGTTTTATTGGCAAGAGGGGAGAGAATTAGATTAACCTTTAATATTGAACCAAAGCGATAAAATCTAAATGGAGCTTGCTTGGCAAATAGATTTTAACTTATTGATTTCTCATCATTTTCCTTCTTTCTGTCATTGAGGGGAAAAAGAAAAAACACTCCTTTCAAATAGCCAGTATTTTCAGTATAAGCCTTTTTTCCTTCTCTTGTCTTTGTATTTTGATGAATGGTAATGATAAGAGAATTCAATCAGTTCGGAGATAAGAGCATTTTCTCATTATGGGTCATATGCTGGAATTCTCAGCACTAATAGGAGAGGTCTCAGTGCAGTCATTTACCTGCTCTTCATGCGCTCTTGTAAGATAATGTCCTTAATTTAGTTACTGTTAAACCTCAGGACCTAGTTGCCAGTAATAATTAAATTTTCGTAGGGAAGATTCTTGTCTACTCGGTTAATAAACACCAGCCATTTAAGAACCAGCAGATCCAAAGTATTGCTTGTTTGTAGTTAAAAAGAAAAAAAAAGTCAAGTATATAGTACAACAGCAATATTATTCGCGATGTGATACAGGTCGCAGAAACAACATATTCCATTTGGATACTATGAATTAGCCATTATTCCAAATGAAGCATTATATGTTATTTACAGTCTGGTCAAAAAAACAAACTTCTACCAGAATGTAACTCGGTAAATAATTCAGATCCTTCCATTGGATAATTAAAGCAGTGATGAATATATTTCAACTGCAACATTTTATTAACTCTAACTGATGCAGTGAGTAGATTTTCATTTCTTAAGCAGCCATATTTGACCAACCAGTTTAAAAGAGAACTTAAAGTTTGGACTATGATTCAATAGAATAAGGTCATGTGGTCTGATGAGTCCAGACTGACCCTGTTCCAGAGTGATGAGTGCATCAGGGCAAGAAGAGAGGTGGATAACATGAAAACTCAGGGTGTAACCGTGCACTCGTCTGTACCAAACCATTTCGGTTCAGGGCCTTTGATACAATACAGAAGTGTTCCGAAGCAATACATGTAGCCCATGTGAAGAACGCAACCACTCGGGAAGCATGACAACAGAGTATAACAGAGGCACAGAAGCCGGGTCGGACGTTTGAAGCATGGTAGGTTTCACTTGAGGTTTTCAGTAGTTATGGAGCACACACACACCCTATGCCCCCCCCACACCCCTTCACTGATCTCCTTCACTGTACCGAAAATGTATTGAACCTAAATTTTTCTGTACCGTTACACCAATAGTGATTACCCATCGTACCCAGTGCCTACAGTACAAGCCTGTGGGGGCAGTGTTATGATCAGGGGTTGACTCAGTTGGTCAGGTACAGTAACATTATATAATGAGGTCAGCTGAACCTGAATGTACTGAAGGATCAGGTCTGAACATCACTGGAGTATCATAGAAGCATCCTGTGGACATAGAGTGCATTCTGAATTTATGTCTCACTTGAAGCTATTAGCACAGTTAGTGAAGGTCAGCTGTGTTTATAGAGGGAGATGCATAACCAAAATAAATGCCTGCTTTCATGGTCAAAAGGAGAAACAGCACATTTTTGAACATTAAATATATGTATAGGATTTGGATACCAACGGGTTTTTGGATATGTTTTACTGCTAGGTCAACGTTTTCAAAAGGGGGTTGAGAGAAGGAGGGAAGCTGCATTTGCATAGTTCAAGAGATATCACAACAAACTGGAATTTTGGTTGAATATTGTTTTGCATAAGCTACATATACAACTAGGTGATAGCATAAGATTAAGTGACTTTATTGTCATTGTATTTCTGTACCATGAAATTTGGGGGCACATCCTTAAAAGATACTCTAAAAAAACATTCATACATACATATAACATCCAACACAACATTTAACACACAAGCACAATACATTTTTGCAGCCGATATGTTAAAAAGTTAAATATTTCAAATAAGTTAAAGTAAATAAACAAATATTATTGCACATCATAATTTCACTGGGTTTTTAGTGCAGAGTTCAGTGTGGTTATGGCTTTGGGGAAGAAACAGTTTCCAAAGAATATTGTGCTTTTCAGAATAACAAAAGCCCAATATACACGCAGCCCTCTTCCCTTTCAAGATACTTGATTCTGCACATGACACTGCACTTCGTAACTAATGCTCGCTCATGTAATCACCATTGTTTTTTGTTTGGATATTTACGATGGCCCTCTCTAAGCCAGAGAAGAAAAAATACATACATTTCTATTTATTGCCAAGGCATCGTTAGGTGAACTACCAGCTCCTTTCTCCAGCCTCTGATATTTTATGTCTCGAACCAGCGAATCTAGCAGAAGGTTTAAATGTTCCCAAGGTGAACTCAGAGCTTCGTAAAACTACTTTCTCTTTTTATGCATTCTGGGCTTGGAATGAGCTGCAAAACACCATTGCACTCAAAACACTCCCCTCTTAGAATACCTTTAAAGATATTTCATAAACTGACCAGAAAGAAATATTTTTTAGCTTTAAATAACTGCTACTGGAGGTGTCTGTGTTATGGACATTGCTGGTATGGCCTTTTTACCTCTTTTAACTTTCTTATTCTATTATTGTTTTATCATTATTCTTGTTGGTTCTATGTAATGTATGTGATTTAAAAATGATTTCTAATCTAAAGTATGTGTTTTCTGTCATCTCTTTTTGTTCTTTTTTTCCCCCTCTTTTTACCTGTTGAAAATAAAATGTAATGAATCTTGACCAGGAGGAACAGTGGGACATTCCAGGATAAATTAGACAACTAAATAACACTGTGCTACACACATACTATGGTCTACCTTGTTGACCTTTGCTGTGCATGTGAAATGACCTTTTCCTAAGTAATGAAACCTATCATATATATTGAAGCTTAAAACAACCTCCATTATCGTCTATGAACTTTTTTAGCACATTTGTGTGCATGGCAGATGATTTTTCAGCTGATCTGACCTTTGCAAAACATTGAATTAAAAGTATTTTACACAAATATAGGAATATTATACTCCAAGTCCAGTGTAAATAATGCACAATGTTATTGTCAGTTTGTCTTGAGAGAACAGCAACTAGAACTTCAGTCAGCTGCGTCCACTATCATTGCTTCAAGAACATGTTTGTTCAGTTTTTTCAATAACAAGCAGTTTTGGCTCAAATGTGTTCTATGAGGTCACAATAATTATAAATGATCCCTCAAACCATTCCTGAGAAATCATATTCATAGGAAGTCACAGTAACCTTGACCTTCGAAAACCAAAACATTACCTCAGTACATCAGTTCATCTGTGAGTCCAAGTTGATATTGAACCAAAATTTGAAGACAGACCTTTTATTAGAGATGATTTAGATGTGTCTAAAATAAAGCAATAATGGCAGTTTTATTACTTTTATCATCTGTAATCAGTTTTCAACCAATACCGTCCAAATTAAAATAAATAAAGTCATAAAAGTTGGAAATAAGATGACAATTTGATGTGGTTACCTCGGATCTTATTTCATCATTCATCAGTGATTTGTTATTGCTGATGACCTGAAGGTTTTTTAGTATGACATCAGCTCCAACAAAGGATTTCATGTGACAAACATATATTTCCAGAGACAAAAACCTGATGAAATAAAGGCCTTTTTGAGTAGTCTGACTTCATACTAAGGTTAAAAATCTTTTTTTGTATTGATTCTTTAACTCACTGTATGGAAATGTTACACATGATCCCTCACAGGCTCAGCCTTCATGATGGTGAACACATCAGGACGCTTTGCGGGTCAAAAGGCCTTGCTGCTGACACCCCAGCTAAAGGAGAACGACACCCACTGTGTAATCTTCAACTACTACATCGGAGGCAGAGACAACAGCCACCCAGGACACTTAAATGTCTATATCAAAGAAAACAACAGTCCCATGGGGATGCCTGTTTGGAACGTGTCCGGGCCTGCCACTCGTTCCTGGACACAAGTGGAACTGGCCATCAGCACCTACTGGCCCAACTTCTACCAGGTGAGAGAACATGGTGTGTGATCAGCTTGGCTTTATGTAGTATCTCAACCCAAAACTAGGCTGCTTATTGTTGGCAGCCTGTATAGTGAAGCCAAAGTCATTAACGACTGTTCACTGGGTGGAGCAAGACAAATTTATTATTTGAGAAGGTCCAAACAATCACACAATAGCCCATTCAAAACACCTAAGATTATTGATTTGTGGTGATGCCTCGGTATCCATGGTAATCTGTTCTGTCTTCTCTCCATCCGAGACAGTTTTTTTTTTTTTCTCCATTCCTGAAAACTCATTTTCACTTACCAATGCACATGACTGCTGGCCAGGGCAAGGTGATTTCACACTTGCCTGGCTATTAGTCTTTGCTGGGCTTGTTCCACAAGTCCACCAAATGTTAATTGATGCAGAGAGACCCCTTAACCTCCCAATGGGAGATGGTCCCCTGGTGAATTATTTCATTATGGTCAGGCAGAGCTGGTCCACAGAGGGGTTGACGGGGAGTCCTCCTGCCTGCTCATCATAGCCACCCTGATAACTTAGTTAACAAGGGACACCGCTGTGCAGGGCTGCTCTCTGCTGAATGCAAGATGGGAGACACATGGAAGAGATACACAGACAAAAGAAAGACAGGAGAGGAGAGGAGAAGGGAACAATTAGGAAGGACAGTATGTGCTACACCTACAAATGTAGTGAGGGCTCACCGTGTGACATAATGTGAGGCCAGTCTGGTCCAAGTATAAGATAAATCGTTAGCCTCACAGCATAATTGCCTAACTCGTACAAAAATGGACAAAAGTATTGTGACACGTTGAATTCAGGTGTTTCTTTTCTAACAGGGGTCTGGGATATAAAACAATAATGATAAATGTCATAATATAGTTTTATATTGTGATAAATATCATTACATTACTTAGTTTGGTTTAAATTATCTTTGCTTCCAAAATGCCTCAGCAATGGTTTTGACGTAATTTCTCTCAGCATTGATTTTTTTTTAAATCTATGACTATGATTTTAAATGTTATATCTCTAAATTTCTAAAATATTTTTTCATGACTGAACTCATTAAAAAATAATTTTCTACCACAACTAACTATCTACTTTCTTCACATCTCACTGAGGCAGAAAAATCTTCCATTAAACTTTAAGAAAATGTTGATGTTTAAAACTATATAAAGTATTGGGACACATCATGACTACATCTGTAAGATGTCTTATTCATGCTGATTTGAGATAGAAACATCAATGTTAATAATCAGTATGATATTTATCACAATATATAAACCTATATTATGACCTTTATCATTACTGTTTTGTATCCCAAACTTCTGTTAGAAAAGAAACACCTGAATTTTCAGTGTGTCCCAATACTTTTGTTCATTTGTGTATGACTTCGACAGTTATGCTATGAAGCTAACAAAATAGGACTCATAGTAAGGGATGATTATCATTCAGAAAGATTCAGCTCCTGTACCAGTATTAAAAATGATCAGTTTGTCTTTTTAATACTGAGTTTTCAATAAATTACATTACACATTACCATACAAATTTTTAGTTTCATTCTTGACTTCCTTTTTTATACTCAGTGCAGTTTGGTAACATAAATGCAACCTGTGCTGCTACTCATTCTTTTTGTGTGCTGCCTCTTGGCCAGGTTGTTATTGTGAATGAGAATCAGTTCTCAACTAACTTACCTGGTTAAATAAAGGTTGAATAAATAACTAAATGGAGAGTCTGGTTCGACCAGCTCTATGTGTAAAGTGTCATGAGATAACTTTTGTTATGATTTGGCGCTATATAAATAAAATTTGATTGATTGAAATAATAGAGTATAAACCTGTTTACCACTATTGATTTTATATTGCTTCTGATCTTCTCTTTTACGTGCCAGCCCCCTGAAGTTTTCCCTCAGTATTAAAAATAGAGCTCTTTACAACAACTTTAAGCTCCCTGTTAACATAATATGAATATTGATGTAAATTAATTAATAATATGAATGAATATAAAACAGCTGTGTTTGCATCTCAGTGCTTGGACAATATAAACAGCTCCACTGCTTCACGTTGGGAATTACAGCTCTGTTCAACTTTCTTCCTCCACTAATATTCATTTGAAATGGCTGGAGGGGCAGTGTAAATAACCCCTTGCATCATGGGCCGGGTGTAGCATTAACATTGCTAGTCTAGTGAGTGTTCTGAAGCAGGCGGATGTTTAACAAAACACAGCCCACAAATTCATATGCTAAACATCTTTAACTCCCCTTTGAGACAAATAATGTGTGTGAATTGCAGTCACATGTTCACAGTTGCAGAGTCAGTTAAACACACAGCCTTTGATTTTCAGTGTGTTTTAGCAAATTTCTGCATGTAGGGTAAGTTCTCAGACCCAAAATGACTTATTATGCATCGTAATGTGTTCAGCGAGAATCCAGCATCTGTTACCTTTCAAACCCCAGAGGATGGACTGTCTCTGTTTGTAATTGTTCCAGACCCAAACTGACAAAATGGGTAAATGCAAGCATGCCAATGATCTTAGTAGCGTTCTCAGAAGAAGAAAAGAAGAGACCAATGCTTGAAATTGTCACTAATTAACAACATGGCACTAATTATAGGTATCTTTAATTGCATAGTAACCTACGCAATTGTCAAAGGGAAGCCACCTGATACTATGAAATTATTTTTTAATTACCGGTACAGCTTTTAGTCGTCATGAGCCTTTCAGCCTTTTGATAATTACTCTCCTGTCAGGTCATCCCTAAAACTTTTAATTGAGATTGTCATGCATTTCCAAAGCTGCAGAAAACACTATAATTTTCAGAAATTGCAATGCACAACACAGTTCTATCATACTGTGCAAATATAAGCTTGACTATAAGATGGAAAAACTATTATCATCTTTATATACAGAAGTATATCTATGAAAAACCCAAATGTCATCATCTATCTTTATTTTAGTACAGTAGAGCCTATGGCAGTAGCTAATCAATCCTGCTCTAATGTAGTACTTAGCCAAGTCCCTTAGGGATAGCAGTATGGTGCTGTAGACACTGAATGTCGGGTTCACTGTCTGTCTCACTGACAAATGAGAATGGTGAACTTTCTCGTGACATCAACGGCTTTCGTCCCATGTGAATATTTTCACTCTGTGGGTCAGGCCCAATTATGCACTGCACTATCATTGATGTTGGAATCAATTATATCACAGCTATTAGGCGGGATGACTGATGTCTGTTGCACAAACAAAGGATTTCAATTAGAGAGTGGGGGCCAGTTCATTTGTCTGGTGGCGATATATGGAGTGGTTGGCCTTTTAATTTCCTTTAAATTAGCCTGTAATGAGGCCATAATTGGCACCCAAGACATTCACTTTCATATTTCATGAGACAAAAAAAGAAATTTATAATTAGACAGCCTTATCTGAAGGCATCCTGCCTCCCAGATGACAATGGTAGCTATCTGTGTCTCCATATTCCAGGGCTACAAAAGGAATCTTAGAGATGTGCAGCCTAACCAAAGCCATGCCTTGTGGACAAAAGTTTCTGGATAATACCGTATACAGAGCATTTCCATTAATATATACCATTCACTGGAAGATATAGGTTTATATTTAGGAAGATAATGGCATGCAAAACATGTGTGAGTGTGTGGTGTAATGGGTCTCTGCACCACACCCTGGGTTTGGCGAGGGACTGGCATCCTGTTTCCCTTTTTATCACACTGTGGACCGTGGAGTACATAACTCTGACATTCTGTAGAGACACGCCCTCCATCAGGGCTTTAGGCCATTTGTTATGCAGGAGAAGTTGACCCTTAAAATAGGGTCATGTTAGTCCCACACAGCACAGTTGTACTGGGTTTTGGGGTTTCTGTTGTCAGAGATAGCAACAAGCACGTCAGCTAGTAACTCTAGACGCACAGCAACTGTTAAAGGCAACAAACGTTGCATAGAAATAGCCTAAAATAATGGTTACACACAAAATGTGATGAAACGATACTCGTACTTCATTCACAACTAATGTGGATCCACACAGATAGAAGAGTTTTGTTTGATCAAAATAGTTCAAGTATCAACATCTGAGTTAGTAAAACTCTGATTTTCATAAGAAATGGTGCTGTTGAATATGTTACTAGGTTAGAAAGCAGAAAGTCATAAAAATTTTTACCTCAAAAAATAAATATATTACTGCCAAGAAGGGAAAATGCTTCTTCTTCCATTATATACATATGCATGGTTAGACGTTTTAAACATATATTTTCATGTTCTAACAAGATATTTCCACATTGTAATGCCATACACAGTAATCACATTAGATCAAGACAGTTACTGTTAAAACATAATATGATTTGTAACCAAAATTTTCAAAGTGTAAGATTCTAACTCAATAAAATATTTAGTTATTATATGAAACTATCTTTTTATAAAATGACAAAAAAATTCACACACTGTGGAAAAAACAAACATATTATATACCTTTCGTTATCATGGAAGTGCCTCATTATTATGAGAAAATATCTGTTACAACATGAAATATCTAATGTGAAAAATATCTTTTTATAACAAACTTGTCACATTATAATGTGATAATAATCCATTGGTTTTTCCTTTTCTGCCCTGGCAGCAATACCCTTCCTTACTTTGTGGGTAAAAAAAGGTGAAATTTGAGGAAGTTTAAAAATCGCTGTGCTGTTTTCTCCTCCATATACGAGGTGGTTGTCACAGACTGTGTGCTAATCGTCTTAAGGCTCAAACTTAATTTAACACTCGCATGTCATATCACCTATCAACTGTGACATATTGTGGAAATAATGTCAGTGGCCTGCAGCTGTGTGACCAGCTGCAGCTCGGCTAAGAGCAGATCACATTAGCCTGAGCTGGACTGGACGGCGTACAGAGGCAGCCTCCCTCCAGTCGGTGCCGTTGGAAGACATGTGCCCATTTATCATTGGTGTTATGAGTCTTCTCTCTCTTCCCTCAGATTGTGTTTGAAGCCGTAACCTCAGGGCAGCGTGGCTTGCTGGCCATCAAAGACGTCGTGGTCCAGGGCCACCAGTGCAGTAAGTCCTTTTTCCCTTCACCATAAAAGAATATCATCAAACAGCCGCTGTCCTTTCCATGACACCCTTCCAAATACCTGTATCATTGTTCTATCCAAGGCCTTCTAGTCAAACAAAGGACCTTCAAAGACGGCACTACAGTCGATCCAAAGTGTAAACCGCCCTCCTCCTAACTCCCTTAAGATTTATGAGCATAGTGTTGACATGCTGAATTGTGCACTGGAAATAAAGTTTGAGTGGCTGTGTTAAATCGCTCCTTTGAGAGATGGGAGAAACGGTGCAAAAAACAGGATGAAAAACAAATACCAGCATTACAATACGCTGTGGCTGCATATTTGCAATCCACTATTTTTCTCCCTCCCTTAAGGATGTTCAGTAAAGGATCTCAGCTTTTAGATTCTCCTTCCCTCGATGAATAGAAGTACAAGCACTTGAGAGCACATCACAGAGCTAATGAACATGTAATCACAAGCGTATTTACAATTTTTTTCTCTGCTTTTGCTTTAGAAATTGGCTTCTACAGGGATGAGAGCTCTTCATGATTCTATAGCTATGTTTTTTGAGTGCTGAGAGTCACATTAGTCCATATGGAGCTCTTTAAGTTTATACTAAGAGGTTTTCACGCTCTGCAGTCTAAGTCTAAATCGATATCACACAGGTTTTCATCAATTGATTTGTACTTGGTGCTACCCTTCCCAACCCAAGTATCAAGCGCTGATTGTTATACGCTAATGACCTGGTTACCATTTGAAAGCAGCTGAATTCCTACAAATGTTATGTCAATACGATGGATTTATATAGCAATAGGTGTTGCATATAAATGTATTTCAGCAAATCAATAAAGCCTTGCAACGTGATCAATGTTTAAATGTATAAAAATGTGAGCCGATCAATAACCCACTCAGTGGCAATTGGGTTTCTTTGAGTGATAAGCAAAGTGATCAGAGCAACTCCTCAGTGGCCAACAGCCAATTCATTTTCTATTTATATGACCGTGTGGAATGTCTAGTGCAAAGGTGTGATTATGCCACTGGGTGGTCCGCCTCGCCTTCCATCATTAAAGAAGACATTAGCGATGAGAAAAAAATGGATTTGTCTTTTTTGGCAGGGATGGATTGACAGGACAAAGTCATAAAAGACGTGCAGTTCAAAGACGGCGTTGTAAAACATTAAGCAGAAGTGAAAGTCTTGATGATGAAAGTGATAGAATTAGCTTTTGCCAACTCTTTAGAGATTTGATTATGTTTCGAATCAAGGTCGCTCCACTGAATTGCCCTATTTTCCTATGCAGAATAGTGGTACTAATCAAAAATGTTCTACATAAGTTATTTTCTGTGAACTACCCTAGTCAGAGAACATACTGATAATGAGCACACTTGGAAAAGAGAATAATGCGTTTGGAAAAATCCCTCCAATCAGTGACAGGAGGCAGTTAAGAGACAGTAGAAATTGGGTTTTTGATAGATGCGATATTGGCCTCTGGTGTCTAAGTTTTAGAGATTTAGGTGGAATGTTCCTTGTAAAAGGACGCTGGCCTCTGGCACTCAGAGGTTTCAGATAATAAAACAAAGAACAGTATCCAGTTAAGGCCATTTTTCTCAGACCTTGGATTTTAAAAAGCAGTTCTTGGCACAAGTGTTATGAACCGCAAAATGGACGGATGAAGCCCAGTGCAGTTCATGTGATGTACTGCAGTCTGATATGGTTACTCCATGCAGGAATTAGTACTATTTCATTGTTTTAATCTTTAATCAATACTCTTTTCAAAGAACCCTGACCCTACACCCAACACTAACCCTGATGATCACTGGTGAGCTGTAGGAAGTTAAGATATTCTAAAAAAAACAAGCGGTGCCAGGCACAACAAATCCCGCCCCTCACAAACGTTTTAGCTCTTAATGGACATATCCCTCTCTAAACGTGAGACTATGTGTTTGACCTTTCAAGGTCGCTCAAGGTCAAAGGTCATGATGCCATTTTGGAGCCTACATGTAGTTTCCTATCTGTCA
>JAPQRP010000011.1:29723673-29740536 GCA_037367295.1 Apogon hyalosoma | reverse complement strand
TTTAGTCACATGATACACACAGGAGTTAGTACTTGATTGCATAACCATTGTTTTTGATGGTCTAATAATTTTTTCCGTGACTGTTTATCTAAAGCCCAAAAAAAGGAGACGTAAGTTGCTCAGACCACTTCAGTGACAGTAATGTTTATGTAATTTTTACCTGATGACACCTGAATACTGAAGCTATAAATCCTGTATCAGAACTGACAACTAGCTTCTTGAAAATTATCTCAACTGTACAATTCCAACTCTCACTCCAGTGTAGGATATTAAGACTGTTATATATTCCAAGCCTCTCCAATTAGTCATGTTTAATACATGTTTAATACTCAGTCTGCTTTAATGACATCTTAAATAGCAACTTTTCCAGATTGGTCCCCACCATAGCATTTTCTCTCAATAATCTAGACAAACCATTTTGTGAAATCTGGGTGATTTTTTTTTTTTAATTTTTTTTTTTTTTTGTCTCTAACTCATGATACCAAAGAAATAAAAAAAAAAAAAAAAAAAGAAAAAACGTGGTCTCACACCCGCATATTGAACAAGCTGAAGCTCTTTGGTGTTCCTTTTGAGGAGCTCTGTCAAAAGACCATTGCGGAAAATAAAACTGTCAGAAATAAAAGCATGAATGAGTTTATGAAGGTTGACTTTTGACAGGAAGTTCCTGAGTTTGGCTGCGTTTATAATATATTAAAAAGCTGATATTACTGATTTTTTGTGGCTGCTTGCTTGCTTTAAGTCCAGTGTCGGCTGGATCCATTGATGTTTAATTTAGGTCAGCTGTTAAAAATGTACAGATGACCTGTTTTATTAGATTTTCGTCATGAAAAAGGGCGACTCCTGCATTTCTAATAGCTGTCAATACATGAAATGTAACAATATGTTAAAAGATGCAATTTTATTCTATATTGCTTTGAATGTGTGCTTTTATAAATGCAGGACTTAATGCATAATGAAGTGAAAATGTGTCACATGTTGTCAGCTTATCATGCAGTGATAGGTGTTACATAGTGTTTTACACATTCACAGAGTTCTAGTTTTATTATTTTATATATTTTATTATTCTTTGTTTCCCATGCTGCTGTTTAGATCTCTGTTATGTTCAAAGTTCAGGTATTAATATATCATTAGTCATTGTAGTTATTAATTTTAAGTTAGTGATTCATTACCATAAGTTGATAATTCTTATTTCTAAATGAAGTCTACTGCACTTAGTTTAAATATAGATCATGTTAATGCAAAATGACTGTATTCATCCTAGACTTTGATTTTTAAAGGCTCATATAATTATAGTAGCTTTTACCAGGAAAAGCTGATAGGTGTTTAATGATAACTGATATCACTGCTCTGTTGAAAATGATTTTTGACTTTATTATAAACCCCTGTTGAACAGATCACCTACATTAATAAATCAGTCAGTTTATCAGTCTGCAACACTGAACATAAAACGCATAGTAATGACTCCGTAAACCTGGAGCTGAACATCCAACAATACTGAGTAAATGTCCTGTTGGCACTGATTAATTGGTCAAAGTGATTAATCAGTCTATCTGTAGTATACATATTTAATTCCCTTGCTGCGGTATGTATGGTCCACCTATGAAATGAAAACAGAGGAAACACTGCACATTAAAATGTAAAGCTATCAACTCTGTGAGTCTTGATATGCAAGAAAAAGTGGAAATATTCAAGAGAAATAGTTTAATCTGTGTCAAATGCAAAACTTACATGGGTTAATTTAAATTGCAAATTGCATTGGGAGGTTAAATCATCTAACTTTATCTGTTAACTAAATGTATAAGCCGTCAAGAAACACATGTATCATCTGTAAGCTACTGAATAAATAATAGCTCACACACACCTGGCTGTGCTGTGCCCTTGTGTTTCAGATTTCGTCTGCACTCCACATTTCTAGAGGCCACTGTGCCTGGGAGGCAGGGGATTACAATTGTTTCAGATCACCGCAGTATGGTCTTAACCTATATAGATGTTAGCTCGGTGGATACTGTGTACTATATCCGGCACCACTGAGCTGCACAGCAGTCTTGAATTGACCTTGTTCTGAGCAGCAAAGGTAGTGCATCTGGCAGACATAACCCTGCCGGCTCTGCTACTAAGCACACTGTCACACATGTGATCAGTGGGAGCATGACGCCGGGTAAAGGTCCTCTGCCAGGTACTCCATCATTTTAACAAACACGTCCTCATTAGCACAGAAGCTGGAAAACAAACATTAAGTGAAGTCCCCCGATGACAGTAATGAAGAAATATTTCTAATGAACAAATGTCCCCCATCTGCCTGCTGTGAGGGGTGACAGCTGGGGAGAACCCACTGCGTGTATGTGTGCGCGCATGTGTGCGAGTGCGTTGTTGTGTGATAAATGTATTCCTACTATCAGCCGCCGATGGGAATGATGGAACGACACAAACAAACACACACAGGAGCCAACAACAAGTACGCTCAACTTCTGAAACACACAAGGTCGAGCCACTTTGCTTATTAAACCCTTCCATTTCGGAGCCTCACTCGTGTGTTTGTCTCTGTTCCAAACAGGGCATCGGTGGAAGGGAGGCCCCGATGAAAGCCACTAAACCTTGGAACAACCGGCGCTTCATAGGCACTTTCGACGTGGAGAACACAACCAAGGGCGACTCAGGCCGCTACCGCTGCATTGTCCACTCAGACAAAGGGGTTGGAGTTTCCAATTATGGGGAACTAACTATAAAACGTGAGTATGGGTCCCAAAGCAAGAGACAAAAACAGACACAGACTCTATGAACACAGCTCAGACAGCAGGAATGTTTTCCCATTTGCATGACCTCCATGCACACAGCAAAGTCAACCAGAGATAAACAGGAAATGCTGCATGTTTTCAGATGAAAATGTCCTCTAAGGCTATGCTAAAATAGTAGATTTTTATTTTGATTTGTTATCCAGAGGACTTTTAATACTTCCCTTGAAAAGGCTGTCCTTGACTGAGCACAATTCCATCCTAAAAGATCACAAAGGCAAGAGGCACCAGGGTTTACAGTAACCTCACTGATATTTCACTCCTACAGTCATTTGATATGAATTTATGGACTCGTCTGAAACTAAATCCTGCAAGGCCTCACTTTCCTACAGCCCTATAGCCCGGTAATGGCCTTCTATATTTCTTCACCTCAATTTTCTCCCTGTGCTCTCAATTGAATTTACTGCCCCGATTTTTTTCTTTCTTTTTTTTTTTTTTTTTGTCTCCAAGCTTTATGTGATTGATAGGTTTAATCCTGGCTGTCCAGATCGAGGTCTGTCAATCATACTAGAATGGCCAGGCCCAGACACGAGCAGAGTGAAGAAGGGAGATAAAGTCTCTCTGCCCAAGTGTATCAGTGAGTTTCAGCGGTGTACTCAAAGAAAATTTACTGACATGCTGGAGGCACTTCAAAACCACACTTGTGCATAAATTCAAGCAACACAATCACTCGCACATTCTCTCGCTATAGGCAGCAATATTTTTGCTGATGGCTGCCTTCGATGCGTTACTAGATATAGTTTTACACAAGACAAACCAGTAAAGTGTAAAGAGCCTTTGTCATAAATATTTAAATTGCTGTAATTTTCTAGATTTAGGCATTTATCAAGTCTTGCGATGCATCCCCCACTTAAAATTCTGCAGATATTTCACACCTCGCTAACTTCAACATAAGCCACCCCGTCAAGGGAGAAAAGAGGCGTTTTCACGGTTATAAGTGTCACACATAAAAAAGCTGATATCTCCTCTTATCGTACCAGCCATAAAACAAGTGCTTAACCCTCCTAGCAATGTGTCTGAGTCGTAAATCCTCCTTAAATGTGTATTCACGACGTTCGGGACTCGTTTTGGAGGAGTGACCACGGAAGGTTCCTGTGGATTATGAGCTTGCGACAGTCACAAGCAGCACCCCCCACACACACACACACACCTCATTACCATACACTGCCTTTTTCTTCAACATGAGGAGAGTGAATGCTTGATTATCCCAGATAATCACTTCTGCCTTTCATGCCAGTATTCACTCAGATTTATGCAACTATGTAGAAGTGCTCTTCATAGCGCCATACAGATTGGCCTGCTCCAGCGCCCCCCTTTTTTTTTTCCCATGCCCTCCCCATGTGACAGGCTCTCCTGTAGAGCAACCAGTGGTTCTGAAAGGGGGATAATTACTCCCTGTCTGAAGTTCTGCCTTGTGGTTCTTTTCTTGGCCTGGTTAGAATCACCTGGAGCCAAGCATTCATTGTGCTCTGCTCTAGTATTCTGGGCCACACTATGAACTCAAGGCTGCTTAGGCGTGGCCGTGTCAACACTAATGAGAGCAGTCACCAAAAATCGAAAACCAGTCAGTCAAGCTTGTCATTTTACTGTGGTTGCCTCCTTTAATAATCAGTTCTTTACACAGTCCAATTAGGAGAACCAGCAGCGTAATTCGGACCTCTTGAATCTTAATAAGAGAAGTTCAGTGGATGTTATGGGGTTTGTAATCAAGGGGATTTGTAATCAGTCAATTCTGACTCATCTAATAACACAGCAGAGATCTGTATATGTGGTAGTGCTAAGATGATTAATCAGTCAATAGGAAGACAGCTTCCGGAAACTATTTTTAAGCCTTAAATGCCAAACATTCATTTGGTTCCAACTTGGTAAATGACATACTATTTTTTTTTTTTTTTTTTTTTTTAATTTCAAAGGGGGCATATCATACACTTGTTTCAGCTCATACCACTCAGATCAGTTAGTCAGTCATGCCTATGTACTGCTGGTATTCAGTTCTGTTCCAAAAAGAGCGGTTTCAGTGTCTGTTGCTTTAAATGCAAAGGAGCTGCCATTGCCCCTTTCCTATTGGTGCCATTGATACCATCATGTGGTTTGTCTATGTTTTCTTTAGTTAAGGTGTGATACCTTTGTCTTTAACCCTTACGTCCACATTATGGATCTCCTATGGAGATCCTATGGAAATGTGTAGACACGGAAATTGATAATATGCTTTTGTAAGCTTGGGTCCTTGAGACACCAAGAGTATCCAAAACACACTTGTTTCTGTAGATTATTGAAAATATTTCAATGTTGAAATTAAGAGAAATCCATTATTTTTTTCAATCCTTACCAATGTGAATTTGTATTGTTACTTGGGGCGATATCATTCAAACATGTGAACAAAACTTTTGTACATTACATACATACATCTGTAAATAAACATTTCAGTCAAATCAAAGAGGTCTTCATCAACAATAGTGGTGACAACAGTTACCATGATCCCCATGCTTCTTCAGTGTCATCTCTGATTATGCCTTTGGTTCTTGTTTATTGGAGAGACCTCTAGACACAGAAATTACATTCTCTGTGTTTACATTTATATTTAAGCTTTTAATTGAACATCTTCGGCTCTCAAATGTTTTGAATGTTTCCCAGTTTTATGGCCCTTTGTGGACGTGTATGAATGTAATCCTT
Organism: Apogon hyalosoma; assembly: GCA_037367295.1. NCBI lineage: Eukaryota > Metazoa > Chordata > Actinopteri > Kurtiformes > Apogonidae > Apogon > Apogon hyalosoma. The sequence goes on along the minus strand of JAPQRP010000011.1, from coordinate 29,735,071 downwards.
CGATGCAGCTCTGTGTTCCTGCTCCATGCCTGTAGTGTGTACCTCTGCGGTGGGTCTGTGTGCATGTTGCTGTGTGTGTTAATGCATGTATATGAGTGTGCATTTGTGTGGTTGCGTTCTGGCAGGCAGGTGCTGCAGTCGAGGGGGACGCAGCTGTCGTCATGCCATTTGCCTGTCTGGTCCACATCAAGACAACAGCTGCTCGCTGACCCTCACGTATGGCCTCCACTGTCATTTGCGTGCTGTCAACATCTTCAGCCAACACAGGGCACAGTTCGCAGCCCCATCCAGACCCCTCACTTCTGCAAAAGGCCTCACTGGGCTTAAACAGTGGGAAGTGACTCGTTAATATCCTAAAATGTTTCAGCACTTGAGTGCGTTTCAAACTGGTAATCCGTTATTTTCAGTATGGCTGTTCAACAGAGGATTACTGCACCTGCAGTAGTTATTTCATCAGCATAAGCTGCTGGTACGTTTGTGAAACATTTTTTCAAAGTTAAATGAAATGCTTATTGCTATAATATTGTACATCATACTGCTTTCTCATATTGAGAAAGATATGGCCTTACATGATATCTTGAATGATATGATGAAATGATGACATAGAACTGAATGGTATTGAGAACTGTTTAACATGCTGCACAGCACAAAAAAATAATTTCATTCACAAAGTGTCACAGTAATGAAATAAATACAGATAAGACCATTGTGGATAGGAGTACATTTAAGAGTTGGAATGTTTGGAGGACATCAGCTGGTTAAATTTTGTGTCATGCAGCTAAATTTCTCACCTTGTGGAATAGTCATATCTGAGTCACCAGCTAGAAACTCAAAATTTGACAGCCATTTGGTTCTGTACACCACAAGGTTTCAGCAAAAAAATGCCTGGGCAAATGTTCAGTAAAAACTTTAAGAGCCTACATATCCGTTCCTTCCCAGTTCTTATATAAGGCAAAAGTATTATTGTATTATTTTTTACAGTATAACTACAGTATAAGTAATTGATAATTTTTGTCAAAATGGATTATAATCTATATTTTTACAGTGTATAAAATGAAACTATAATTTGAAAGAAATCATAAATGGTGCTGAGCATACAGATTCTGCATCTGCCTTTGGGCTCTGACTTTGACTCTCATAGCTCTCAAACAGTGCACAACAAGGCTCTGCAATAAAAATCTGGATTTGTTCTTAAATGATAAAAAAAATCCTTAATGCAATTAAGTGAATCCTATGTACTTAACTTTTTTAGAAAGCTGCATGTTTTTGCAATGATCTGCCACTCTGCTGTAATGAATGCTTTCAGAGAGCATGCATGTGCTGTTTTCTGTCATGTCAGTCTGAACATAATGGTACTTAACCTCATTAAAATCCTTTTAAGACATAACCACAGACTATAAAAGACCATCAAAACAAACCCAATGCTGAACCCTGATTTTGGATCACGTCATTGTCCTGTCTGGCAACATCATGCAAACTGGTGCACTGTGTCTAAGTCCAGCTGAAGACCTGCTGGATTAGCTGGTTCACTTTAGGTGATGTTTGACAGCAACACTGGAAGTGTGGATTAGGAGGAGTTCAGAGACCTGCAACAGAGGTCACTGTCGGGTAACCATCTGCTTGGGGAGAGCCTCCAATTCTCTGCAGGACACTTCAGTCAGATCCTAATGTGTCTGGAGACCTCTAGCTCTCCATGACAACTCCATGAGAAGCAGCCAGGCGACTAATGGCATTATTCTGTTACATGTGTGTGCTCATTAGAGCTACTCACTGTGGCCTCTGGGACATATGACTATTGTTGTACGTGACAAGAGTAGATTCCTGAGCAGCGCCTCGGCTCTGGGTCATACTCTAACTCTTTGTTGATAATATCAAGTCGGTAGCACCAGAAGATGTGTTCATTGTATAAAAGAAATGACAGAATGAAGGAATTTTTTTTGGTCCTTTAATTTATATATCACACAGTAGAATATGGAGGTGGGGTTATACCATTATTTTTTATTCCAGAACCTGTAATGGTTTATTAGCTTTCAGATTTTTTCTTTTTTTTCTCTTTTTTTTCTCTTTTTTTTGTTTTGTTTTCTTTTCTTGAGCTGAATTACACATCCATTTACCCCAGAGATAAATAGAATGAATCTGCATATGAAAGAGACTGACCAACTGGCTATAGGAACTGATATATACTCAACTAAAAATGAGCACCTTGTTGTTAAAGTCCAACACAAACTTTTATTTGAATGTTTTCAGACAAATGAAGTAAAGTAAATTCAGTAATTTTTCAACAATTTACAGCAATTCTGCAAATAAAACTGCAAGTCTAATACAAGCTGGATGTCTAATAATAGCCAGGGTTGAGGTTGACACAAGCAAATAATGGCCAGTCTTAAAATATAGGCTATGTGAAAATAATATGGATGGACTTCTGGTGCTGCCAGTTAAGCACAGTGTTCACTTCTCCAAGTTTAATTTAACACATTCAGCTACACAATCCAGATATTTTCAGCAGTAAATCATTCTAGATTACTCACATCAAGTGTTATTGCATGGTTACAGACACTGCAGGTGTGTGTATGCTACTTTTTAGCAAAACTGTCTTTTGTAGAAGCTAACAAGAATCACAGGAAAACAGTGTTTACACAGGAAGCACCCAACAAAGCAAGGGGTCCCATGAAATCCTACTTTTATTTTGAAATTGGTATGGAAGTGTTGCATTTGTAGAAAAGTGCATTGAAGAACATTAAACATTGCAAATCAAAGTGGATGACAGCGAGCTTTTGTACTAAATAGGACCTCGTCTGCTGAGCATACATATGCAGACATACATCTGCAGCAGAGGTAAATTTAAACAAATATATAAATATTTGGCCTTTATTTAATCTCAAAATATATTGAGGTCCGTGCCTTATTTGCAGTGTAACTAAGAAAACTTCTGATAAAGCGTCGATAAGCACAATAGGCACGACTTACAATACAGAATGTATACAATGGTTGTTTCTTTGTTGCTTTGGGTAGAACATTAAGAAACCATAGACAAAGAACGACAGACAAAGAACAAATAGAATGGCTTTTAAATACATTTTAAAAGATATCAGATACTGATAATTGCAAAAATGTAAATATCAGACCTGATATATAGTTATTTGTGTTGCTATCATTGCAAATGCACAAGTGTGTTCCAGTGTTCATAACAATCATAATGTCAACTTCTGCTTGCTCTTAAATGCTCAAAGGTGAAATCTTGGAAGGTTCCATTAATAACACCCTCAAATGTTACTGAACCCCCATCCCTCCCACAACCACATTCACCACCTATTATAATAATTCATTCCTTAGAATATCCCACAGTTGGGGGAAAAAAAAAAAAAAAAACCCTGCGTGACATTTCAAGAAGCCTCATTAAACACACAGCACAAGCTTTAAGCAAGATTAGACAAATATTGGTGACATATCAAGGAAAAGGTCATCTTCAGGGTTTAACTCTACATTTGTCTGAGAGAAATAAACTCACATTGAAATGGAGGGACTTGAACATCCAAAGCAAACTGAAGGTCAGATAATCATTAAGTGTCTTGTACAGTTGTCAGAGATCTCTTATTTATTTATCAGAGTGTTATAAAATTTTACAAAATCACACATGGCACTAATGTACTATATTTCTGAGGAGGAATGATACATGGGAGCCTACAGACCCTATATGAGGGCCAAGACCACATGTGTCTGTGAGGAAAAAAACCAACGTAGCATATATGGTCAGAATGGTGGTGTATTGGTTAGCACTTCCACTTGAAGGTTCCAGGGTCAGGTCTCAGTCAGACCAGAGCCTTTCTGTGTTTAGTTTGAGTTCTCTCTGCAGCAGCCTGGTTTCCTCCAGGTCCTCCAGCTTCCCCTGCCAATTAAAAACAAGTACATATAGTTTAATTCTCCTGTCAATGCTCCTTACCACAGGGCTGATGAAGATCTGGACTTGGTCCCTTAGTGCCTTCAATGGCAGCTCACTACTCCTAATGTGTGCTATGTGCTAATACCAATAGTTAATGCTAGGTACTGTATGTGTATTGGAATAGGTGAAATGCAGAGACCAAATTTCCTCATGGTGTCAATAAAGTGAGTTATGCTTTAAAATTTGTATGTTCCAGAGTTAAACCGTGACAGTGTAAGGACACTACACTTTACATAAGTGTACCTTTTTACTGTCGTTTTCTTCAACCGAACAAATCTGCATTACATTTTTTCTTTAAAATTTCAAACAGAGCTATATCATATTGAAAATGTAAGTCAAACATCCACAGGTAAATCTCATTTCCATTTGGTTATCACAATATCTTCACATGGCAACTAGAATAACTTTCATCGTAGGTGACCCAGCTGTTTCATGTCTTTGTAGGAGATGTGTAGATCTTTATAGAAAACAATTACATTTCACATAGTCATGAGTTTGTGTATTAATGAACATCTTGGCTTGGATGTTTTCTGCTTGTCATCCACCAGTCACAAGTCCTGTGATTGAAATCAATATGTTTTTCAAGAGAAACGGCTAGATTCATACCAGATTCACACCTTGTGTTTGTTTTTCAAAATGTGCATCATTACATGAAGCAGTTCCTGATCAGCTGTTGATAATAAGATGTTCCATTCACCAAGCTGGAGCTATTGATTTTTACAGCTATGGCTTTTTTAAGTGCCTTAATCACTGAAAAATATGAAGATATTTGGGTGCATGAAGACAATTTTTGATTTTGTTGATTGTTTAAAGAAATTGATTTTGAGGATCTTGTTTTGTACAGTAAGGGCATTTACCTACCTTCTTTGTTGGAATACTAGTAATGTTTTGCTTAAATTAAAAATACATCATTGTTTCTGTTCAGACTTTTCAAACTTTTAAAAAAAATTGGGGTATGATTTTCTAACTTCAGCCAAACAAATTCTTTATTTCCCCAGAGCCCCCAGTGCCTATCGCACCACCCCAGCTGACAGCCGTTGGCGCCACATACCTCTGGATCCAGCTCAACGCCAACTCTATCAACGGGGACGGGCCCATTATTGACAGGGAGGTGGAGTACCGCACTGTGTCGGGCACTATGTACGACCTGCAGCCCGTAGACAAGACCACACACAAGATCGGCCACCTGGATCCAGACACCGAGTATGAGATCAGTGTTCTGCTGACCAGACCGCTGGAGGGAGGCACTGGAGCCCCCGGACCCCCTCTGAGAGCCAGGACCAGATGTGCAGGTGTGGAAAAAGTGCAGACGTATTTTATATTAAAAAAAAAACCCTCATTCTTCCCACGCTGTTAAAGAGCTATATTACAAAGCATCATGTGTACATGTCTTAACTTCAGAGGATCACACTCTGTTGTGAGGCCAAGAGCTATTATGAAGGCACTGGGTGCAGCGTCGTCTTCGTCGTAATCTTTGTCTTCATTTGCAATGTCAAAGCATTACTTATAATGGTCCATATTTTGATGGTTTATAACATGGAAAATGCTTTGAGATATCAATATAGTTACTATTAAGCACTGATAGGAAGTCATTTATGGACCTTCATTTGGGTCCATGACCTTTGGCTTTGAGTGTCCTTTAAGGGTCAGACTGAAGGTAATCAATGTCTACATTTCAGCAATCTTCTCAAAAACTACTGGTTGGATTCATTTTAAATTTTATATGTAGCTTCCTTGGGACAATGTCTACAAAGTTTGGTCACAGTTTTGAAAAACTTAGATTTTTGACAAATTTTTGAAATATTCAAAAATTGTTTTCACTTATAATGGACGATATTTTGATGGCTTATAATATGGAAATGGTTACAGATATTAATATAGTTACAGTTGCGCACTAATAGGAAGTCATATATGGTCTTTCATTGAATTTGTCATTCTCCTCCTTTGAAAGTACCACCCACTTCTGTTGGGAGATTGATTTCCTGCATCAAGACCACAGGACTCTAACATAGCGTCAGAACCTGACAACCTCACAAATTCAAGTTGTTATTGATTCTTGATGGAACATGCTGGTGAGATACAGGGCCATTGGTCCTATTTTTCTAATGGATATCAAGCCACATTTCTGTTTGATACAGATCAGTTCTAGAAACCCACCTACATGACGCAGCCACAACAGATCCATGTGGCTGAAGTTGCTATGGTGATGCATGCACCATGGGGTTTAACATGAAGGCAGGCAGAGGAAGTCTGTTTTAATGTCAACCTCTTTTCAGGGAATCCTAACTATAAGCTAGGGTCAAGGTCAGATCAGGACATGTGTGAGTGTAATAAGTGGGTGGAACACAACAAACTACTACCTCAGTTGGACCTCATGGTCCAAATGTCATCCTTACCCCCAACTGAGTAACAAAGTTAACAACCCAAACTAAGAATACTACTAAAACAGATAAGCAAAGGCAATTTAACAAAATAAAAGCAAAAAACTATTTAATGAAATAATAATGACAAGAAACTCTTGAGCTTCAATCTCCTTATTTTCTCTTTTTTGTCTGTAATAAAATAGATGTTGCTTTCATCCCATTACTTGTGTTACATATGATGTCCAATGGATACGTAAAGGGATTGTCTTTTCTATATGTTACTATTTCATCAAATTGAGGTCAGTGTTGATGCTGGAAAGATGAGCAGTGATGTGAAACAAAAATAATCAACAATTTTCCTCTAGTTTATCAAAAACTAAAGGGAATGTGCGTGTTTTGAAAAATCTAATGAATACAACATACAGATATTTTTGTTAAAATGTAGGAAGTAAAATTACAGACATAGTTTATGCCATGCATGGCTTATGCATTGTCACAGTAAGTAGTCACTTTTCCACTGGATATATGCGCAAAACTTCACATATATTTACTAAATGTCGAAAAAACAGAAATGTGTAATGTCGGTTTTTCCATTAACTCACAGATGCAATGATCTGTTTATTTATTATCGCGAGATGACACAAGAAGTCATTCCATAAACGTGGTGACGAACATAAATATCGTGTTGAGTTACAGATATATTCATTATTATTACATATTAACCCTCTGTCCCGTACTAAGTTAAAAAATGATTCCATTTCCTGGTGTGTCCACATATACCGCATCATGTTTCTATTAAAACTCTTCTTCTTCGATTGTTGTAACGTTCGTGAACATCCGTTTTTTTAATTCACCTGACTCTAGTTGCGAAAAAAGGTCTTTCCATTGCAGTTTTGCGTAATAAAGCATTTGTGCTATGCCCGAAAAACCACCTCTTGCCAGTGCAAAAACTTTTAATCGAAAAACAAGAGTTTTGGTGAAATTGTCATTTTTCCATTTGGTAAATTTTTATGTGCAAGTTATATTCACGCAATTTGAGGGTCAATGGAAAAGTGACTAGTGTTGCACCAATTATTTCTGTCTAGCGTTCCATTCATTTTCAGGTCATTTCTATCACATCCCAAAGATTCTCAATGGGGTTCATGACTGGACTCAATCTATTTATTAAAATAATCCTGACATTGTTGAGTCTTTATGCTTTCTATCAAACTATTAGTTGTTTAAGGAATGAGAAGCTACTTGCTGCATCAGTTAAATCAGTTAAAGAACTTGTTGCAGCTGAAACATATTCATCACTGCACAAATAAACAATGGAAGGATCTGAAGTTTTTGCTTAGAGAGAGAGAGGGGACTTTAATTTGGCCTGACAGTTTAGTATCACAGTATGATTCATTTGTTCAGTAGTTTTCAAATGTTCCTGCTTCGGTCTTTGAACTTGAATTTCCATGTCTTAACTTGTCGGAGTTTATTCATTCACACTGTGCTGTGGAAAAAAAACATCTAAAGGCTCTTATTTTCTAATGGACGTCAAGACACATTTGTGTTCAATACAGAGCAGTTCAAGAAACTCGCCTACATGACACAGAATACAACCGATCCATGTGGCTGAAGTTGCTATGGTGATGCATGCACCATGGGGTCCAGCATGAAGGTAACTGTGGAATCTGCCAGACTAATCTGTATGTTTGAACTTTCTAGTGATTTGCATTGGACAGTCAAATGGGGAAATGCACAGGTTATTTCTGTAATAGTTGTGTTCATATCTCTGCATGAGTGGAAAATAGCCCTATCTACAGCTAGATAAATAAAGGCAAATCAATTAGATTGGCAGTTTTGCAGAATAGAAAAGAAGGTCACTAACAAAGAAATACCACCTTCTGATATCTTTTTTAAATAGCTGGAACACACTGCCACCAACAGCATCAATCATCTGTTAAAATCAATTAGTAAGGAGTGATTTTCTGTTTCAACAAATAAACAAAATACACCAAACCTAACAAATAAAATATAGATTACGCAGCTGTAAGAATAGGTGACTGCATGTGGTGCAGTTCTTAAAACCGCAGCAGGATCTTTTTCTCTTTTTTTTTTGCCTTGGGGTTTCAACACTGAGAGGCTACAGAGTTTGCATATATAGAGTTGACGCCTCTTTGTGGATGGAGAATGGACAGGCTGTCACACAACCCACTCCCATGATGTGAAACAAAGATCACATCTCTGTTACAGCAAATAGTGTTAACAATGGGTTCACTTTCACTAGAAGCTGCACTTTTGAAACACAATAGCAGTGAATATGTGATACGGCAGAACAAAAGCAGCCCAACATTGAATTTTCTGGCAATCCTGTAGAAAAGAAGAGTCGATGCAATTCAGGCAGTTATTTATTTTTATTGTTATTGCCTTCAGGCTTAGTGTATTTGAGTTTGTACTATTGCTAAATTACTCTTACAACCAAAACATGCTTAAATATCCCTTTTTACAAGTCAACCAATGCATACAATGCATAGCCATCAGGGCTCTATTGTTGCTAAAGCTCCATTGTTTTTCCTCCAATACCTCATTGCAATTGTAGAAAACAACTGCAGCTCACAATTGCCCAACATACATCACTGCCATTTTACTTAGGTAATTACAGTATTTTTTTCTTTTTGCGGAAAAGCTTTCAGTGTTTTCATTGTTTTCACGTATAGATCTTCATTAAGATTTCCTGCATTTGAACAAATGGTTTATTGTCTGTAATGTATTATACAGTGAACACCTGGAACAATTAGAGCTGGAAAGACTTTTTGAACATTGTACGTGGCAGAAAAACAGATACACCTGTGAAACACATAACTGAAGTCCTTAAACTTTCCTCGCTATCTGGAACAGCTGTGTCACTATAATTGATTTGATTTACAGTTAGCTCCAGAGATGAAAACTGCCCAGCCACACAGTTAACTTTATAACGATGTTGTTTATTCTGCTTAATTCTTATTCCAAAGGCCCAACGAGCCTCCTAATTCATCAGCAACACAGATTGATATCATGTGTGAAACAGAGTGGCACATAAAATTTACATCATTACACTTGTGTGTTGTAAACTCATATGTACGTCAACACGTTCAGAATGCCTCCTGATATTGCACAAATTGCCCTTCTCACTACATTAACCAGATAAATTCTTATTTTGTACACTAGGATGCCAACTTTGGGAACAAAACAAACTAGCCTCAGCATTTCTCCCAGGCTAATACTGTTCAGTGTCCAGAGAAATGCTGATGAAAATGAGATTTTTCTCCTCTCCTCTCCCCTTCCCTGCCCAGGGTGTAACCCCCTCTACCCACTGTGAAGGTCATGAGCTTATTCATTTTTAGTCTGGCCTGATAGGGATGAATGGCTCTACCTGTGCCTGGCCCCGGCTTCTGCAGGGGTCCTGCCCCTTCGGCCACCCCACTGGTCACAGTCGGGGAGATTGATGGCCCCAGCTACTGAAGTGTGTTTGAGGAAGCAGTTCTTGATCGTGTCCGGCTCTCTGCAGGTCTTTCCCGCTGACAGGCCCAGGCCTCAGCAGAGCTCCTAATTGAACGGTTAAGACTCACAGGGCTGTGTGATACATCACTGTTGATACAGACAAGGCCCAGAGACACACTCCCCCTTTTTCCCTGCACTGCTGTCTGGAAGCGCTAATGAAAATCTGTGGCCACTTCAGAGAGCACTGTCTCTCATATAATTATACATAGCCATGCCTTGGTCACTTTACAAACTGAGCAATGTTTCTGATGACAAAGGATGTTTTAATTCAATCTTCTGTAAAATAGGGAATGTATAATGCAAGGACACTACCAATTCACTTCAGTGGTATGAGGAAGAAAGGGGCAACCTTGAAAGTTACTCCTTCCAGTGAAGCACTTCAATTACTTTCCTAGTGAAAATCAAAAGAATGTCTTATCCAAGGGTCTGTGATTGCATTCAGGGGTTATTTGTGAGTTTCAAAGCTTTGCTGACTGATTCATACATCATTTATTGCTTTTTCACATCCTTGTGTCTTCAGATTGCCAATGTGAAATTGTACAACTTGTTAACATTTGTTACTTTTCCTACCTGGATATCCTACCTACTGGATAAAATTACTCTGCAACAAGTTTTTTTTTAAGCCATAAGAGAAATGCATTTGGTAAGTTAACTCTCCTTCCTTGTAAAATTTGTGCGTTTCTCAAGTTGTTTACTGCTTTGGAATCCTCTGCTTTTGGTAAATACCACTTTAAGGAAAAGACACTGTGTTATCAGGTGGGGCCCTAGGATCTCTGCAGGGTGTCCTGCGTTTCAGCAACACAGAGACCATCTCACACAGAGAAACCATTTCCAGTCCACACTAAGCAGCCTTAAACAACTTATCCTCTGTACTCTGAGCTGCACTGTACATCTGTGTGGAAAAGTACTGGTTTAGAAGAATTGCAGGCATGTTTTCAGAGGTGGCAAAAGTTTACACGTTCTTTATACAAGTAGAAGTATAGACACGATAAAAAGTAAAACATATCCCTTTACCTAAAAGTTACAAAGTACCACACAACTGTTATATTAGTCTGAGAAAGGACACGGTTAAAGTTTGGTTAGGTTTGGATGCAACACTGACTTTGTTAGTGTTCGGAAAAGACCATGGTGAGCACTAAAATAAGAGACTTACATTAAGAGCATTAAAAAACAACCACCTCATTTATATCTCGTTACAAACAGGACATGAACTCTTTTCTCCTGTGTTTGCGTTCTGAGTTTATTTCATTACATTTGTCCCAAGCCATGTCATGCTGTCTTTGTCTTTCTACAGCAAAATTATTTGACCAGCATTGCACTTATTTTGTGTTTTGTTTTTTTTTTTACATGCACTTTATACAACCATAAGAGGTACAGTATATAAACACCAGGTTGTGTTAAAGACAGGCTCAGCAATGTACTAGTATAAAAGTAAAAATTAACCTTCAATGCTCATTTCTATAGGTTGTTTCTGTGGAAAACAAAGTGAACTTCACAACGTAATAATCCATCCATTTTCTGAACCCGCTTTATCCTCACTAGGGTCACGGGGGTCACTGGAGCCTATCCCAGCCACTTAAGG
>JAPQRP010000011.1:29671824-29702429 GCA_037367295.1 Apogon hyalosoma | reverse complement strand
ATCATTCCTTACATTAGTACCATTACTTTATGGTACCGAACAAAGCAGGTACACTCACTGTTCATGCAGAGGTGGACTTTGCAGACCATGCAGACCACATTTGACCTGATATTGTTGCCTCACTGTCCTCACTGTAACTGTTGCAGTCACTGTCTTGTAATATATGCAGAAATTACCAAAATTGGTCATTTGCCCGATAAATGGTTAAATCAACAGTAAATTATAAGAAGTGCACTGATGAATATTCTGATGATTATTTCATCTTATACTATGATCTTGAACGGGTAAACCAGACATTTCTAAGAGAAAACAGTTTAATAAATTGTGTTGTTGAAAACATGCACATGTTAAATACTTAATAAAAATGCGTTAGGATGCATTGAACATTATGTGGAACTGCAATATAGTCAGTCATTGTCCAGTCAACTGAAATTTCAACTGCATCACCAGTTGCTGAATTCAACTGGGTCTCTTCTAGTTTATTAACCAGGTCACCAGTCAGTACAATACCTGGAAATTGATCTGTACATTCCTGCAGTGCTTTATTTTGAGTCTGAAAATCATTTAATCAAACTACAGTAGTAAAATGTGTTTTTGGCTTCAGAAGGCAAAATGATTTCAGAAGTTGACATTGTACTGATGACTAGATCTTGCACTTTAAAAAGTTGCTGGTGACCTGAACTGCATTTCACTTCAAAAAATGTGTGAAATGTATTCTTATCATTAATCTTTTAACCTGTTTTTTCATTATGGTATGGTGTGTGATGCTTGACCTCTTGGCCAGGTCGCCTTTGTAAAAGAGATCTTGATCTTAATGGGATTTTAGCTAGTTAAATAAAGGTTAAACAAAAAAGAAGAAATAAACTTAAATTATTGTACAAAGAATTAAATTGATCATTAATCACAGCATTTGCTAGCACTCACAGCACATACCTCTACATTTTTTAATAGTCCAGCAGTTATCCCGAGTTTATAATAGAACACGTTATATGTTTCATATTGACTTTCTCTGAGTTTTTGTTGACAAATTCCAAGAGTGCTGATTTAGCTATAAAACAATTTTATCAAAAAACTATAAAACTATTGAAAATCCATGTGCCGCTGTCCATTGTAAAAAGTCAATTTACAAAAAAGTAAATAAACTTTTTTGTAAAAAGCATAAAAGTAGAATCATCTTACCTTTGCCTGCATAGTACCAAATATAAGAAAGCTAAACTTTTGATGTCGTAGAGTTGCAGGCTACAGTAGTTACTCATGCTAATGCGTCTGTTAAACATCTACTTCCAGTTACTTTATATATTAATCGAGAGTGAAGTCTTTCTCATTGAAAAACTTTTTCAGTATTGAACAGTTTAACATGATCAATAGAGTAAATGGATCAGTTTCATTAGAACATAAACTATCACCAACTTTAAACAAGTTTGAGATTCTCCAAATATTTTTTTCAGGAAATCAGTCAACAAGAGTCTTTCATATAGTTGTTTCACCTCCATCAAAGATGAAAGATCTTCAGTGTTGCTTCAGCAGACACAGGAAATGAACTCTATAGAAGTCTCAAGGAACCCCGGCCGCCAGATAACAAACAGGCTCAGCTGACGAAAAAGAGAGTCTTGTCATGTCTGGCTCAGATATCTCTGGTTGGAAACTTGAAAGTGGCAACTGTTTCTCACTGTCTGACTGCTGTGTGTGTGTGTATGTGGATCTGTGTGTTCAGGGTCTCATGGGAACAAGTGTACAGACAGGGTGTAGCTGTAGTTGCCGTCTTGTAGATAAATCTTGAAAAAAGGCATCTCCACATCATTCTGTTTCACTTACAGAATGAAAGCAATTCGCATGAGGGGTTAAAGGACAGATCTCCTTGGCAGTATTGCTGTACAAGTAAACACTGCAGAAAGATTAAGATTCCCACTATTCCCACAGGGCTATTCGTTCATCTTTGTTTGCAGCAGGCACTTCTATCTTTACGGAAAGTGTTCACTTTCACTGGAAAAACCTATGTTTTCAGTGACAGTGACTTCAGATAATCTTACAAATTGCCAATAATACTCGTTTGATTTTTGTTGTCTGGTGTTTGTAGTGTTCCTACAAGCTGGTATATTGATTGTTTTATGCACATCAGCGGGAAGTGCAGTGTTCAGTAAATTATACAATCAAAAACCGTCAGGGCTTATGTAGCTGTGAGTATTTAATAATGGCAACTGTTCCTGGTTTTGAGAAAAATAAGTGGTATTTTTGTGTAATTTTCTACAGTGCCCGGTGCTGTTCCTCTAGAGTCCATTCAGGGCAGTGCCTATGAGGAGAAGATCATCCTGAAGTGGAGAGAACCAGCGCACACCTATGGCATCATCACTCAGTATGAGGTACACAAACACCAGGCTTAGCTGCGCATTACGGACTTGATCAGCCTTTACAGAATTGACCATTGACCATTCCATTCTGTACCAGTTTGTAGTGTGTTCCTCTTTTTATTTCCTCTTTCTGTGCTCAGTTGTTTTTTTTTTTGTACTGTGAATAAGATACCCACAAGTGTAGTTGGCAGTAGTATATAGAGTTGGAAAACTGTTCAGACTCATTTGTTATCTTGTAAATCACTTTGGTTTCTTGAGCGAGGGTTTGGGAATTAGGCGCATCTGCTCGTTTGTTGGCAGACGACACAAAAAGGGGTATTTCATAAAGTGAGATTACCTGATAAGCTAGCCTTACTCCAGTAAAGCAAGCTACTAAGCAGGTTTAGAGATGTGGGCTCAGACTACAGGGGTTTTGGGCTGATTTCCCCCCTCCTGACAAACGGAGGAGAAATCTGGTCTGGGACTGTGAATGGTACCAATGTTTGGCACAGATTATGTGGTAATGTAAGGGTTTACAGCTCCTGCCTGAACCTCTTAACACCCACCAGTTCACTGGCAGCCTAATTTAGGGTTAGGGTTACATTTTAGCCATTTTTAACCTGATGTAGTCTAGTTTATGTTTCAGCCACATACTGAAAAGAAACTAGAAAATGTTCCCTTTTTAAATGAAGTCTAATAAATACATGTTGGCCTTACTCTCCTTGTATTATAAACCTAATCACAATCCTGGTCTAGGGTTTGGTTTTTCTGTTTTGGCCTTCAGTAGAGATGTAGTACAGTGGTACCTTGACTTACGAGTTTAATTTGTTCCACAACCAAGCTCATTACTCAGTTTGCTCGTAAATACATTTTCCCCATTGAAATGCAATTAGCCCCATAAGTCAAAATACATTGAAATAATGTCTAGCATATCCCAAACTCATTTGTAACCTATGAGTGATGTGCTTTGAACCAATGTGTAACTTATATTGAACTTATCTCCAACACATATTGACGTATGTAGAAATATTTGATGTGCGTTTCAGCACCCCCCCTCTGGACAGTGACCAGACTTTGTTGTAGCAGCAGGAGATAAAACTTGTAAAACCTATTATCACCATAATCTTCAAATTAAAAATTACATTTAAAAAACAAACAAGCTAAAATAAAATAAATTAAAATTAAACGCTCATTATTAATTTTCTAAAGCCACAGGGAGCTGGAGCAGAGGGATGAAAGCGCCACATGGCTCCAGAGCCACCATAGGTTATATAAACATGGGGTTCACAGGAGGAACCCGTCAGTACTCCTCAAAATGCCATGGTGAGCAGAGAGATGGAGGATCCACCACCAGAATACCTACTAGCAGTCCATTTTTCTTTGTATTGACTATGACAGCTAGTGGTGGTGTAGTGGAAGCTCGCTCGTAACTCGGATTTTGACTCGCAACTCAAAGCTAAAAATCAACCGACTCAGAACTTGTAAGTTGGTTTACTGGTAAATCAAGGTACCACTGTAGATCCACATGACAGAGGACAACACCCTCTGTAGATATAAATGACATTTTCTGAACACCAAATACTGTTTATTTTCAGGTTACTATAGATTAATAAAAAAACATAGATATACTAAACAGCATCTCTGCAAATGGGTCCTGTCAAAAACTACATACTGGACCTTTAAAACCCCTCAAACGACTGGTAAATTCAGCAGGTCAGAGTGAGACCACCATAGCTGGTGGGTGTTGTCTGTATATACAGTCCAACAGCAGCTGATGGTATTGATGAGCACCAGTAAAAATTCTAGTTCTTAGTGTTAATATCAGCTGACATTGGCTTCTCTTTATAAACCATCACTAGAGCAAGTTGTAGCACCACATCAGTCTCCATTTTGTTTGCACCTATTTCCTCATCAGATCATGCGATATCAGGCAGTGAGTTGTTCCCTCTGGTACAAGAATCTAAATATCTAAAAGTACATCTATAT
This sequence comes from Apogon hyalosoma, assembly GCA_037367295.1. Classification (NCBI taxonomy): domain Eukaryota; kingdom Metazoa; phylum Chordata; class Actinopteri; order Kurtiformes; family Apogonidae; genus Apogon; species Apogon hyalosoma. Next base: position 29,698,116 of record JAPQRP010000011.1, on the reverse strand, counting down.
ACTGTGACACATTTTATTTTTATTGTTTTTTATTCTAATAGAGGGCGTAGCCTAAAGACTGGAAACACAAACATCTGTCCAGTTTGTCATTATAAACATGATACAACCTAATGTCAAAGTCATTTACTGTTTTAAAACTCTTTAAAGTTTACGTGACTCATCTTGGTCTTCATGTCCCTTTATTAACATACTGGAATGACAAATAAAGCACCTTGAACATATTAACCTTGGTCAGGTTAAGTTCAGGTCTAGATTCGTCTCAGGCTCAACATGTTTTACAACTAATCTGAGGAAAACATCAAATGTAAGAATACACCACAGGTAACATATGAAAGCTTTAACCAAGCTGAAGTACAAATGACTTAATCTGAAGGTTCCCGTTTAAAGCAGCACTTTAATGTTTTACTTTCCACCGACACACAGACAACCTCCAAAGAACATACAGTATCTAAAAAAGACCCCAAACACATCTCAATTCAACGGCAAGCAAATGTTAACATAACGCTCGTCTCAGCCCCTGCAAGCCTTGTCCAGGAGCCGCCTTGAATAATAGAAACAGTCTCTGCACACACAGGCTGTATGTACACATTGATCTTAACCAGCTTAAGGTGGACGTAATCCTTCAGCCGTTCCCACAGATTGATTCCCCTCTGTTGATTCTCCTTCTTGTCACCATTTGTTCACACTTGGTATTTTGACTAGGTTAGCAATCATCGACAGGGCTGTTTCTTATACGAGGGGAGCAGATTGAATTGCAAAAGCAATGCAATCAGGGTCACTGTATAGGTTCCTCCATCCACCGGCATGCCATCAGTTGAGCAACATGAATGAAATATGAAATCTATATTCTCTCTAGGGCAGAGAGACATCACAATCATGGCCGGGAAGTCGGAATTACAACAAGTCTCTGTTTATTCAAGTGTGTGTGGTGCCAGAATACGCTGTGTCCTGCACTTAGAGGTGATGGGAGAGAACAGGAACACAATACCCATAAAAACACTAGGTTTACGGCACACTTAATCACTTTTAGACCAACATGTTTATCTTTTTAAAATTTCATGCTACAAGTAAAAGCATTCAGAGGAGAGGCGGTGGTTTGCATTTGTCATGTTCACTATATTTATGTTGAGCAAAATGCATTTCACTTGGCAAAATATCCGCTGCAGGCTATTATATTCTTCTGCTGCTGCAATTACTTCTCTGGGTCTCTGTCTAGAAGGCTTTAACAGTATAGCAGTTTGTCTAGTTAAATAAGCAATAAGTCATTGTCAGTCCTGCTGTTTCCTCATTTTAATAAACAGTAAAGCATCACTATATTTCTTCCAGTAGTCAACACTATTATTTTAGAGTAATATACAGTAAAAAAAATATTCATACCACCCTGTCTTTAACAAGGTGATTCATGAGGAGAATCTATCCAGCCAGCAGCTCCCTCCAGGTGTCTCCCCATTTACACTGGTACAGTCTGACTGTCTGCTTTAAGGAGGTAACGCACAATATATTCTGCCGGTATTCCCTAGATGCTGTGCCTTGTAAGTCAGGACACGGCTTTGATTTGACATTATCAAAAGACTCCAAGAGAAATGTGTCTGACAAGCCTCAATATCAAAAAGATTTCAGCTCCGCTCCTTTCTGACCAACCTCAGTACTGCTATTTTATTGGCAGGCTTTTCTAGAAGGAAATGAGACGGCATCAGTAGCCTTTTTGTTCATCGTATCTTCATCAGCTCGATTTAACAAATAGTAATTAACAGTTATAAGAGTAAACCATGTAATATGTAAACCATTCCTGCAGTATTTAGTGTATATGTCTGTGTAAGGACTGAACAGTAAAACCAGATTGAGAATTATCTGTCATGTTGAGTCCATACCGGAACCCTATTGAGAATCTTTGGGATATGATGGAGAAGACTTTACGCAGCGGTCTGATTCACACCATTAAAAAATATCATCATCATAAAGAAAAAAACAAAAATTAGGGCAACTAGACGGAAATGCCAATGTGACATTTGTATAAGCACTGCGTGGCATAAATAATGTCATGGAATCCTGTAATCACAGCTAAAGGTGGATGAATGAAATATTAGAGTGTGGGACTTTTTTAGTCAGCCTGTGGATAATGGACGCCATTAAACTACAGTGAAAGAAATGAACAAAATTAGGTCTTAATCCCAAAATCAGACACAACACAGGTGTGTTTCCACCTTGTTGCATTTCTGTTACATTTCCATCTTGTTCTATTTTTAATGTTGTTTTATGTCATTAATTTTCCTATTCATGCATCTGGGTTTTTTCTGTATGTCGTTTTCCTGCTTTTTATGTTGTTTTCATGCATCTTTTGCGTCATTTCTGGGTTGATGCATTTTTACATTGCTTTCATCTCATCATGTTTTTTTACATAATTTTCATCATGTTGTGTTTCTCAGTTTCCTGTTGTGTCATTTACATCACTTTCGTCTTTTCACATCTTTTATTTTCCATGTTGTCTTTGTGTTTTTCATTTAATTTTAGTTTTGCACTCATCTTAAAGCATCTTAACCTTTCTCTTTTCTTAGTGCATTGTTTACAAATCATTTAAAGCCACAAATAATCATCTAACTTCTTCAGTTTTAACTTGAGACTACAAAAGCTTTTAACCCTAAATAAATAATAATTTGACTTTTATCATGACATTTCTTGACCTTAGTAATGTATTGATCGTGTGGGAAATTAACCATATTGTGGGAAACAGCTGACATATCCTGCAATCCACTTGATTTTTTACAATATTTCCCCTAAATCTGTTTATCTGTTGAACTTTCTTATGTAAATAGAGGTGAAGATTGGGTTAAGGCTTCTACTCTTTCCCTGATTTATATTATACACATTTATTCTCATTTATTAAATGACAGGAAGGGAGTTTACAGAACCTCTCACCAGCATTTATTTTCCATTGCCCATTATTTCACATTTATTAGTGATGAAAAAAGGAGTCCATATTTTCTGCATTTATATTATTCATGATGCTTCATGAATTTATGTAGAAAAGTGTAAGCCATGGTGTTTAAAATGCACAATATATCAAGTTGAGTAATAGTTACAAGCAATCTCAAATTAATTTGGTCAAATATTCTCAATTATTTTTCCCGTCACTCCCATTATAATTGCAAAAACCTGTCCACATGCCCAGTTTTGACAAGTCATTTCAAATTTCTCTCCCTGAAATGTTATGATATAGGATTTGGCATCACAGACTCATTTCACAGACAAAGACTAAATGAGAAGGCCTCCAAGCATTTCAGGACGTGATGGACACAAATTATGCAGCGCTCCAAACTCCTTTTGTGTTCCTTAATTGGAATTATAATGGAGGTTTTCCTTTGTAAGCAGAGGCATTTTCTTAAAGTGGGACTTTACAGTTATTCAGAATGGATATTAGCAAAAACACTCACCTTAATGCTTCCCTCCAGAGCTCTCTGTATTTATTAATGGAGCAGGAAAACATTAAGTGTATTTCGTTTCTCCTTGAAACCACAACCTTGCAGTGGCTTTGGCTGAAAATGATGTACGGTTGAGGTCAGGAGTTACGTACACCTCGGCTAAATGCATTCAAAGTCAGTTTTTTATATTTTCTGGACATTTTATTTCAATATATTTTCCCTCTGTTAGAGCTTTTATTTATCATCCTTTCTTTGTTAATACTTGATGATTTAAGTTTAGTTTAAGTTTTTAGTTTAGTTTTATACATTATGTAACTTGAATCAGACACTTCCAAACATTTTGTGAATTTTGACCCATTTCTTAATCAGGTTTGTAGGTTTCTTGGAAATTAGTGTTGGCTATAATATTGCATATTGGCACATATTTTGTTTATTAATATACACTGTCTCTTTGAAAAAAACTTCAGTATCAGCCAAATGTTCTGTTGGATTAAGATTCTGTATTTGTAATGGCCACTCTGAAATTCTAACATATCTTCTTGTGTTGGTGCCATTTTTCTTCATTGTCCCGCTCAAAGATCTGTTTGTGTCCATGTTTGAGCCTCATTTATCCTCATAATTCTTCTTGTGTATTAAAACAACTCCACAACAAGCCTCATCCTTCTACCTACATGCATAACGCTGCTCAGTCCAGTAGTGTCTTCCTCCTTGTGGCACAGCCTTTCAAGTTCTGATGATACAGGACTCTCTTACTGAGGTTTGAGATATTTTTGGATGAGTTATCGCCAACATTTTTATCAGTTCAAACACCTGGGATGCTTTTGCACCTGTCGCACCAGAATCCGTTCATCTCTGAGAGTCGGTCTACATCTTCTTCCTGAGCTCTTCAATGGCCATGTGGTCCCGTGGTGTTTATCTGTGTACAATTGTTTGGACAGATGGATGTGGTAACTACCAATGACTGGTGTTCCAAGGGTCAAGGTTTTAGCTGATTTGTTTTTGTTTTTTTTTGTTTTTTCCACACTCAAGAAAAATGGCAGTCTGTCTGAAAAACCCTAAAATTCTGCCACAGATACACCTCCAGTTGACGTTCAGTAATAACAAATAGCCCATGTACAGTTTCTAAAGTCATGTCATCAACTTCCAAAAGCTTTAGGGTTGTTCAAAGATTCTCAGTCAGGTTCAGGTCTGGACTCTGTGGTGGCCAGTTCATGTCAGATCATGCTGCTGCCCATGACACTGTACTGTAGGAACTAGGCATGATGGGTAATCACTTCATCCACCTCTCCTGATGCATCCATCTCTCAGGAACAGGGTCAATCTGGACTTATCAGACCACATAACCCTTTTCTGTTGAAACCCAGTCCGATCTTTGTGCTCTCTATTGAACTGATGGTTGTTTTAGAAATGAGAATCTACTCACTGCATCTGTCAGAGTTAAAGGAGTGATATTTAGATTTTTTTTTAATGGAATTGTGCATTTTCAAACATTTCCCTGTGGTCTACATAAACTGTAAATGCTCTGCTTGGGTCTGAATTCTTCATTAATGCAACTCCACAGGTCCATCTTCAACCCTATTTATGAGTAATGACACCAAAAAGGTAGTTTTTAGCACTGGCCCTTTAAATGTAAATGAGCCACTTCACACCCCACCCCCTCCAGGTTCTTGGCGGTGCTGCTCTGTCCCATTCAACCAATAACTGAACACTTTAGGTAATCGGCTCAAAGTTACAACATATTTTCAGTTTTAACTACAACCGCTGCTGCTGATAAACAATTATGTCATACTCGGAGAAATGTTCATAGGAAGTCTTGACCTTATATGAGCAAATGTCATGACGTAACTAGTTATATTTGTAACAAATTAAGAAGGAATTGAAACAGGTTGTAGAAATCCACTCAGTTTTTGCCAAAATGAATGTAAAGATAGCTTTGCAGCACCTGGAGGGTTAAGAATCAAACTTTATGACCTATTAGGGTCCAAATACACAAATAAATGTTGCAAAGACTAATGAAAGTGGGTTTAGCGAAATATGACCCCTTTAAGGAACTTGTCACAGAGGAAACATATTTTTGTCCACAGTCTAATAGAAGGATCTGAAGTATTAGCTTTGTTAAATCCAGGTGGGGATTGTTATGAGCATGAATTATGAGTTTTGAATGCATATTGCCAAAGTGTCATCAAACATCCAACCCCAGCTCTTATTTCACATTTAGATCTCATGAAACAGTCTTCTCCATGTCTCTAATTTTAGAAATGTCAAATAAACCCTCATGGACAACCAAAGACTTGTACCTGAAGCTTGAACATACAAAGACAGTAGACAAAGAGGAGATCCATGTGCAAATTTTATTCCTCTTCAGTATTTTTTTTTTTTTTAGTTTTGTAATATTTTGACTGATTCAGTGACAAGTGTTCAATATCAATTGCATGAATATTCATTTGACTGTTCTATGTTATCTGACACTGACTTGTGTTACTATGATGTACAGAGTAGATGTATACCAATAGAGGCATTTTAATAACAGGCAGGAAAAATCGGCAGATGTCAATCCGAATCGGAAATTAACGATCTGATAAAAAACTGAATAGCTGTTGGGGTAATTAATCGATAAAAAAGAAACTAAACATCAAGCTAGCCAGAATGCAATCAGATGTGGACCAGTATTTTCCTTCAAAGTCAGTAAAGATAGGATATTTTTCAAATATCCTATCTGTACCTCTTAATGATTGATATATTAATTGGTCTATGTGTAATACAGTTTAAATACATTTAAAATATTCATTCTAGATAATAACATTACATTTCATCTGCACATTCCAGCTCTATTTTCAGGACTGACAATTGCACAGGTTTCTGAAAAACAAGCTGGTAATTCAGTACACAAAACAGTTTTTCAAACATTTGCTTTTGGCGTTTTGGCTTTACTGAGCAGTGAGAAAAGCGCCTGGTAAAATGGTAAAACTGACGCTGTGAGTATGATGGAAAACCTTGACACTTGCGTACAATGCATGAACTTCCAGAGACACTTGTATGCCTCCAACATAAGTAGTGTTCGTTGTTTGAATACCAATCCTCAGCTGATAAGAGCTGAACATGGACGACCAGAGGCCGCTATCAGAATATTCATTTCCTCTTCTTCCTAGATCTCCTACAAGGCAGTGAGCTCCTTTGACCCTGAGCTGGACCTCTCCAACCAGAGCGGGAAGATAGTGAAGCTGGGCAATGAGACCACCCACATGTTCACAGGCCTCTACCCAGGCTCTACTTACTCCTTCACCCTGCGCGCCAGCACAGCCAAGGGCTACGGCCCCCCTGTTATTACCCAGTTCACCACCAAGATTTCAGGTCAGTGGGGTCAACAGCACGGCCAGTACACGTGATGTTGAAAAAGCAGCATTTCACTTATTTTATAAATACTGTCCACCTACTATTCAAGGCTGCACATTGTAATGCAGATGCACTGTCTGATCCACCCAAAATGCATTATATACTCCTTCATAAAACCAATTACTGTAGGTGTTTTGTAAGTTAATTTATATGGTCTTGCTATTGCATTAGATGTAGCATAACTGCCTTATTGGTCAAAGACAAATTATATTTGTGCTTTCCATAGATTGTCTGATTCTGCATAATGAAAACCATGAGTGATTAAGATGATAATAAAGAGGCTAGAAGGCAGTTTTTCTAACTTTCTACAGGTTTTAATTCTGATATATGTGATATACTTTGAGGCCTTTTTTTTCAGCCAAGTTATTGCAGATACTTTAGTGACAGCAGCACTCTAATTTTATTGCAATACTTAATTCAATTACGCTCCTCTGAAAAAAGTAAAACTGAAAAAACTGGCTGTTTCTTTTTGTTGCTAAGCTAAATGACATGTCAGACTTGAGAAGACATAAAATTTTGATGGGACTAAATGGGAGTTGTTTCTGCTTTGTTACGCAGTGTAATAAAATGCCTTTGTGCTTAATGTTTTTTGGTTTTTTTTCTGTCTTGGTAGCTCCCTCCATGCCGGCATATGACCAGGAGACCTCTCTGAACCAAACAGACAGTACAGTCACTGTACTGCTTAAACCTGCCCAAAGCAGAGGTGCACCTGTGAGGTAGGTGTTCACATAAAAGACACACACAAAGCACAAGCAACAAAACAATGTATTAAAACACTAGTACCCACTGTCAGCAACAACAACAAAAACTACCAAAGAACTCGTGTTTATCTCAACCCTACTGCAAAGGAAAGATGCCGGGGAATTCTGCACCGTATCACATGTATCTCATTTTGTTGAGCTTTATTTGTTTGTGGATTTTGATCCTGAGAAAAAGAAGCTTAGCCTTTGAAGATGAGAACAAAGCAGAGTGCAGCCAAGGCTAGCTTCAGGATCTCTTGCCTTTACATGTCTTTTATGTAGCAGGCTGCCCTCCTTGTGCCTCCACAGGCTTCTGGGGGAATGAAGGAATTTTGCTGCACATTAATAAAAAAAAAGCATACAGGCAGATTAACCATAAATAACTTAAAGATTTATTACTGAAACATATAAGGAAATGGCTGATAATGACAAGAAGCAATAGAAGCTGAGCAACAAAATAGCAGGTCATTAATCTCAGAGCATAATTGCCTCACTCACACAAATGGACAAAAGATGAATTCAGGTGTCTGGGATACAAATACAGGGGTCTGGGATACAAAATAATAATGTTCAAATATCGTAATATAGTTTTATATTGTGATAAATATCATATTGATTATTAATATTGACATATCTCACATTAGCATGAACATTATGTTCTTATAGTCTATAAACATCAATATTTCCCTCAAGTTTAAAGGGAGATTTTTCTTCCTGAGTGAGATGTGAAGAAAGTAGATGGTTAGTTGTGGTAAAAAATAATAATTTAGTCAGAGCACAAAAAATATTTTAGAAATTTAGAGGTAGAACATTTAAAAGCATAGTCATGAATACAAAAAAAAAAGAAAAAGAAAAGAATAACAATGTTGAGAAAAATAAAGTAAAAACCATCTCTGAGGCATTTTGGAAGCAAGGCAAATACAAACCACAACTAACCAATGCAGTGTAATGATATTTATCCCAGTATAAAACAATATTATGATATTTGTCATTATTGTTTTGTATCCCAGACCACTGTTAGAAAAGAAACATCTGAATTCAACGTGTCCCAATACTTTACTCCATATAGTGTATGAGTTAGGCAAATATGCTATGAGGCTAACAATGTGTATTATGTGATACACTGAAGCAGGCTCTGATACAGAAGCACATGAAGCGTAAGTCATAATATTATTGTTATTGAAAAGCATTATCAAGTGCTCTTTCATCATCTTAGTCCAGTCATATCTCTATAGCAATGTTTCCCAACCTTTTAGAGCCATGGCACATTTTACGTTAGAAAAATCACAAGGCACACTGCCAAACAAAAATGTCACAAAAAGTATATTTATTGAAATATAATGCAAATATAGTTTTGGAACAAGAACGCTGAGAGGGGTGCATCAGCAACCTCTTGAATGGACCCCCTGATTTACGGATTGAGGTCCGTCATAGTATAATAGAGGCATACCCCCCCGCCCCAAGCCAATCCGCAGGTCCTGCAGGTAACCCACTGATCTGTGCATCACTAGTGAGGGGGGCTTATCAACAGAATGCACTGCGTCAGGGCCAGTTCACTTTCACTTTGCAAAGATTTCCCTTTGCAGAGACTGTTGTTGTAGAGTGGATCGTTGGTACGTGCAGTCGTTCACATCTATATCACGCCACTCGCTTAGAGTACCAATCAGGTAAAACTGGATAATCTTCCACGGCACACCTGATGGTTTTTTCACGGCACACTTATGTGCCGTGGCACAGTGGTTGGGAAACACTGCTCTATAGGGGCAAGCTGGATAATGCACATACTCAGTAAATCACTAAGAAATAAAAGCTAATATATCTTCATAAAATAAATAGCTACTTGCTGAATAATTTGCCCTGGACACCCCATTTAATGTAAATGACAGCTTCTGAGGGGGTTGGAGCAAAGGATCAGGTCGTTAATGCTGTTGTTAGTCCTGCGATCTGTCGCTCAGAGCTCACAAGTGTCAGATAAAGCAATAAGAGGCCGTGGTTTACAGGAATTTTAGAACAGCACAGGGGCAGCATTAGGTACTCTGCAAAGCAGTAGTTAATGCAATCACACACTGATAACAAATCATCAAGGAATGTAGTTTTCCCACAACATTAAACATTAATAAAGCTATTGTTGAAGTAGAGTTCAGCTGTGTTGGCACCTCTTGTTACTGTCAAAATTTGGACTTTATAAAATTGAAAGCTTCTGTGAATAATAGGTTTTTTAGTGTCGCTGTGCAAAAAATCTTTAATTACATTTCAGCATATTGGAAATCACAATGTTTCAGAGGAAACTAATCTTCTGGACTTCTGGACTTTGTTTACAGGCTGTAGAAAATCTGGAGAGTCTTTTTCAAGGTTTTGGTTAAACTAAGGTGTTTCCACAGAGGTTGGGGAATATGATACAGTAATTACAGGTAGATGTTTACCTTGACATGACAGCAACTCACTATGATGTTTTGGCTTGATGCTTCCACAGCAGCATGAAACAATCACATCATGTATTATATCTAGACATTGGATTTGAACAGAGGAGAGAGCAACAGGACAGAAGGAGTGTATTTTCAACTTCTGGTGATTTTATTTCCCTGATTTCACTTCCTGTTGACTTTTATGGCAGTATCAGAGAGTATTTGTTGAATGCTTGACACAGCAGGTCTCAACCCAGCAAATGGACCAAACATTTCATTTAACAGTCACAGCTGTGTATCTAGACTTTTCCGTCTCTTCAGTTTTCTCTCATTAATTTTTGAACGTCTCTTTTTTTTTTTTTTAACCTCCTCTTTTATCTTGTCCATCACTCACCTGTGCCGAACTCACCCAGTAAATCACTCTTTACAGCAAAATTGCATATTTTGCATGTGTTTGGCACAATAATAATAATAATAATGAAATGTGTTTATAGAGCATTTCACTGCTACATTGAATGCAGCTCAGCCAATCACAATCAAGAACTGGAACTGCCCATCTTACAAATAAATCTTTATTTACCCCTTTGTAGTGATTGTTTGATTTAAAATAATAGTTTTCCTTTGGTCTTTTTGTCATGAGGACCTTGAAAGAGAGGGTTAACTTTGCTAATAGGAGGAGTGATAAACACTTGTGCTTGCTGTAAAACTGATTTTTACACCATCGACTCATCTGAGCCCTTTAAAATTACAGCCTGGAGATCTTTAGTCAGGCTTGTCAGCTCACGTTTACCGTACGTGCAGTCGCCCAGACAAATGGCCCGACTCCATCAGCATCAGAGAGGTCTGAAGAGGAAATACAGAGCCATCGGCCCTTTAATCTGCTCACAGGTACAATTCAGAAGACCTTACTCGGGCTGCCATTCTTTCAGAGGACTAATTACAAACCCTTAATTATAATTAACAGACTGCCATCAATTGGAGCTTCCATTAATTAGCTTTCTGGGCATCGTCTTGTTTACTGTGAGAAGGAGTGCTCACGCCATGACTACAAAAAAGATTGAGGTTTGTCTTCGGAGATCTAAACTCCAGTTTGAGATTCACTTCACTTCTGTACAACTGAGCTGAGACAAAACGGTCTTCTAAGGCTTTACAACATAATCCCTAATAAGGATGTTTTCGTATAATCTGTTTAAAAATGGAGATACTCTCAGGGTTTTGAATAGAGGGAAAATAATATGTTTTGATATAGACATTTTATTTTAAGGATCATATATGTTTAATGAGTGTCTTGAGATTATCTTCTAAAACATTCATCATGATTCATCAGTGGAATTCAGTCCACAGCTCAACTATGTCTCAAAACTAATCGAGGCATCCTTTGATCACAGCAAAACCTCCTTGCGTCTAAACTTTGAGGGTTTTTCAGGTGGTACACGTTTCTTTCCCCACCTCCTCACTTCACTGAAGTCTCCCAGGACGTAAAGGCCAACGTACTGCCTTCACATGTGCGCTCGCTGCCGCAAAAAAATATGAATTGCAAAAGAAAGGAGGTGGCAGAGGGCAGCAAACAGGAGAGATTATGATGCAGGCCCAAGACAAGATGCTGGCAAAGCTTTTGAAGGTGTTTTCTGCTTCCACCTTAAGTGACACAAGATGCCTTTGAGAATCTTAAGGTGACTATAAAGTAGCTTCCGTTCAGAGGAGTCGCGATAGGTGGTCTGTTGGGATCTGCTGTCTGGCTAATAATGATACATTTATACATCTGAATTTCCCAAGCTCATGAAACAAAATCTCTAATCCCCTTTCTATTAGAAGGTTGAGATAGATGAATGGTGTCATTTTGAGGGAAGTACATATAAAGAAATGTTTTTATCTGGAAAAAAAAAATCATGACCTGAGTACTAAAATAGTCTCAGAAACTTTGAAACTTAGCTGATCCAGTCAGTCTTTTTGAGATAGCATTTAGTCAGGCAAGGATTTAAATTTCCTACTATAGTTCAATTAAATTCTGCACTACTGCTCATGTTGCAAGAGTAGCCATCACTTTTCTAGAGTGGTGGGTAGCTCATTTTGACTCTGAACAGTTCTAAATCTATTCTAAAGCCCCTATGAAATAGGGATTTGACAAGGGAGCACACTGATCTGCAGCACACAGCAGCACCAAGCTTTATTTGATAACACAATCTTGCACGCTGATTGAGTTTGGGAGGTAATAGAGCTCCAGACATTTGAGTCTCAAACAGCAGATGTTTTGCTGTAATACAGGAAGAGGAACACACTGGAAGATCACAAGATAGCACATGCTCATAAAAAAAGCACGACGGAGCAGATGACAAATGTCCATTTCAGTTTAGCATCTTGCAGTCATGCTGAAGTCAAATCAGTTTTTTTGAAGGATCTAGGCAGTCAATGTCACCGCTTAAGGAGGCAGCCTTCCTTTTTTCATATTTGTGTAATTGCTAATCGGTATCACATTTCCAACTTGGATTTGGCTTCTAATCTCTGGGGACGCCACGCATAGCAGGGAACAATTTTTACCAGAGGGGACACTGTTCCTTTAAGAGGATTAGTGAACTGTCTATCAGTCATGTCGTGTTAAACTAATGTTTGCAATGGCCCCTTGTCAGGGCCAGAATACGCCTCCTCACTCCGTAGCATCAAAATAAATGTTTACATGCTTCTGCGGGAATAAGTGATTTGAGATGCTTTCCTTATCATTTACACCACTAAATCAGCCTGTCTCTCTTTCTTGCCATAACCTTTGCCTTGAGCAAGCTCACATGCATGTACATAAACAGAAAAAGCAATAGAATATGTGAGCTCCTAGCCTCGTAAGTGGAATGTTGAGGAAAGTGACTTCCAGTGTAGCTTCTACCCTGTAGCATCAGATTATCTGTAGTCAACCCTAGCCTAAAATCAGTTAAGTAATTTTCTACACTTCTAAAATAAGCACTAACTTTCTTTGATCACGGCATTGCAAATGCTAATAACTGTGGATAAACGTGACACAACTCAGTGCCTTTTACAATTTAATGGCAAATGTAATCTATGGCACCTTCTAATTTGTTTGTTTTACAGCTTTATGGTCACCAGGGACATATAAAGTGTTAGAAGACAGAAGCACGGAGGAAGGATGCTGGGTCAGGAGAAGTGTGTTCTCGCAACCACTCTTAAATCAGACACACAGAGCCAACAGATTAACATTAGGGAGAGAGAGAGGAGGAAGCAGAGGGAGAGTGATTGAAATGCTCCCCATACCCCTTCTCTCATCTGCTCAAACAGCCTGGGGTTCTCCCCCTATCAGCCCACATGAAAAATAAATCTGAGTTTCAGGTCACAATCCAGTCGATTCCGAGTCAATCGACCATAATTGGTTGGCGTCACATGGCGGCAGGGCTGAAATCTATCGGGCAGCGAGGCTGGAGAGCCCTAATTGGTGTCAGCTCAGGTTGCAGCGCTACTGCAGGAATACAGGTCTGCCCTCACGGCCCCTCTGGCAGACCACTTTTAACAGCCTTTACCGTTCCTTGTCCTTCATTCCTCTTTCTCTGCTTGTCTTTATGTCTTCTGCTTTTTAGCTGAACTGGTGATTTCAGCAGTTTTGCAGTTTCGAGCATCTACCTCTGTGTGACATGAGCTGTGTAATCACCTTTTAACTCTGATATTTGTGTGTTTGTAAAGGTTTAGAGGAGGCCTGTCACATTTACTCCAGTAATGGCCTTATTAGTATTAATTGAGCTAACTACAGTTTTTTTTTGAGTAATAATTGTGGTAATCATTGCCATTCAGCTGTTTAAAAACAACTGAATGAGAGTGACAGAAATGCCATAGTTTACCATTTCTACATAATTTTCCACTGTTTGTGATGTGACTGGTATTCGCTTAATAATCACTTGTTGTGCCCCTTCCTCTTGAGATGCTTCTATTCTTAACCTCCACAAGTTCCTGTCATTATCAGTAATTTCAGAAACAGGCTTTGTATATTGAAGATATTTATGTCAAATCATGAATGCAATCAAAATATATATGCAATATTCAATGATAATAACAAGCTTTTTGCTCTTGTTATGTTTACTGTATTGTATGTGTATAAATAAAGTATGATTCGATTTAAAAGAACAGGAAAAAGCCAAATTATGATTATTTGCAATCATTTGCATGACAATTGGCAACTAAAATGTCATTATCCTGACAGCCCTAGTTTAGAGAAGACATGGCCAAATTGCTTCTTATGAATAGCTACAGTCCAAAAATATACTATAATATGCACATAATGACAGAAAAATGCTGTCATTATGTGAGACTTTCACAGGTTGCATTTACTTATGTTGATGAGGGCTGAAATGAAGTGCACTGTTGAGATTTACAGGTTTAATATGGGTGATTTGATCATGATTGTGTGTCAACACATTGGTTTTTTTAAGACATTTTGAGAGCATTTTGCCTTTATTAGAAAGACAGTGTGTATTAACAGCAAACATGGGACAGAGGGGATGACATGCAGCAAAGGGCCTGGACCAGAGATCAAACCCAGGGCACTGTGGTAAGACCTCAGCCTATGGGGTATCCTGAGACAGTCATTTTTTGATGTCTGGCTATAGTAAGCTAATGGTAGCTAGCGATAGCGAGATGGTAGCAAGAGAGAAATTCTGAAGCACCTGGCCCGAGTCCTCTACATAAACATCAGCATATAGGCTGTCATTAGCTTAGAACGTAGTTAATGTAACGTAAGATATGTCAAAAGTACACACATTTCTTACTCCAGTACAAATACATGTATAAAAAACAATGAGGTAAAAGTAGAAGTACTGATTCAGCTTATTTGGCCAAGTTTCTGAAACCACTGTGTTATGGTTCTCGTGATGGATGAATGCAGCAGAGCTGGACGTTAACATAGTGGAGTTCATCAACCATAAACAACAAATAATAGCAAATAACCTCACTGGCTCCCTGCACAAAACAGACTCTGACTTCACGTTCCTGCGCATTTGTTCATCCAATTCTTAAACCGTGAGTTCATTTTCTGTTTGCTGGTCCACTTTTGTTCATTCGTCTGTATTCACTCTGCTTTAGTACCATGTCCCTGAGTCCATAGAACACATCCAGATGTCATTCTATTCAGTTTACATGATGATAAAGGTTAGAGGAAGTTGCTTAAGGGGTTAAACAAATGAGGAAAAAAGCCAACAGAGTTTGGTACTGGTTAACTGATGTTAATTCTCACTGCGTCTGCTAAACCAGATGTATATGGAACCTCTTGATGCAGAATAATGCTTTCATGAGGTGTTTCATGTCTTTACTCATTGTGTTTCATTTGTCAGCCCTTTACTGAGCTGTCCAGTTCAAAGAAAGGTACATAAAATAACAGTTTATGTAAACACACAGCTGAGCATGAATTGAAGCAATGCACTGCTGTGAATGGACCAGGGGTTTAAGGAGCATTTAAGACATTTATATTATGATGATCTACTTCAGGTCAAACACTGATTATGGAAAATAACAATAATCACTGTACTTGAGGCAAATAAATTAATGTAGTGCCTTCTGAACCTGAACTGGTTTCCACTAAAAACAGAAGTTTAACTAAGCATCCAAGCTCTGCTGTTGATGATTGTTTTGACCTAGAAATTAACCTTAGAGCACCATGATTTCAGACTTAATAAACAGATATTCCATGTTGAATCATTACGTTCAGCTACTAGGTCACTTCTACTAGCAAAATAATTGCTATTCTGAAAAAGTATTAACGAAGAATAATACATTCAGTAGCCTCCCTGTTTGCAAATTAGACAAATTGGTACCATATTTATATCTGTAAAAATTAGTTGTCTCCACATTTTTTTCTTAATTTTCTTTTTTTAGAGTCCACTGCCTCAGTTGCTATGAGACTCAAAGCGAGTAACACAAGATACACACAAAGAGCATGACTGGTTCTTCTAATAAGAAAAATTGAATTATTAAAATATGGTATATGATGATATTAAAATATATATGACCACTCACTTCTCTCTGTTGTCTATATTAGTGGAAATAAATAAATATAATCTTATCAAATGCTATATTGAGCCAAAAAAAAATCCAATCCCAGTGTGAGTGCCCCTGGTTCAGATGGCTGTGATGAGGACTAATAACCCCATTAACACTATAAACTGATTGTCATTCGTCTGTCGTTTGCCGTTTCTTCCATGCTCATTCATGTCATAATTGTTGTTCATCTGCCATTTGTTGTTTTTTCTTTGCTCATTCGTGTCATATTAAATCAAAAATATGACTAAATGACTGTGGTCTGTCAAAATGACTCATAATGAAAATGGTGAACTCAGCATGAAGTGACAAGGTGTCAAGTGCTCAAAGGAAAATTAACATGACAGCAATAATTACAGAAAAAAAAGAAACTGTGGCATTTTCCAATCGCCACCATGAGTCAGATTTATATTTTATTCACAGCTGAAGTGAAATGGTTACATTTTCACATCAACAAGGAGAGCATCTGTAATATTTTATAGGCATACAACAACTTACTGTTGAAAATGGTGCGAATAAAACAGGTATTATTGTCTCTGTCGTTTATAAAGATGAACAAAATATTTTGATTTTATTGCAGATTTATTGTGAGCTATACCTGGGCCTTGGTTTGTTGCCTCTGTGAATATTCTGTGGAAAGGAAGCAGTGGTTTAGATTTCCACATTACAAGAGTTCTTACCCTTGGAGCCTCATAGCCTTTGGCATTTGGTATTTTGCCTGAGGAAAGGAAAGCAGCCCCATTCAAACTGTGTCTGTCATTAAGTCATGGCACAACCACATCATCATATCATAAGAAGCCACCCAGGAGGAGCAGGCCTTTGTTTTATTTCACTATCTGCAGTGATTTGGAATATAAAGTACTGATAAGGAGAAGCTGCAATATGAGTCGGTGTATTTTATACACCAGTGCATTAACTAACTTTACTCTTTACTCTGTTTGTACTATATAGAGCATAAATGCTTTCCATTTATATTGTAAGTCTTGTATGAGTCCCTACACTTTATAACGCAAATATGCAATTGCACATTTACCTCTTGCCTCCCCCTGTTTGAACATGTCAAATGTTGAAAATATAATGAACACCCCTGCCGGGATTTGAACCCTGGTCTTTTGCATTGTAGACAGCAGTGGCACATGCTGAGCTATTGGTCCACACATATGTGGAGGTGCAAATTTATGCACCCCAAATGCTCTCCTGTCTCTTGTATTTGGGGGGGGGGTGTCTCCTGTGCATTTGCCATTTATGACAAGGTCTATTTGGTAAAGGGAGTTAAATCCAGACTAGAAGAGTCATGAAGAGACAACTGTCTAATCAAGCAGCATTTGAGTCTGCATGAAAAACCAACGGGCAGCCACAGAAGGTGTGGAATGTATTATTATACAGTGGGAACTATAGAACTGCATGGACTGAATATTAAATATCTTTGAACACAGACAGTGATTGAATGAATCACACAAGGTTGTCAAACATAGACCTATACCTCTACTGTATCCTGTTGTTTCTAATTTTAAATTGTTTGGAATTCAGTGTCATAACTGAGGATGACCTTATTAAAGCCAACTTTTTGCTTTGGTTCCAGAAGTGGTCACATTAGTGAGGTTCAATTGATTTGTGATTTGAAGCATTTATAATGTGACTTAGTTCGCTCCGCCCCCACCAACCCCCACCAGGGCTCCAACCCTGGACCCCACCATTTTCCTTTCCCCATTTTTCTGGATCCACCACTGATGTGTACAAATATCTGAGCACAAATTTTCATTTTCAAAGCAAGTTTGATGTGCATTTGAGAAGCTATTACCCATTATTTTTTATTTTACGTCATAACACATCTTCCAAACATAAAGAGTGATTTCAACATCAGTGGGTGCAGCTATAACACATAGAAAAGACAATCCCTTGGTGTAGTGATGTATTGATGTGAAAGAAGCTACAAGATGTAAAAAGACAAAGCAAAAAAAAACGAGATGTAAATGTTTTAAAAGATGAAAAATGTTTCAAGGAAATTAACACAGCAGATTTGGCAGCAATAAAATGAAATGAAGACAACTGCAATCTGTGCCCCAAACAAAATGAAAATATTAAAGATGTATCAAAATGAAACTCATGTAAAAGAAGAAACAAGAAGAAAATGACACAAAAGGCACCAGAAGATAATAATGTCTGAGGATGTCTGAAGTCTCAAGGAACAAAACACTACAAATACAATCAGAATAAAGAAAATGAGTACAACCTCAACCTTGGTCAACAAAATAAAAATGACATAAAAGATGCAACAAGTCTGAAGTGATGTCCAAGATCCAACAGGTAGAAAACAACATGACATACAAGACACTAACAGAAAGCATCAAATATGTCATATTCTACTGGAGTAAATGTGTGTACTTTCCCCTCCTCTGATTAGCATTATGATGAAGATAGATACTGCATTGTCTCGCCATAACACACATCGGATGGACTTGGTTTTGACAGATTCTTCCATGCAGCCTCATCATTCATTTCTCTGCTGCTCTGCTGTGCCATTAGTGGCTCCCGTGTACTGTGTGTGCCTGACCTTTGACCTCTGCTCTCAATAGGAGACAGTAATTAAAGGCTGATTTTTCCTGCAGTCTCTCAGCAGGATTAAATATTTCATTGCCTCGCGGCCCTGGCACTAAATAGCAGAGCTCTAAGGAATTGGGACACACCCTCTAGCAGAACAAAGTGGGGGTGGGGTTCTAATGACACTGCAAGCACCTTATGATAAACTATAGGGTTAAAGAGCACATGCTGTACACACAAGGGGACACTTAATCATCTGGTACCAACCGCGGGGAACAATTGGTCATCTCCAGGGCTGTTTGTACTACGACAATGCACATTAACAGGACAGTCACACTGCACATGTGTTGTTTTTAGAGGATTATTCTTCTGTTAGTTGTTTTTTTTATTTATTTATTTTTTTCCATGTGTGGGAAAATGTTCAGGGTCACTGAAGCTCGGCACAGTGCCGAGCTTTACCCATTGTTACTTTTATAAAGAACAGTACAATTATACAAATGACTAAAGCCTTCACAGTGATTGAAACAGTTGTTTTGGGAATTCAGAAAGAGAGCATGATATGAGTAATGCATCCAGAATTGATTTACTGTGATGTTACTGCTTTGTGATCCGTGTTTGTATACTCCAGAGTAGACATTGTTGATGTTTTCTAATGCAGTGAAGGGTCTGTGTGGTATATGGATCAACACTGTGCCTTGTTTGTTTAGTCAGAAAACATTATATCACATCTTGGCCTTGATTAATTAATTTGATCATTCATTCATTATTGATGTTATTTTATTTTATTCATTTGTTATGTGTCACTGTCTGCCTGTTTGTTAACCTGTCCTGTTTTCCAGAGCTCTCTGTTGATGGACACACAGTGACACATAACATATTGGTTTATTTAACAGGGACATTGTACATTAATTCACATTGCTGTAAATGCACCAGAGTTAGCCTAATGGCTATTTTCCATCTGCAGTCACTGGACAGATGTTGAATTGTCACCCTAAAAGGTAGTATAATCAGAATCAGAATGCTTTATTCATCCCAGGGAGAAATTATTGGGTGTTACAGTTGCTCCGTTCAAGTATTTAAAAAAAAAAAGTAGCTGGAAAGAAATTGCCAATACAACAGAAAAATAAAAAAGATAAATACATAAATATATATAAATAAATATATACTAGAGTGTTTATGTATATGTATGTGTATATATATATATATATGTGTGTGTGTATGTATACATACACTCTAGTATATATAAAAAATATAGAATATAAAATAGGAATATAATAATAATAATAATAATAATAATAATAATCATAAATATACATAATACATGAATTAGTGTGTAAAGTTAATGTTGTGTGTAATACACACAAGGTTATAAACATGCAATTTTTTTGAAACATATATTTAGAATACCCAAACATAGATGAGTTCAGCACAAGTTTTGCAATGCAAAATTTATAATTAATAACACTTCAGACGGAGTAAGTAAAAAAAAAAAAAAAAAAATTTAAAACGTACTTGGCACTTAGACATTAAACATTGTAACTTTGCTGCATTATCTGTGAAAATAACGCGGTCTGTGTTATTGGTGTGACTCTTTTGAAACTGAAAGACTAGTCCCTAATCATGGCTGGTTATTCTCTGTGGCAGCCGTAAACAGACTCTTTGTCACTCCGAGACTCAATAGATTTAACAGGTGGACGCGAGATGCATACTAACATGAACGTCTATAAGACAGTCCCTCTCCCCCTTGAGCAAAGTGGCCGGCTCAGACACAATGTCATCTCTGTCAGAGGCACACAGGGCTGCAGTTTTGATCTGGCTAAACACTAAGCTCGGATGGAGAGGAAATGGAAAGAGCCGTTAACCTTTTCAGCTGCTGAATTATGAAAAAACAAATAACATCAGGTCCTTTCCTATGTCACCGCTCATCTCTCTTTCACTGTTTTTGAGTTACTCCTGTTGTTGATAAAAAGGGAAACTGCTTGCTGTTTAATTATTTTAAGGGGAAAAATCAAATCTGTTTTTCTTTTGATTAGAGAGGTGATTTGTAAAAGGGAAACGGTTTATTATAACTAAAAAATTTGCACTTATACACACACATAGACTTTATTTTGTACATAAATAGGCAAAAGAATTTACCAATTTAACCCGTAATGACCTAACCAAAAACATCTACTGACATAACATGTTTAATACCTGCTGATCCACTAATCCTATCAATCCATGTAAATAACTGGGGTAAAATACAGTTATTCATCTTTTCATGGTCATCAGATATGACCCATTTGGACGTTCAGAGGCTTCATAGTGAATGTGGAAACACAGTCACCTTCTACAACATTAATTCACCAGTAAAACCCATAGAGTTTGATCAGTGACAGTGGGTGGAGACACTTGGTTTTGCATTCACTTTTTGATATCTTTGCTGAAAAAGTCACTTTTTCCTCAGTTTTCTCTGTTTCTGATGTAAAAACCTCAACATTAATCCAAGCTTTCATGAACATCTACAGAATCAGTAAATTAAATCTAGGAAGATACCTGATCTACACTTAAAAAATGCAAATTACAGAGGATAATATTATAATCAATGGTGATAAATCACTTAAGAAAGGTTAAATAGAGAGAAAAAAAAATATTTTGGAACTGACACAAAAGTAGCAGTTCGGCCTTTATGGGTTAAACAGGACAGTCCAATATATGGAAATAAATCAACCAAAAAAGAAAAACAAATGTCACACAAATGCAAATGTATAACTCATTCATTGTGGCTTTTTAACAATATGTCTGAAAAGGAGTAGGAAGAAACTGAGCTTATATTGTCTTACCTCAATTTTACATGACTTGGCTAATCAGCTAATGTATACGGTCCATAACAAAGTCAGTCATTAAATTGCCCAAAAAAAGGGAACAAATGATTATTTGTTCTCTTTATTATGATGATGATGATTGATTATTATTATTATTATTATTATTATTATTGTGATACATTTTGATATTCAGTTCTATTCTGTTTCACAAAATCACTCCACAACATGAAATGTACATCTTTTTAAGATTTATTCTAGCAGAATGTTGTTTCATATTTAGTTTCTGTCTGTAGTCATAACCACCCTCTCTATCTGTCAATCATTTCTGTATGTTACTTGGAAGTTATTTATATCTTGCTCTGTATAATATTTGTGCTGTTTTAATTTCCACCAAATGTGTTCAATTGAGTGTACGTGAGAGTGAGAAAAGTTTACTGGTACGTTCCACTTTCTTGTACATTGTTTGTGTTGTATGTTTAATGGTCTTTTATGATAATGAAAAATAAAAACAGTCATTAATATGTCGTAGTGAAAATCTTTAACAAACAAATCTAAAAAGACCAGATAAGAAATGTACTATCTGTTGCAGAAATATCTTCTATATCATGGCTAAATAAGTAATTTCTGGAGATTTGGCATGCTCAGATTTGGAACAGCATGCATTTTTTGTGCCATTCTCACAAAGAGGCCATTTTTACACTTGCAACTGGCAAAATAGGAAGTCGCCAACACTGTTGTACCAAATCCCCATCCAATTTCAGTGTCTTCATTCTGTCTGTCTGTGTCCTCTGTGTGCAGCGCATACCAGGTGGTGGTGGAGGAGGAACGTCCACGCAGAGCACGGGGAACAGCCGAGATTCTGCGCTGCTACCCAGTTCCCATTCACTTCCAGAACGCCACCCTCCTTAACTCCCAGTACTACTTCACCGCTCAGTTCCCCGCCGCCGGCATCCACTCGCCCCAGCCTTTTACTGTGGGGGACAACAAGACCTACAACGGCTACTGGAATGCCCCTCTTCTGCCCCAGAAGAGCTACAGCATTTACTACCAGGCTGTCAGCACAGCCAATGGGGTGGGTGTTCCTGCAGCGTCTACTTCATTAAGGCTGTTTCACTATAGTTACACTATAGCTACTTCTCTAAATTAGACTTGATTAGAATTGACTTTATCTTAGTAAACAAGAATTAATGCTAAAGGTTATATGTGTGTTGTATGTTTTCCATCTTGTCCACATGTGGAGTCCTAATATGAGTATATGATATATCTCAGCAACAGCATAATTAAATTAGCGTAGCTTGAAGAACAGCTCATTTCTGTTCTTAATTTAAAAAAAAAAACGTAATAAATAAGAACCAGAAAATTATTTTTAACCTGAAATTGTATGTGGGTTGTGAAGCCTTTCTTTCTTACATTTTCTTAGACTGGCCAGACAAAGTACATTTGTATTATGTGCATAAAAATGTGATGCATAAGTACAAAAATGTCATGGTGTTGGTGATCATTGCCAAACTGCCAACACTCTTTTACATTTCATCCATTTGCAACAGGTGTTAAAACCTTAAAGCTCTTTCCAAAGACACCAGACTCTTTTGACAGAAACAACACTTTTACCTCATGGAACACAGGACTTGCAGATTTACAGATGCACTGATCATTTAGTTATTGCTTGTGTTAGGTTTTGTGTGACAGATTATTTCAGATCTAAACTAAAGGCCCTGTCACACCTTAATGATCTTTTTGCAGATCTTCCTTCAGTTATGGTATTATGTTATTTGTAAGCTATTTTTTTGTTTTGTTTGTTTTTTTACCTGCCAATGGGACTTGAGATGGAAATTAGCCGTATGGCTAGAATTTCTCGTATACATGTAAATGTTCATTAATACAAACTATCCCATTTTAAAAATACATAAATCATTCATTCATTTAAGCAGCGTATGCCAACGTATCAAAATTTCTCTAAAATGCTGGCATATGCTGAACTATCAATATATTTTTTTTAATTATTATTTTGGGTGTATACATAGCTTACATGGAAGGTTTTGATAACTTATAGATAACATACTAACAAAAGCTCAGTGTGTTGTCTGTGTCATGACTGGTAATGTCAAATCGATGAGGTCGTGCTGATGTTGGAGGACAGCTAGTAGGTATTCTGATGGTGGATCCTCCATGTCTCACTACTATGTGTTGAGGAGTACTGACGGGTTCCTCCTGTCAACCCCATTTTTATATAACCTACGGCGGCTCCGGAGATGCATGTTCACTCTTTCATTCCTCTGCTGCGGCTCCCTGTGGCTTTGGAAAATTAATGAGTATTTAATTTGAATATATTGTACTTTAGTTTGTTATTTTTTAAAAATTTAATTCTAAATTTAAAGTTAATGGTGATATTAGGTTTTACAGGTATTATCTCCTGCTGCACAACAAAGCCCAGTTGATGTCCAGAGGGGAGGTGCTGAAACGCTCTGCCACATTTCTGGAAGAGGTGAAAGGAGGTCGTCCAGAACACATTAAATACATTTATAAACGTCAATATGTAATCAAGATAAGTGCGATATACGTTAGATATAGGTTCAAAACATGTTACTCATAGGTTAAAAATAAGATTTGGATACGCTAGACATTATCTCCACATATTTCCACATATGAGTAACTTATAATTAATGTGTGTGAATGTGTGTCACGATTGAATAATTTACCTACAACTTATGGCCCACATCTGAGATATATGGTGACATACAGTGAGAAATTTAGTGCATTCAACAACCTTGCCATACTACAACCTATATCAGCGTGCTTATACAAAATTTACCGAGAATTTATTCACACCAGCATATTCGCCAAGTTTGACATTTGTTGGCATACGCTGGCTAAATTGTCAAGGTGTGACAGGGCTTTAACAAACTGAAAGCTCAAGCCAGTGGTAGACCAGCAACTTCTGTTTATTGAGGTAAAATGAGTGCAATGTAGCGTGCTTAGCTCACATTTAGTAACACATCAACACCTCCTGTAATGTCATAATGAGCATATTGCAATCCGGGAGGGGGTTTTGCTCATAATATACCTAAAACATTGCTGTGTGGAATAAGTAATAGTAACAAAACTTTGACACCTTATCACACAGCGTCTAAAATATGAAGAGATTTGAATATTTCTGTTATTCTTTGTATGCATGTCACTTTAAGGCCAACGCTTCAGTGGATTCTCTCACAGCGTTTTGGCTTTGACAACCCAATACACATTGGAGTGACACATACAGTAGTTTGATAAACTGAATGGTATAGATCAAAGGTGTCAAATTCCTTTTAGTTCAGGTTTCACATTCAGCCCAGTATGATCACAAGTGGGATGGAACAGTAAAACAATAACAGTGAATAATAAGTAAAATTACATCATGAAAGTGTTCATCTACAAACATTCCGTAAAAAATCTGAAACAAACGAACAAACTGAAATGTCTTGAGAAAAATAAAGATTTTAATAACATTCTCGGTTTAAAAATGTGCATTACAATTTACAGATCACAGTGGATCTACACATAAACAAAACATTTAGTAACAGGCAGAATATTGGTAAAATTACTCTTATATCGCTTAAGACATTTCAGGTAAATGTCAACATTTTCATGTAATTTTACTTTTTTAACCTAAAACAAAGAGAAAAATGTGCAGTTGTCATTATTACCCCGCCCCCTGAAGGGGAGGCGAGGGTATTGTTTTTGGTTCGTTTTTTTTGTTTGTCTGTTTGTCAACAACTTTACTCAAAAACTGCAGGACCAATTTCCATGAAATTTTCAGGAAAGGTGTGAGGTGGTCCAGAATAGATCTCATTAAATTTTGGTGAATGTAGGTCAAAGGTCAAGGTCACCAAAAATGTGTTTTCGCAATGATCAGACATAAGGCAAATCAGATAAAACGTTTGCAAGGGGCAGGGTTTGTTGTGCCTGGCACCGCTTGTTTATAGGTTATTCTGATAGTATTTTACTGGTCTGACCCACTTGAGATCATATTGGTCTGTATGTGGAACATGAACTAAAGTGATTTTTACACTCTTGAGTGTTAATATCTCAGTGTAATTTTTTATTTTTAAAATTTTCTATTTCACAGATTCGTCCAGCAGGCCAGACTGGACCCTTTGGCGGGCTGGTTTTTGCCCACGTGCCGCATGTTTGACACCTGTGGTATAGATGATATAATAAACATAACAGCGTAACATGACAAAATGAGCACTACTATCCATAACTGGGGCATCTCTGACAAGTACACTTTGGACCAGACTCACTCCATGGTCAAATGATCGTTCCATGGTATCTGCAGCTGAACAAGATCTGATTGAGTTTAAAATCCAATAGGATTTACAGCAAGAGGAAAACAGTTGACACAAAGTTCTGCAGGTTAAATTGATCAGACACTATCGATAAAGTATAACGATCACTATAAACAGATTTATAGAGACACCCCCCCAGCCTTACCACAGTAATGTTAACAGCCCGCGATGCAGAGTAGTGAAGCCTTGACCCCAAAAAGCTTTTCTCAGTTTTTTATTTTTCACTTCCTCGGCTCCTCAAATCCTCAGTGCTCGATTGTGATCTAGAAATCGATCTTTGTGCACTTTCCTGAAGGATGTCTCAATTCCCTCTAATTCTTATTGAGAAGTGAGCAGTCTTTTCAGCCTCAGACCTGTGACATGTAAAGGAGACACATGTCTAGATTACACACACCACAGCAGGAGCAGGACTTTGTTAATGAAGTTTTTTTTTTCAATATGAAGACAATATTTGCTATTTAAAATGATCAAAATGGCCGATTAAAAAAATGTATAGCATCCCTACATCACGTAATGACACATTTTACCGTGTTGTGAATTGACTTTAAAGGAGCGCTTTTTAAAAAAATGGAATTCTGCATTTTAAAACATTTCCCTGTGGTCTACATAAACTGTAAATGCTCTGCTTGGGTCTGAATTCT
>JAPQRP010000011.1:29614212-29662970 GCA_037367295.1 Apogon hyalosoma | reverse complement strand
CGATACAGTGTGCCATGAAAAATTAATCCGTTTCCACGGCATCCTCAAACAAATGTGCAGCGCTTCAATGACACTGGAATAGGAATAGGAGAATATTTTGAGGCTTTTGGTATAGGGAGAGTGAGGCGGGAAGGAGATAAGAAAGAAAATATGATGAAAGGCTCCAAAGGAAAGAGGATGGCCGCATAGCTAAAGGCTAAGTTTACATTAGCCCCCAGACCCCTACTGGAGAGAGGTCTTCTGTACATCTCACAGCAATCAGGGGAGTTAAAGCTCAGCAAATATCAGCCCCCCTTTGTCCACAGCACGGCTTGAAATAATACAAAGTAATTTCCTGCACATTTACTTGTGAATCCTTTGGTGGACACTAGCTGACTTTCTTCAGTATTTCAGTTTGTAAAAGCTCACACATAGTTGCTTTTTCCTTGAAGGTTATATTTCTTGTCTTGAATTAAAAAGTAAAGTAGATGATGAAGAGGATGCTGAGAGAATCACTATGCTTCGTGTTTATTTTTGAGCGTAATATAAAATTCTTCATTTTCTGCAGCAGATCATGTCTGTATAGCTCAGAGATCGGTGGGGGGGTATGAAAAGCAGCACAGAGTAATGGAATTGTTTTCAATTAGCCTTAATCAAACCACAGACGGAGACGACTTCATTGGTTGAATTTTGTGTAATTTACGGTTACCAACAGGGAATCGTAGTTGTGTTTAGGCATTCAAACTGCTCATTAAGTTTCCACCTCTGAGGTCAAATATGGTAATTTTTATTGGTGTATAAAATTATGTGTTCATAAAAGAATGAGGGGGTGGGTGAAGGGAAGGAGAGAGGGGTTAGTGCGAGCGTTTGTGAGTTGGCATCACAGGCTGAGGACCCATTTGATAAAAGAGTTAGTGTTCCTACTGTACTCCTCGAAGCCCCCCCAAAGCATGACATGACTCCAAGCAATCACCTTTGCCCTCACAATCACTAGTTTACCTCCACGTATGTCACCATATCTGATTTTGTTCATTTCTTCTCTTTTTCAAACATTAATATATTTTTACTTTTTCTTTCCTTTTCATTCCATCCCCTCCCCTTCCTCCACTGCTTAAATCCTACCACCACCCCACTCGGCAGAAGAACCTATCACTCCTACACTTACTACCTGTAAGTAACCACTTTGTGTAATGTTAGTGCCATGCTTCTCACCCACACGCTGTTTTTTCCCATGCATGCAAAGAGCCATGTCATCCTCCTCCTGCCCAGAGCTATTACAGAGGGCCCACTGTAATCTCTGCCGGAGGAACGGAAGAACGCCACTCCAATGCATCTCCACATGACGAGCACATCATACTGTATGTCACATTGGCACGACTTCTGACCAAAAGCCGACAGACAAAACACAGCTACACCCCCACAAAAAAAAAAAAAAACGAAAAAAAACGAAAAAAAAAAAAGAACCTGCCACTGAGATGTTATTTTATTGCAGACATGATTTCTTCTTGACTTTTAAGGAGTTTGTTTATCAAATGACGAACTAAACTGCCTTAATGATTGTACGGCTGCCAAACGCATCATGTGAAAGGGGGGGGAAAAAATCAATGCAGCAGCTACTGCATTTTTACTGAGTGTGAATTTTTCATTCGCCTCCAATGATTTCATCTCTGTTGAAAGTTTTTTTTTTTTTTTGAAGTGCCTATCATGGTGCATCTATGCTTTAGTTGTGCCCAGAAACCCAATGAGCCCTTCCAAATATTTTTTAATGTATATACTCCAATTGTCTGGGGTAAAAAATAACGAATTCCTCTATCTTTAGTAACAACTAACAGAATAATATGCTGAAAATATGAAAGTTTGAGCTACTGAAGCATGTTGACCTTACCAATATTGGCTCCATATGCATGTGGTCATTTTTAAGATTACTCTACCCCTGAGTATTTCAAACTCTCCATCTTTTCACTCTAACCATCTCATTTCATGCTTTTTCTTTCCTTTTTGCAAGCATGTTTCTTTCTTTTTTTTTTATTTATTGCACGTCCATCCCATGAATTTTATGGTGATGGTGGAGTTGTGTCTTAACCCTGTAAAACCTGACCTATTAAAATCTAGCAACAAAATACAATTATGTGGGAACTGAAATGTTTATTAGACATTTTAGCATAATCCAAACAAACTATTTTGTCATATAATTTTGTTTATGATATATTTTTTGTATTACATTTGATACATTGGGTGTTTTTGGCAACTTTTTGCTCAAAAACGGCATCTTTAGATACAAAAATAGATTTTACGAGTGACATTTTGAAAATATGGAACATTTCAGCTCTTCCACTGGCTGCAGTGGGATGATAATCCACCAAGGGACAGAAAACACATATTGAGTCATATACAACAAGTTTTTAAGGAAAGTATTGATCTTGTTGATAAGATGAGGGTCTCAGAACCTAGCACAGCAAATATACAAATGGTTTTAAAGGGTTAAGCTGACAAGATATAAACATTGCTACAAAATGGGCTGGTGTGATCACAGAATAACCTCTGTTCTATGTAGATTTCTCAGACAGACAGATCACTCCTTTATTCACGCTTAACATAACATATATTTCCAAATCACACCTCTCAATGGTAAAGAAGCTTGTTCCGCCGCTCTGCCTTCCCAGCTGTAGCTCATAGACTCCCTCTGTATGCTCTTTTGTGATGGATGCCGACTAATCTGTCTTGAGATGACTGTGATCAGAGGATAGAAAGGAGGCTGCCTCACATCAAAGAACATCTTAGAATACACCTGGAGATAATACTACTCTGAATACTCGGTGTGTCACTCATATTAGATCACAGCTGTTGTGAATGGAAAGCTCCAATGACTTAGAGAAGTGGTGTCATCAAAGCTGTGAACACACATTGGCCAAGCTAACCAGAGGAAGATGAGACTGTCACAGAAACAGTCTAAATATTAGTCTAGTGTTGATTTTATTTAACATTTATTTTACGTACATGTGTTGCTTGCTTTGTTTAATACTAGTGCGCATAAAGATGCTTTAGCAATATTAATTCCTAACATCTTTTTGACGCAGCTGTATCAAAAATCCCACTTGAGCACCAAGATGTTTTAGACATATCAGAATGTAATCCTGTTTTAGTGGGTTTTGCAGGTTTACTTTATAATAGAAAGTGTCAAAACAAGCTTCCCCAAGAAGGCATTGAGTATGCATTATGTATGTGTTTGACTGTCTTATCTCAGCACATTCCACCTGATCTTAATCTTAACCTAATCTTCAGTTTCACTATATTTGGAGCTATCTCTAAACAAGACATTGTGTTGGACCAAGGGGAAACAACTTCACCGTGAAATTGAAGCAGAAATAACTTAATATATAACACCATTGACACAAAATGATCACTCTGAAAAGGATCGCTCCGCTGAACATTTCTATACATACAAAGTCATTTCCTTAAACTCTAACCATATCAAACTCTAACCTCATTTGCTTTATTTGGACCATCGTTAAATGATTAAAATGGCTTTGTTGCAATACCTTGACTGGTAACATACTTCCATAAGCTACTGTTAGCATTAATTTGGTCTTGTAGTATGTGGTCTGTCAGTTAGCCTTCTAGTTACACCAGTTTTATGTTTATACATCATGTTAAATGAGCATGACTCTCAGCAGACATAACTGTATGTGGTAAGTTTTAAATAACATTCAATAGTAAGTATTAAGGGCTAACTTACACAGCTTTTGATATGTTAGAGATGTGTTAGAGACGTGCAGCACTTCATCTATTACCCCTGAAATTATTTGGCCTTTCCTAATAAACAATGATTTCATTTCAATTTGTGGTGTTTATTTTCATTAGCTACTGTTAGCATTAACCTGTTGTTTTATCATATAGTCTGTCAGTTATCCTGCTAATTATTTGAGCTAACCTGCTAATTTGTGTGTCTTTACATTATGTGAGCATAACTTAACCAAACACAGCTATGAGCAGAGTAGTAGCTCATATCATTATTTATCAATCTGTTTTATATTGGGTCAGTTGATCTAAGTAAAACCAAACCAAGTTCTGGGAATGAAAACACAACTAATGAAAATAAGCACCCCGTTAATAGTGGATATTAGTGTGCATTGTTTTGTTATATTAAGGAGGGGCTGAGAGGCAAGTTGAGTGAAGTGTGGTTTCCTGTTTGGTTAATTAAAAAAAACAATTTGCATGTTGAGGTGTGAAGACGAACAGCAGAGTGTCTGTGTAAATCCACAGAGGTGCTCTGTAGACAGGGTTTGTTGTGCTCTCCCCCGTCTGCTACTGTAACTAAGCTCAGATCACAAGCCAGTATGCGTTGCTACTTGTATACACCAATATTACAATGTCAGATTAATTACAGACTACATTCTGAAGATGTTTTCTTCTTGGGCATTTTGTAAAGTGCCGTCTGCAGTTGTGATGACAGCCCTGTTGCCAGCCATGAGATTGCAACACCTCTATGATTGATGAAGCCCATTAATCTTCTCATGCATTCATCAAAGTCTTTTAAAGGCATGAGAACATCCTGCTTTCACCAATATATGCACTTTAGGTATATTGCCAGAGGTGGCTGCAGGATCTAGTACACACCACAACATCAGACAGAGCGCTCATTAAGGATGCAGTTACATGTGTGATCAAATATATGACTGTTCTTTAATCAGGTAGCTGCACCGGTCGACATGCCTGCCGCTGCTGGGGACAAGATAGAGATCAATTGGCAGGAGGGCAAGGGTTGCAATTGGGTCTTTATTCTCATGAGAGTTTTATTCATCTATCAAGCAGCAACCTCACTCAAATGAAACACACTTACCATATCACTATCTGACTAAATTGTCAGGCTTGCCAAGTGTTCCCTAAATCTCAAGACCCAAGACTATGAGGCTGTTTTATTAATCAAAGCACACTTATCATGTAACATTTGTTTCACAATCCTCATAACAGAGAAACCTATAAACACAAGCAACCGTTAACATCAACATTACAGGAAGTAATTAACTCTAGATAGAAACTTATAAAAATGGTAATATGTAGATTATATCAGTAACACAACAGAATGGAAAAGGTTTGGGTTGAATCTGGACTCTCATCTGACATTTTGTACTCTGGGTAGGAGACCCAATATTTATTTATTTTTTTTAACCCTGGCATTTGACCAATCTATATTAGATTTTTGTTTTGCAGAATGAAAGGAATGTTGGCCTTTTACTGAAGGCCATCGGCTATTAGCGAGATGTGTGTCTACTGTAGGGCTGCTGGAATTTGTTTCCATCAGATGTATATACCTGCAATGCTTGCTTTATTATCAGAAGTCTACAGGATCTAGTTGGAAATATGGAATATAACATTTTAAATTATATTTCATCAGTGTTTAAAGATGTACATACCTTGTTCCCATGGAAAGTCTGCACAGGGAGACACACTGAGCCTGTTTATATGACCATAAAAATCTGCTAAATGTTATTAATCAGATGATTATAATAATCATATCTGATGAGTTTACATGCACTTATGAAATGCGATAATTGAAAACCCTGGTTTAGATGTTCCAGTTCATTATCAGACTTCTTTCAGTGTACATGCATACATATTGATGGCAGACTCAAACTTTCTGTTATTGTTTTCTGCTCATGTTGAAATAAATCAGATTTACCTGTATACATGCAGGAAGACAGAGTATTGAGGAGAAATCCATGTGTGTTAATCTGATTTCTCATAATCAGATTACTGCCGTTATAAATAATGATAACACATATGAGATTATCCTGTTTACATGATCACTTCAATAATCTGATAACTCCAGAAATCGGATAATGATCAGAATTTTAGTGTACATGTAAATGTGCTCAGTGTCTCAACCGTGGATCAGAATTTACTTCATTTTCTTCATTGTTCTGTTTTATAGCAGGAGGCATCCAGAATTAAGATATCATACCATTACTGTTAATATCCACTTAACTTAAACTTAAGTGTTTTTGTGGCCACTGTAGGGGGAGGGTTAGGTGGCCACTTAGCTCATTGTAATCTGCAGCTTCACCTCTAGATGTGACTAAATATCATACACTGCACCTTTATGCTGTATTTTAAATTAGTGAAGAACTGTTGTAACACTTTTATACTCATCATGTGGCCATTTTCAGTGAACAATAGTTGAACTTTTTCACATAACACCAAATACACAACTTGATTTTTACACTGAAATAATATTAAAAAGCCTCATATACTTAAATATAACCTGTGATTTTACACAGTTCTGGATTTTACTCAATACCTCAGTAGTACTATACTCTTTTTGTATTTGCAGAAAAATAAGAAGCAGAATAGAGTAAAAATGTTTTGTCAGAAAATTAGTAAATTTAAATATTTATTTTGTACCAAAATTGATGAATACTCAACACTAGATTTTCCTGGTGTGTTATTGTATCACACCATTAAAAAAAAAAAAACAGTTTGATTTCACTGTTCAGGAGAGATGTATTTTATTTTCATTTGTGAGGTGGTCAGTTATTTCAGACGTTTCTTAATAAGCATGTAATCATCTTCTTAGTGGCTCTAAAGGCAAACAAAGCTGTCCTCTTTGCACTGTCTCGCCAGCAATTTATAACTCTGCAGCACATAAAAAAGAGAAGCAGAGAAAATGTCTAAATAAACCTTTCACTGTTAGTATTCCTAATCTGGAGCTCACATCCACATCCTCACCCTTTCTTTTCTTTTCATAATCGCCTCCATCATACCTGGAGTCGGAGTCAGAGTGGGAGGCCTACTAAACGCACCATGTATAACACAATGTGCTCAGGGCAAGAACCTTCATTAAACCGTACAAGTCGAACATGTAGTAAGAAGAGTCACGTTAATTGCTACAAGTCTTGCAGATTTTTTGCTCCTACGAGATCTGAATTTTGATGAGGGGGTGGGGGGGCGACGAAGAAGAGCAGCTTGAGTAGAGCGATGGAGTGCCATAAGTTTAAATGAATGCACGTCGTGTCTTTTTCACGACATCTTTGTGACACCCTCTAGATTTTCATATTACAACCACTTAAATCCAGAGCTGTACTTGAATAAATTGATACATATAGATAAAAAATAAATAAAAAACTTTAATGGGGAATTGTAAACTCATTTAAACAGTGTTTTCATGTCAATTGAAATGAAATGTTGAAATTTGCACCGTGTTTTTAACCAAAAGTAAGAGTGAATGCCGCTGAAAATGTCAAATGTTGTAGAAGAATGACAAGTATTACACCACCCTGACACTGAAGAACATGATTTCCCAAATTAATTATGACGTTACAGCAAACCCATTCCATTAGTTTTATTCATTACTGAATAGTTCTAATGTAAGACTATGTCAAACTAACAAAAGAGTTTGATTAAGAAATTTTAAGTTAAATTAGTGGAATAAAGTTTCTACAGTTACACCACCCTGATATTTTTGCTGTTGTTGCCAAAAAACTGTCAAAACTGATTAATAGGAAAAAATTTAGACTAATTTCTCAAAAAAAAAAACAAAAACGGTATATTTTCAGCTTAGTTTTCAATGTACCACTTTTACTTGCATTATGTCATTGACCCTGATGCTACATTTATACAGAATTGTGCAAAAGTCCTAGTCCAACATTAGGTTTGTTGGTTTAGTAAAGTTCTAATGTCCACACATATGCATGTGTCTGTCTCTGTATTAAGACACAATCTGGATATATGTGAAGTATATGCAGCAGGAAAAACCTTTTTAGTGAAAAAGTTTTAGTAAAAAACAGTTTCAATAAACCAGAGTGGTGGTATTTAGTGTGACCTCCCTTTGCACTCAATATGTCTTTAACCCTTTTGTTCAGACAATATGAGATTTATTGCATTCATTTTCTGATATTTTATACTAGGTTTGATTCAACATTTCAGATGGTTCTGTTTGTGCTGCTTCTTCTCATGGAGTCAGAGGTCACACTAAATAATTACTTTAACCTTTATGACCCATATAGTTCAGTTTTTGTGTGTCTTTTACAGCTGTGCATATATTCCCTGTATTTTCTTATTGTATATGAGGAAAAGAGAAGGACAAATAAATATGTATGATCATTTCAACCCCGTAAAAACAACAAACCTAGAGACAGCCAAAGAATTTTGCACAATACTATACATTCCTAAAAGCTGATAACAAAATGCAGCAGATTTTGACAAATATTTAATCGTTTTTTAATTTTATTTCATGAAAATTATTAAATTTGATGAAATAACCTAGTGATAATACATGTAGGTGATTATAAAAGGACAATACATGTGCAATTCTGTCAAGATAAGAAATGCATTTTTTAAATGCATTTAACAATGTATTTGATTTATTGAAGAAACAAAAATAGCTTTACACTAACCAAGTAATGCTTACAGTTAGCTGCTGTGTAAAATGTACAAATCATAGCCAACTTTATTAAAAAAAAGAAACATAATGTTTTGTTTTTTTTAAATGTATATATACTATAGCCCTGCAATGAACTGGCGACTCATCCAGGGTGTACCCTGCCTTCACCCATAAGTAGCTGGGATAGGCTTCAGCGACACCCATGACCCTAGTGAGGATAAAGTGGGTTCAGAAAATGAATGAATGAATATATATATATATATATATATATATATACTGTATGTAACAAAGCAACAGGAGCAGAACTGTCAGTTTCCAAGCTGCAAGATTAAGGCTCTTCCCTTTGTCCAACACTTCCTGATTTTAGATAAAGCTGAAAAATGAGTGAAAGTGTCATCATATTTTATTGTTTGTGTAAAACAACAAGAGAATCTCAAGCAATCAAAAGTTAGTAGATGGACAGTATTGTATGTTAGTGAAAGGAGTCTGTTCATAAATGATGGTTATTTATCATTGTTCTGCTGTTTGGATAAATAATGACTATAGGAAGTAAAGGATGATGGCTGGACAGACGGCCTGAAGAACATGTTGGAAATAAGACATGAGCGTATAAACAACTACTGAAATGCCCCTGCTGGGTTAATCAAAAAGGCTTCTGTTGCCCCTCCCAGCTGGATGTCAGTCATTTAACCCACACACACACACACACAAACGGCAGATGTGTGGGGATCTTCTAATGAAAACTTCTTAGTCCCGATGTCACAAGGTTTAGGCTGCTCTGGTGGTGAAATGAGGCCCGCCATGCTGAGCTTCAGGTTTTGAAGCTCTTGTTTTAGAAGCTGTAGCAGCATCACCTCCCACAGAACAGACATTCTAGCAGAACACACACACGCACGATCCATGCAGCTCCCTTTTTGTTGCAGCTGAACTCATGGAGTTGGGAGCTGTGCTCACTTAGATCCTAGATATGCCAGGCATGTCATGTACCAAACTGAAGACAATCTCTCTAATGAGACTTGCCTAATATAGTTACCTGGAGTGTTTGCTCAGTCTTTACTTCTTTAAACACCACTGCCATCTGTCTGTCTTATCCCCCTCACATGCACATTCAGTGCCGTTCATAGAAATGTATGATTGTTGTAGTTAGGCATGCCTGCAGGCAGTTAAACCTATGTATTTTTTGTTGGGGATGTTTCCATGTGCACCATTACACTAACTCCCGGGGCATGTGATAAATGGTCACATTCATCAACACACACAACAGTTGACTGTAAACTTCCGTGTACTATCTCTCTCAGCACATCAGATCCTATAATATAGTCATCTATCATTGAATTTTCCCTTCTTACAAATGAGCGCAGAATAGCATGCCAATTAATCTTCATTTAACACCCACGGTGCCTTGCAAACATCCCAGTATTGCTGGTGCTTTCCTCATTTTGGCACTGGTGTCTGTGCAGCCTCGTTTATCTCAAATGCTGCCGTTTCAGCCATTTGACTGGCCAGGAAAGCAGAAATCCAAGTCTGAGCAGACACAGAAATAAGAACAGTGATACAGTACCCAGATTGAATAGTCTTCTCCATGAGTGCACACAGTGCTGAATCAGTCTTAATATTGCCTGAGGTACATGCAGCTCCCTCTCCTCTCCTCACCCCTTCTTATTACAATATGTAGCTATAACGAACAGAAAAGAGACAAGATTGCCATTTTGTTCCCTGCTCTAATTGCAGATTAAAGACGAAAAGTGGGTCCGGCAGATGAAAATGTCACTACTTTGTCACTTTGCTTTCTGAAGAACAGATACACTATTAGCCTCACGTCGTGGCCTTCAGAGCAAAATGACTGTTTGAAGGCAGCGGGGGCCTGTTGCCATATGGCACGAGACAGCGACAAAATTGAATAAACAGAGGAGATTTGCGAAAACAAAGCAGCAGGAGAGCGTCATTAGACAGCAGTTGTCCATGAGAGAGACTGCAATTCAAATAGGCAGAGGGGTCACACAGAGACTAACAAAGTGCCAAGATCCGTGTGAGGGCTGCCATAGTTAATTTTTACACCGCTCGCTCCCCTCCAGCTGCAGAGCAGCGGAAGGCATTAGATATGGCTATAACTACAGTATGTTTCCCACTCAAGCTGTTTGTGACATCTTCTTATAATGCAACTTCTGTGCAAGTTAACTGCTCAGAGTGATGTTTTATTTATCGCCACAGGGAATTTCTCTTTTGCTTCTGCAAGGTCAGAGGTCAGGACTTCACGTCAGTGAGGTTAGTGATCAGATGTTGTGTGAGAAGTAATACAGTTTTCCTACTAATGCCATAAGATTTATGAAAAGTGCCTATTCAGAAAATAGAGAAATGAGGCAGATTTCATAGCAGAATGTGTGTCAAGAATGAGACATAGACCGCTATCAGATATCAAAGAGGAATTATGTAACGTCCATTCTTTGGAGGACTTTTAATTTTTTTTTTTTTTTTTTGTTTTGTGTTATTAGCATTTTTTTTAGCGTCCATCAAGTGCAATTATGGGCGTTTTTGCCCGAACACATAAAATTATTGGGAGGAGTAGATGCAAATGTTTATTTAGCGCACGCAATGTGATTTACCAAACCTGAAACTGATTGCGGAGGCTGATTTTGCTGCTATATTTAGCGTGTCTGAAAGGTATGTTGTAACTGGCACAGCTTTGCACAAAACTGGCTGCAGTTGTGGCGAGGAGGTGACATAGGCAAAACCAAAGGCAATGCAGAGAATGAATCTTTTCTGTTCGTGGCAACATTTTGGAATGACAGAAGAAAAAAAAGAAAAGAGAGACACGGCCCCCCACTTTATTGGCCTGCCCCCCACGCCCGGTTCCACCAGTGGCACATCACTATTAAGCCAGGACCAGCATGCTCGCGTAGGGGAAACCAAATAGGACAGGTTCTAGCGCTGCACACAAAAACAACGCTGGTGTTGTGACTGGACTCCTGAACCATCTATGTAAGCACTGATGTGGAGGGTTTTCTCTCATGCCCACAGGCTTAAAAATTTTCATTCACCATACAGAGAGAAGCTATTTATTTCACTAATAACACACTTCACCACTGATGAACAACAACAGAGAAATACCTATCCACCCCTCTGTGTGGAAAAGGAACAACTTCATATTCATGAGTAGTGGCATATCCAAGAGCAGTCTTTAATGCGTAGTGTCTCAATGAACATGACAACAACCAGTAGCGCATGCAAAATCCTCATTTAAATAGGGTGGTCTCCCAGACTTTGCACCTGTTGTCATTTGCGCAGACAATGTTGGTAGGTCACCAGTGACACGCAAATCAATAGCACGGACATTTTTTAGTGTGAGCAAGCACATTTGCGCCCATTATTTGCGATCTTAGTAAATCAGGTCCTAAATCTTTATAGGCAAAGTATGTCAAAAAAAGAAACATGCCATACAGATTAATACAATAATAATCCTCTCAATCATCACCTCTGACCTTGTATCAGTGTGTGGTTTTATATTTACCTGCAGAGACCCCTGCTATTGTCCTCTTGCTTTGCTGTGTTCAGGATCATATGTATATATAATTTATTTTAATTTAATATTGTAATAATTTATTTTATAATTGAAGTCTACAACTTGTCATTACTATCCAACTTCATGACAGAATCTAGCCTTGGCATCCAGTATTGGCATCCAGTCCAGTATTTCCCACAGTTTAAAGGTTGTCAAAAACAGTGGTTTGTCCAAGGGTTTATACTGGTTTGTTGTCATTTTTGCACTGTAGTGTGGATAGAGGTATTTTGTAATATAAAGGTTATGTATGTATGTTTTAATGTGGACCTGGAATTATAAGGTGCTCTCACCTGTCGCCCTTTTCTTATGTGCAGTTCTGTCTGAGAGATTAAACTCTGGTAACAGCACATATCTCTACACAGATGAATTAGCCTATTGTCCCTAATAGACCTGTTGATAACACATTGTAGAAATAAAGAAACTTGTGCTTCAGCTGTATTTTGCCTCTAGAGCATTCCCATTATGTGAAGGAGTGTTATGTTTTTGTGTTTTTTTTATGATGCAACTACAGTAAGAGAATTGGTATTTTCTATATCATGGCTTTTTTTCACCACACTACTCACTTTCTCCATTCAGTCGGTTCTTTCCGTGACCTTCATTCTCTCTTCCCTGTTCACTCAGTGGAGAGGGGGCAGAGTCTGCATGGTTCAGTTTACAAACACAGAGAACAGCAAAGAAACATTTGCTGTAAACCCACATTTACTTATACTTATGCTGTCACTTTAAGGTACAATATCAGAACAGAGCACAAAAGGGGGTAGAAATATACACTTCTGTTTCCAGCATTCCATTTGAACTCAAATGTCACCCACTAACATTCAGCTGTGTTTAGGAAACCTGTAAAATAAATAAAACCAAACAAAAAAACAAAAAGCAAATCCACAATCTGGATATGCTCCAAAATTTAATAGAGAAATTGAATTGAATTGTCCTTAGCCTGTGCCCTACCCTCCATCCATGTTTCATCAAAGTTGATGCTTTAGTTTCTGTGTAAACCTGCTGACAGACAAACAAACAAACAAACACTGGTGAAAACATAACTTAAGCAGAGGTAATACATGTGAAACAAAAAAAAGAGTTCATTCCATCTCGTTCAGGCTCTGCATGGCTCTTCTTTTCAAGGAAAAAAGTTTTTAAATTAGAGAAGCTATTGATTAGGACGTTCTTATACTAAAAAAACCCACATCCTTAAAAGAACATCAAAAAGAGGCTTGACAAATTAGAAAAAGACATACATAGAAAAAGACATACATACATGTGTGCATACATGTGGATTTGTGTGTGTGTGTGTGAGAGAGAATAAATCCTCAGATGTTTAATCCAGTCACAATGCTTTAATGTTGTTTGATCAAGAACAGATTGCTTGTAGGCTCTAGCACATCAACTCCAAGTAGGTCAATAAAAGCAGGTTGACTGTTTCAGTTCACTGTTCACAAGTCTAATTCTTCCGCCCCCAAATACTATAGCTAATTTTAAATCATCAGGGCCACTGATGTATTTGGGTTAGGGTGTCACACCTTTCCTCATTCTCAAGGATTTATATTTCATTGCTTGAAAAGGCATCTGGAGCCTAATAAAACCTAATGTGACCACAGCCCAGGGTGCATTCGCTCTGCCATCTCATTACATCTATGAGTCATGCTACTAGCATCATATCAGATCGGATTCAGGCACGTTTATTGTACTTTTTGTCTGATTGTTTGCTTTTATTTTTCTGCCCCCTACGAAGGAAATTGGCCAAGAAGCGTAAAGAGACGCTGAACAGCACCCGCCAGGAGATGACAGTGATGGTCAACTCCATGGACAAGAGCTACACAGAGCAGGGCACCAACTGTGACGAGGCGCTCTCCTTCATGGACACACACAACCACACACTAAACACCCGCAGCGAGTGCGCGCTCACGCTCAACGCCCGCAGCGAGTGTGCCCTCACTCTCAATGGCCGAGGTAAGGCAGCCCAGCGTCAGCCTACCTGTCTGTTACCGTCACACACACTGAGCACGGTGGAAGTAATTTATTTGGTTGGTCAGGTGAGAATGAAATCAAACTTGGCTGCACAGGAGACATTCACACCGGGGAATCCTGATCACGTCTCGTCTGTGTAAGGTGGAGGTTCAGAGAGCAGAAAAGTCTGGGTATTAAACCCTCGTTTCCCAGGTGACATATTTGTCATTGCCTGTAAATAACAACCTGGATCGTATTTGTTTTGAAGTCTGGAAATCAAAATCTTTCTCAATACGAGTCTGTACGACATTTTCTTATTTCCTCTGTAGAAGTTGTTTCATTCCATTTTTATCGTTTCCCACATTCCGATGCATAAATTAGACTTGAAAATTAAGTCTTAATGAAAAACACTTTTAATGTGTCTTTATTTTTTTCCTTCTCTTCTAACCATGATTTTTTTTTTTCTTTTTCATTTCATACAGATGATTTCTCACTAATCTAGCTGGTTTTGGAAAACTACACATTGTTCCCAGCATTCAACAGGGAGTCTGCTTCCTCAAAACACTCCAATGAAATTCCCTCTTAATACATTTGACACAGGGTACTTTCATATAATTTTTAAAGAATGTTAATTTTTTTCATGTTGCAGATGATTCATCCTGCTTCAAAGGTCCTCAAAGGCTTTTTTTTTTTTACTCTTCATACATTTTAGTTTCTCTTTTACTTTTGTCAGATTAACTAAAATAACCTTCAATAAGCAACACTAATAATTTACAAGCAGGATTCTGTTGCTGATATGCGAACTACAGTGTATGGAGGTCTGCAGTAACGGCTGTGTAGAGGCCTTAATAGCCTGAACGGAATCTGGTTTTTAGATCAATGAACAAGGCTTCTTGAAATCCCACTCCTGACCTCAAAGCTTATCAGTAAACATTAGCTCCCTGAGGAGTCTGTCACCAGGCCTGCAGCTCAGGCCCATTCAATCTCCAATTCACGGTGGAAACGCACAGCAACACAATGGGCGCACGCTGGTGTGATAACCTATTAATTTTCTCCGTCCCAGGTTAAACTTAATACTTTGTTGATGGACAGCTCGGCTAAGTCTGCACCCAGGGCGTGACCTGGTATAATCCCAGTCAAAACCATCAGATTAAAACAGCACAGCGGCCTCTGTCTACACAACCCCTGCAGGGGATGAGCCCCAAAGATGCTCTGACCTTGATTAACAGTCTGTTAGCGTGGATGCTCAAGTCTGGCACTCTGTCTGTTGAGCTGCCACTCAAATAATCTAAATGCATTACTTCTCACTCTGTTGATCAGTTCAGTACCTTTAATACAGCACCTAAGATGATCTGTTGCGTTCTCTTTTGACCTTATATGACTGTCAGTAGAGTCATTACGGCTTAAAGCATGCCTCAGATTATGGCCTGAATCACGCGACACCTAAAGCTCAACTTGTGTAAACACGGCACTTCTATTGAATGGTGCATGTGGAGTCTTTAATGTGGTAAAAGGCCAGGTGACCAACAAATTGAATGTATATTGTTTTAGTACAGTAACTCTAGTGTCCATGAGCACTGCTGTGCTAAGTTTAAATACTAACCCTCATAGAATTCATTTACTCTGTTTCTACATACAATACAGTCCATGTCATTGAGTTCTGCTACTTCCTGCACCAATGTATTTCTACTACATCTCAGCAGGAATTAGAGGAGTTACTATACTCTACTGGGAACTTTATGGTTAAATGGATATAGATTGAATATTTTTGTAGCCACATGTTAAATACAGGAACTAGAAGCTGAATGTAGTCTAATAATGTCATGTTGATCTTTCTCTTCTATTACAACTTTAGCCCTAGATCAGAGTTAGAATGGATGCCAAAAGGTTAAATTTTCATTTTATAAAATGTCAAGCTTTGCGATAAATTAAACCAGCCTGTAGTACATAAAGTAGGCAGATTAATTCAGATACAATTATTCATTAATATGGCTTTGACATGTGGCCACTGAAGTGATTTTCTACCTGATGTAAATTATGCTTGTGCTTAAAGGGTCAGTTCATCCAAACTATAAAGCGCAGATGTGTCTGTTACCTCTTTCTGTCCGTGCATACAGTTGTAGTTTAATGTTCAGAGTTTTTCAGATATCCTAAGCAGTGTTAATTTTTTAGCACATTTTTGTTTTTGTCACAGACTGTGGACTCAAACCCAAATTTGCAAACCAGAAATGTAAAATGTTATGTTTTTAAATTTCAGAATTAAGCTACATTTTGCATTTTGTAATTGCGTTCATGAATCTGCATTCAAAAAACTGCTATACTCTTTCTCCCAGGCACACTGCAGTTTTCTGTCTGTTCTCTAGTCTATACTGCATATATCCATATTTCCTCTGTACAATACCAACAGATGAGCTCTCATTGGACCTCTTCATCCCTCCCTGACATTTCCACTTTATTTTTATTTGTTGACCAACAGGTTTATAGATTTCATCATAGTTTCTGTCATCATTGTTAGAGTTTCTAAAAATGAAAAAGGGATGTTGATGAAAGTTAGGACAAAGTTTAATTGAATTTTAACAAATTAACACTGGCCATATGCCTGCTAATCATGGTATTTGTATGTTAATTTTGCCCTCTGTTTTATATTTGATCAATAATGCTAAAGGGATAATATTTTAATCCCTTTGACACTGATTTAGTCTAGTTTAGTCTATTTTATTTTAATTAATTTCTCAATATGAACAGGATGAGGGAATACGAACACTACACAGGTGTTTATACATTTTTTCATTGCAGTTGTCCTTCCACCTAGTGGTACTTGTTGATATGTTGTTGAATTTTACATCTTCTTTTCAGGTTTTCTATACTCAGTACAGTCATTTACAGTCCAGTACCATTTTTTCCCATGGCAAATTGCATTATTATGACTTATGTATAATAATAACGCATAATATTACGACCCTGAACCAGTTAAAGGAAACGAAACTGTTATTTATCTCAGTGTTCACACCTTTGCTTTTCCTACTGTGACATGTCAAAATGGATTTTCTTTCTGAATTCAATTTGAATCAGCTAGCCTTTTAAGAACAGTGTGTTTACAGTATGTGGTAGTACCTTTAGTTCAACCTCAGTCAGTAGCCTTGAGCAGAGTAGATTACTGATATGTTGTATTGATTTCTTTTTTCCATCTGTAGCTGGATCATCCCCCTCTTCCTTCACTCTGCCTAAAGCCAACACTCTCAGTACTTCCATCCCCACCAACTCCTACTATCCAGGTAAACATCTTCTTCACTCTAATCCTGTACTGTGTCAGCACAGGAGTACTCACAGTCAAACCACTTGTGTGCGAAAATAGATGGTGTGAAAGTTTGTTATTATGAAACCTGCAAAACTGTCACAATGAATTACAAAGTGATAAACAAGAATGGCATTGTTTTCTACTCGCAGTGTTATCTGTCTTTATATAAATTACAGACTAATATTGTAATATGTGGTGTGAACGTACCCTCTTAGAGGCAGAATGTGCTTTAAAAATTAGAAAATTATTTCACAGATGAGGAGTTAAATGAATGTGCTTTGGATGGGTTTACACCCAGCTCTCTATGGTTATATTTTATTTCAGCTTGATAGGATGAAATTTAACTGTTCAGTTATGACTACGATTTTCCAAATTATCTCCATAATTGCATGTCTTATGTAATCAGATCACAGCTCATTGATTAGATGGGGGAAAGGGCAG
This sequence comes from Apogon hyalosoma, assembly GCA_037367295.1. Classification (NCBI taxonomy): domain Eukaryota; kingdom Metazoa; phylum Chordata; class Actinopteri; order Kurtiformes; family Apogonidae; genus Apogon; species Apogon hyalosoma. The sequence goes on along the minus strand of JAPQRP010000011.1, from coordinate 29,645,369 downwards.
CTACATTTATAATCATCCATACTTACTGTATAATTAGTTGTTTTTTTTTCCAGGAAAGTTTCCTGTTATGCTTCTTGGCAAGAAACCAAACTACTGTCCATTATTTATTTATTTATTTTTAATATTTTTTTTTTCTTAGTGTTGGCTTTTGTGGACTAATTCTTGTTTTATTTACTGCAACTCTTTCCTCCTCCATCCTCTTCAATTGTTATGGGGGTATGAGCAGATCCCTTTGTGCCAACTGCTATCTTAGGTGAGACACATTTTCTCTTTGCATTGCTATTGATTATTTATTCTTACCTACAGTAAGATTATCTAAACTGAGAGTATATTAGACAGCTGTTTAAAGACCTGTGAGGACAAAATAAGCACAGTTTATTTTCTCTTTTTTTGTTTTTTTTTGTTTTGTTTTTTTTTTGGCTCTTTTTACTAAAGATGGCTTCCTCACCTTCATACCTGCCTGCTGCTTCTCTCCCCTCCTCCTCCTCCTCCTCCTCCTCCTCCTTCTTCCTCACCTCTTCCTCCCCTTCCTCCTCCTCCTTCCCTCTTCCTGTCCCTTCCTGTTCAATGAGGGGCTCTTCCTGGGCTGAGGCTGGCTTCACTCCATCCCATCCGCATTGCGTGTCGTGCGTGTGATGTCACATACGTGTTTGACCTCTCATATGCATGGACAGACATGTGGACTGGATGTGGAGGAGTGTCTAAGGGGGGGCAATTGAGGGGGGCAATTGCCCCAGTGGAGCACTGAGACAAGCAAACACAAGTCAAAGTAAAGAGTGTGAGAGGGAGATGGAAAAATGCTCTCTTTTTTAGCCCCCCTCACCAAAAAAAGAAAAAAAAATCAAACGCGGGATGCGTTCTTCTGACTAACTAAAGTTTAGCATTAGCTGTGCTGCCCTCCCCTCCCTCCCCTTCTCTCCTCACTACGCATTTAACTCCCCTCCCTCCCTCCAAAACAACAACCTTTTCTATTATTCTTTTTAATGTCGCTCCCCCTGCCTTCGGCTAACTGCTAGTGACCTACTTGTTTTTGTTTTGGTTTTGCCAGTGTTTATTCATCCTGTTGAGTGATAAAATAGAATTATAAAAAAGCATTTTGTTCTTCTGTTAATTATTACTGGCCTTTGTTAAAAATGCAGAGCAGCCCAGAGTGCAGCATCTTACACATGATGCTTTCTTATCACATAATGTAGTTACAAAGTGGGGCACTAGAATTCCAGTCATTGAAAATTCAAGGCCGAGAAGAACGATGTAATAAGCAACTAGCTTCACCACAAGCACCACAAGCTGAATTTTTAAGCACTCGAGTTACAGTTAAGGCATATTTCTTTTTTCTTTCTGCAACTTAAAGCAGCATCTTTCATCAGTACTGTTGTGAGAGCTGCTTATGTTAGTTCCACATTTAATGAAGCATGAAACAATTAACATGAAATTACAGCAGCCGGAAAAGGTTACATGCTTTCAGTTCTGACACATTCAGTCACGGTATTGTCTCATCAGTTGAGGTTAATGATCAAATCTGATTAGATCTTAGAGGACAAGTGATGTTTTTGATTTCACCACAGACGACATAAAAAACACACACACATGCATATATATGTGTATATATATATATATATATGAAAGAGTGGTATAAATACAGGTGTCAGCACTGGTATGTGCAAATATAATTAAATATAATTGAATAGAAAAGAGGAATAGAAATGTCAGAATAAAAAAACAATCCAAAAAAGTAACTGGCATTGCTTGAATATGCAATTCAGACTCAAAACAGCCTGTTCCAGAGATGACCAGTATTTCACCATTATTTTCTCCCTTGAAATCCATGACTTCCCTTGTTTTGTTCTTTTACTTTTGTCTTGCACTGTTGAAATTGCCCCATCCATCCACTCAACATCCCCTTTGACTAGGCTTTATACCTATAGGCAGTTTGGACTGAGGAGGCATGTGATCTTGCCCTGTAGCATAGCTTCTAAAAACACTCTACTGTGACAGGTTCTCATGCTGTATTGTTGCTTATCCCCTCTCTCCTCTCTCTTCTCCTCTCTTTCTCTTTACATACATAACCTCTAATGTATCTGCTATCTAAAAAGTGCCCATTAATGGTAAGTTTTCCCAAGTGGGCCCTGGGTTGGGGGAAGGAGGTGGTGTTTACTCAGAAAGCAAGCTGACAGTGAGAGGCTGCTTCTGACATGGACATTATGACATTTATTGCATGAACCAGTGGACATGTTAGCATCTCACCACCCTCCGTTACCGTGCCACCAAGCCACCATTAGCCTAGCATGGTCAAAGTACGTACAATGCCCCATGGCAGCATCACCCCATGCATTCTCCTCCCATTTCCGCTTTCCTCCTGGGTTGTTGTTTATTTATTTATTTATTTTATTTTAGGTTTTCTTTTTAACTCATTTTACGGGGAAAGAACGGGTGGCGGGGGTTGAATCCACGCTGTGTCTGTGTGATGTTTCTGACGGTGCCTGCTGCAACATGCTCACTGTGGCCCACTGCACCCCCCTCACATCCTCCTCCTCCTCCATGTTTCTGGACACCCTCCATCGTCCGCTGGCTCCCCACAGCATCTGTGCCTCATGTCTGCCACTACTGACTGGTTTACAGTATGAAGGGGCTGGAATGAACTCTGACTCTCCAAAGGAGTTTGCAGCCCAAACCAGCATACTGTGATGCCAGTTTAAAAGAAAAAAAGAAAAAAAAAAAAAAAGGAAAGTTGTTGTTTTACAGCATCTTCATGTGAATTGTTACAATCGCTCTGCACTGAGGACCTCTGACTCTGACACATTTTATTCTGACAGCATTAAGTAGTAGTAGTAGTAGTATTTACTCAAAGCCCTGTTCAGACAGTCGACTGTATAAAGGTGGATGAGCCACCGTGGTCTCACCTATTGGGTTTTCAGTAATTGCTTTGAAGCCTTTAATTTGCATTTACATCATCATATCTTGGCTTTTTGGAGCCAGAAATGATCGTATTTGGATAAAATGTGGAGTTGTGGAAACTCGACAGGTGATAGGTGAGCAAATGCAAACTTAGTGACATGGTAGAAATGCTCTTGGTAGCGTTCTGTCAAGAAAAAAAGGATATTTTATTCAAAACAAACAGAGGTCAGACTTAGCAGGTGAATGAGCAAGCATACCGGTTAATCAATGCCTACACACAGATATCAAATAATTTATAAGTAGAGTAATAATTTACAGAAGGACAACTGGTGCACTTAATAAACTTAAGTTAATGTTTTTGAATGGGAGTCAGCTGTATCCAGACTTTTTCAGCATCTGGTGTTGCCTGACAATGGTATTTACTACACTTTAAGGCACTTCTGCATTAGCCTCACATTCAAGCAAACTGGTTTGAACCAAACATTTGATACAAAACCATTTTAGGATCTGAAAAGGACAAGTTGCAGTGGTGTGAACTGACCCATCTTTGCAACTCAGATAGTCAAGGTACCAGTTGAATTCAGAACATAACTTTATACAGTGCATGTTCATTTCAGTATTTATGATATGTAGCTCACCTGTCACCACAGAGTGCAGAATTATCACCAGCTCTTCCTCTGGTCAAATCCCATCTCCATAATTTGTGCTTCCTATTACTGGTGACACTAACTCCTCTAAATGATGGGACCCTCTTGTATTTATTATTAAGTCATTGATTTAGCTTTTCCATCAATACTAGAAGTGCAGCTGTAGTAAATTCACATTATTGCTATCTGCATTCATATTTTTTAGAAGCTTTTATCCAGCTATAAAAAAATATGTAATCGCCACCAGTCGGAATTAAAGTAATGACACATCATCTTGCCTAGTTCCGTTGGTGTTTTCAGAATGTAGTGATCCAACATTTTGTGAGTTTTCCACTTGTTTTGTAGTAAATTTTTGGTCTGAACGGGGCTTAAAGCCTGTTATTTAAATGGCTATAGGTCACTGTACAGTAAGCATTTGTTATTATATATTTTCCAGCCACACACTGAGACAGATGGACCTGAACCTTCCCACCACATGACTCATCCTATTACTCAATGATGTTGTGTTGTTGTGACCATCCATAACAAACAGATTACTAGATGAGAGTTGTTTGTCAATCTGGACGGTGGTGATATAATGCTTACAGTAAATGAGATAATGTGCCATCTGTTATAAGAACAAGTTGTAACATGTTGTAAATTGTAAGTGGTAGAATGACACCCAGGCTACTTAATTCAGCATTATATGTCAGTCAGTTCATTAAATATCCCAGACATTTACTGTTTCAAGCATTATGTCACCAACATGTATCATGTATCTAAGTCATAAATGGTGCCAGCTCTGGCTCCTACCCGTCCGTCCTGACCTGCCCTGGCCTCTCCCTGTGTTCATGTCCCCCAGACGAAAGCCAGAACATGGGCAGCGACACCAGCAGCCTGGTTCAGTCCCACACTCACTCTCTCAGGAAGAGGGAGCAGGTGGACATTCCGTACCAGACGGGTCAGCTGCACCCGGCGATCCGCGTCGCAGACCTTCTCCAACACATCACCCAGATGAAGTGTGCAGAAGGCTACGGCTTTAAGGAGGAGTATGAGGTAGGACGCAACCCAGCTGTGTTCCCACACTTTTAAAGGTTGCAAACACATATAAAGCCAGGTAATAGACTTGTAACAACTCCACAGAGATTAATGAGTGGAAATGTTTCTCAGTCTAAGACAAGGCTTCATCTGTGTCATAATGTAAAGCCCCTTGTCTTTTTTTCTCTGTGTGTGTCTTTCACTTTTTATCTGTCTCACTCTGTTTTGCACCACACAGCAGAACTGTTTTGTTTCTCCCCAGATGCACTTTTATGATAAATTGTTAATGCACCCCATCTCTATGTGTTTACGGTGTGATTTGTTTTGTTGCTCATCTGTTCCGTGTTGTTTGCAGCGATTGTGCATTTTTTTGTTCTTGTGTGTGTGTCAAATGTGGCCTTCCCAGTCCCCCCTTGGAGACTCAGCTGTAGACCAGCATGAAACGTAAATTCTACCCCATTCCCCATCAAAAAAAATAAAAATAAAAAAAAAGTGTGAGGAACAGTTACTGCTGCCTTGTCCCCTCCTTTATCTGAATCAGGTCTGATTAGGCTCTGGCAATGGCAGCCCAGAGCTCTCTTAAGACTGTTGTTACACAATAGCATCTGACACCATGCCTCTCGCTGACACCAAAACAAAAGATTTTGCCCCAGAAGAGCATCAGTCTCATTTCCTCTCATTAGTGCAGGAGGCTGGCAGGGCTTGGCGGCTCTCCAGCCTCCTCCCTGTCCCTGTGCACCACACCAGCCAGCCTCATCTCAGTCTCACACCATGTTGTAACAGACCGGCTTCAAGCCATTCTTTTGAAATCCTCATTTTAAAATATTTAATCTGGATCATTTTTGTCTTTATATCTGATATCTCCCATCTTTTAGCTCATATTGATACCATTTTTCATACTTCCCTCTCTTGCTTTCTTTTTAAAAGATCAATATATAAGATTTGCACTTATTTGTGTTTAGTTGAAGTTTGTTTTGGAGTCTGTTTTATGCTGGGAGCCATAAACTTGTTAATGTTAGCTAACTCAATTTCTAAAATAAGCTAATTGGTTCCACAAGGTACTGATGTAGTGAAGTTGAATAGCGGCATTGAAAACCTCAGAGGTAAGGTTTTTGTTTTCAGAAAACTAACCCTCAACTTTTAACCCTTAGTAATCAACACCAAGGCTATATTCATGGATGTAGACAGCTGATACCTTAGAAATAGTTGGCTAAAGTCAACAAAAACAAATATCTCCAAACAGACTTGAAAGTTCACATATAAACATGGGCATACATATTTTATATATTGAATATGTGGGGGGAAAAAAGAGAGCATAAGATTAAGATCTTGTCATAGATGGTAGTAGGAACACTAGTATTGCTTTTTTCATGTGTAACATTCTCCTCTTCTTATCATTTATAAAGGATCTGTATGTAACAGTCATATTTTTGGCCAAATTATGATATCTGCATAAAATGAAGAAGTAGCTTGTAAAGTAACAGATTTCACAGTTTGGCCAAAAATATGACTTAAGGCCCATTCATGCTCGCTTTAAATATGTAAATAGGTATGTGCATTTCAAATGTTGTCAAGCATCACTGCCTTCATACTCAGGGTCCACTGCATTGTAATGAGCGTTTGTCAATCAATCCACCAGAGGGCGCCGCTCTTATTTAACATACTGACCGAATACCACGAGAAAAGTAACATTTTTTCAGAAGAAGAAGAAAGTCAGTAATAACAAACATGGTGGCGATAGTGGAGGTATTACCAATGCGGATACTAATGTTGATATTGAGAAGGCTAGTATCTGTAGTTTTTCACTAACTCGCACAGTCTCTTGAGAAGTTCTGCCATTTCTGGAAATTACTCTCTTCAAATCCCAACACTGCACCACGGTTCCCGGTGGTACTGCTCCAAATTCTCTGTTGTGGTTCACATCCGGAAACTCCCAAAGAATGGACAGAAATATAGACACAATGAACACAGATGACAGACAGAATGCTTCGTTCATATACAAATGCGTCTTTAATGTAGAGCACGACTGGGCCTTTAGGCAATTATACTATGAGGCTAACAATCTGCAGTGGACTTATGTTGATTTTTCTACAAAAATCCTTATGCTGAGTTATTCAGTGCCTCTCTTCTTATCGACCACAGTGGGAACAGTGTACAACACTAGCTATGATTAGCTTAGCAATAGTCTGCCAACATCAAACAACAGGCTCCTAGCACAACAGAGACTCTGACATAGACCTCATGTAATGACACAAGCATGCTTCAATTTTACATATTGAGCCTTTAAACTTGAATCATATCTGTGTTTTTCTTCATCACCCATGTAACCCTTCCTGTCTCTTATGAACTCCCCTCTCCTTCTGTAACTTACTGACATACATATATCTCCATTCACCCCTCTCCTTTCTTACTTCTACAGTGTGTGGGCCAGATTTATCAGTAATTAACTCTCCACTTCCCTCTCATGACTGCAGAATTAAATAATACAACCCCCCATTGCTACCTGCGTCATCAGATCATTGAGGGGCTGGAGTGCTATCGGCTGCCCTCCGGGCCTAATCCATTATTGATGAAGGTGTTTTGGGTCCACATGGCCGGGAACTGCATGAATGCATAACAGTCAATCAAAAAGGAACCATGCAGCAATGAATGATTGGCCCCCTGTCCCCTAGCCTGCTGCCTCCTAGCTGCCCACCGCCTGTCTGAATAAAAAGGCCTGAGGGATGCTTAAAGTATGTAACGGAGCTCATTCTCAATTGGCTAGAGCGATTCATTTGTATGTTGTGTTCCGCTGCTGTCTTTTCTATATCAATCTGTCTTAAGGTTAATGCCCTTTTTAACCGTGTATTTTTTTATGATGAGATTGGAGCTTAGTGCACCTCTAAACCTGTTGACTTACATTGTACTATATCTCTCTCTGACCCATGCTTCTTGTTATTCTGTACGTTAACTTTGGATCAGATAAACGAGGTAAGCCAATACTTTTGGTTATTTGTGAGTTTTCTAGACTTGTAGATCATACAGTACAGTATATCACAAAGCTGACAGATTGATGGTGCTTGTTGGCTATTTTTCAAGGTCTCGTGGGATTGAAATATCTCACATACAGTAAATGATCCAGTCTGAAAAGGGCATTTACCAATGGGAGCTATGTAAACCTACTAAAGCACTTGAAAGATGTGTGCAGATGATGAACAAGTGACTTTTTTGCTTTTTTCCTTTCCTGTCAAGTATTGAGCTGCACAAATGCTCTATATTTTGTTTGATTTTGCTTTATAAAGCTTTTTTCAAAGCACAAGGAAGAACTTTAATATCATCAAAAACATAATGAATAATTCAAAGGTTAACAAGATTCCTGTTCAAGGTGAGCCACACACTTGGTAATGTGTTGTAACAGTAAATTCACAAATAAATGTACAGCCATACAGATTTGTTAAAAGCTTTATAAAGCCATGTTTGAGTTGGAGTAATGTGACAGAACAGTGCATGCCCAAATCCTGCACGTTGACCCACAGTCTGAGTAAACAAACAGAAAGCAGAAAAAAAGCTTCAGTTTGTGTACGTGTCCTTATATTTCACTTAATTTTTGCTTGTTTTATGTGAAAGGAATGTGTTGCATCTAGGCTGCTGTGAGAATCCTCAGTTGACCAATTCCATAAGCTCCAACCACAAATGAACACTGTAGTCAATTTGAATGAGTCTCCTTTTTCTCACAGTGGATGATATTGTAATTAATTGAGTAGCAGATCACTTTGTGTTTCCATTCACTTTATTTATTCATTTCTTCCTTTTTTTTTTTTTTGCCATGGTTTGTATGTCAAGCCCTACTGTACGTCGTTACTCAGGTTTTCTCAGAGCGATTGTGCAGAGATCTATCTATGCTTTTTCATTTCTGCTGTTACACACAAAGAGAGTGTAAAACAGAGAGGCTGTGTTGGGACTGATAGTACAGCTAGTAGTCTGTAATTAAAAACGCACCAAGTTGGATCTGGGCCAGAGGGAATAATTTGTGGATGGTGAACAGCTACCTGCACATGCACTGGAGTAAACAGACTTTTCGAACCAAACCATTTTCGCAGGTGCAGCCACCCCCCACCCCCATGGCGGTTGCAGGTAGCCACTTACCCCCTTTATGGGTGTACAGTAGTGAAATGAAAGCATGTATATAATCTCTACCTCTAGGGACAACAACTACTTTATCTCTTGATAGTCTGCATTCATGAGCTAAACAATTTGACGAAGGTGACTATAGCATCTGAGACAGCCAGGGTCACACTGTTTAAAAGAGAAAACTATTTAGCCGCCAGGTGAAGCCTTTCTGTTTGAAGATGATTTGTCTTGAGATGCTTGATATTAGAACCGTATCCTTCAGAGTGACAGAGAGAGTGACATTGGGCTTGTGCATTTACTCAAGACATACTGCCTGTTGGAGGAGAGGCCTATATAATCCATCTCTGAGACACGCTTCCATCTTCACCCACCGGATGGGACATATTTTTAGCATATTAAAGCTGTTTCTCAGTGAAATCACTAATCCTAAGGACTTAATACAGGAATATGTCCTTGTGGTGGTGTCTGAAAGGCCTTTATTTACCAGACAAATGCCCTGCTGGCTGCCATAGTGCTGAGATGAATGAAACCATCAAGTCTTAGAGCACTGATGATTAAAGACAATACGTTCTCTACTCTCTCAGGCCGGCTCACTGTTCAGGAAGAGAGCACTCCAAACAATCTGTTTAACTTCCAGTAAGTGCTTTTGAATCTTTTTGCAGCTGGTCTGAATTCTAATGTCTTAGATGACTTTTCAAATGTGCATTAGCTGACAATCAAAAAAAAAAAAAAGCTAGGACAATAACATGTTTTTGTCCAGCCTCGTCTGCTCAGAGCCAGCCCCGCCCAGCCTCGCCGAACAGCGGTGGACTGGCAGTGGAGATGTATTTTCATAATTTGGCTTAATTGTGCCTGGTGTGCCATCAGAATGGAAATCTCCCCAGTGAGAGATGATAAATATTTCATGAGGGTAATCTGAGCGGGAGCAGTTTTGATCTGTAGAAGATGAGCTGGCTTTATTTTTCCCCGCCATGAGTTGATTGAGTCCTTCTGATGAGACAGACAGACAGACGGGGAGGCAGCGTCTGCGGTGGCTCCACCCGGCTGAGCGACGCAGGGGGAGAGGTTTGAGCATGACACCCGCCGCCTCTGTCCTAATGGCGCTCGCTGTTTGACACAGCTCGCCGGGAATCTTCATCCTCCCCCTGTTTCATGTCTAATAATGATGTGAATATATCTCTCTCTGTGTGTCGTACTTTTTATATTGCCAATGTTCCTTTTTCCTTTTTTTTTTTTTTGGGTTGTAGAGCTGAAAGAGGAAGACTGTGTTCTTTAGCCTGGTTATCATTTAGAGTGCTCACACATGACACCATATTTCATCTCCCCCCTCTCTCTTCTCTGTTTTCTCTCTTTACAGAGCTTTTTTGAAGGACAGTCTGCGCCATGGGACTCTGCCAAGAAGGATGAGAACCGCATGAAGAACCGATATGGGAATATTATTGCATGTGTGTACAAAGCACCTCCTCAGTGCTCATGAATTTTTCTGTGCTGTTCCCATTCTTCTGGCTGATTTATTGGCCAGGCTTGTGACTCTGGATAACTATAAGCTGCTCAAACAGAGTTTTATTATCAGCCAATGAGAGCAGCTTTGACCTTTCCAATCTACTTTTATATTCATCTCCCTGCAGTGTCTTTGCAGTTATGAAGAGTAAGCTGTGCAGCATATGGCACATAACATTGGCAATGTTTAAAAAAATGTTTGATTCACAATTAATTCATATTACCTATCCAAACACAAGTTGTGCCAGAATGAAGAATACATATACATATACGCCAGTATTGATGCAGATTGGATACTATACTTTATAACCCTTTTCAAGCTAAAAACTTTGTCACAGCAAATCTTTGTAATCCCCTTTTAGAGATCGCCTTTTGTGTAAATCCATTGCATAAGTTGCACATGATATGAAATTAACACAGTTTCTTAAATTGGTATGGTTTTTATGATTTCCTTAATCAGCTGTGTTGTTATAGTGTCCATACCATATATTTCAAGCCTAGTAACCAGTAACTTAATATAGTCTTCTGTTACATATTGAAGGTCAATTCATTCTAAAAACTTAATGTTAAAAAAACATTTTAATATTATAATTTTATATTATCTAGATTGTAAAATGGCAGTGAGTCATTCACTACATCACCATGGATATTGCATCAGTAGACCACAGGCCTGCTAGGTACGGATCATCAATATGAATATTCCACTATTTTTTCAGTTCTGTGCATCTGACATTATCTTGTCAATGTCAAAATATGAGAGGTGGCTGGAGCTTCTTATGCTCTTTACCCTATTTGCGTCACAGTGTGAACACAGCCTCCTTTTGCTCCCCAACCACCTTCATGAAAGGGTTGTAGTTTGGTCATATTCTGTTGCTTAGTTGTGTACAACATTCAGAGGTGACCGTAAAGAGGCTCTGTGCTGAAAACTGCAATGAAAATTCAGTGCACTATTTACATGTCCAAAGAATGCCTCTAAAGCCTGAATAAGAAAAGCATATCCCATGTGTCCTAATCAGAATCACTATTCCGTTTGTAAAGAAACCTAACTTCCAAACATGACCTGTAAATTCATAATATTGTCAAATATTCAATTTAATAGTGGAATATTAATGTGCATATCAACATAGTGACTGTGTTTGTCATATGGATTGAGTTGTACGATGATCTAAAAAACTTTGTGCTCCACAATAATGCCTCAGTCATCCATTCTCTATCTCTCGTCATTTATTTCCCCGTTCATCTGTTTTACTGTCTGTCTCTGTCCCTCTCCCCTTTTCTTCTCTTGATGCCCTCGTTAATATGATTAATTCAGTGCTGGTTTCTTCCTTTCTGCCTCTATTCCAGATGATCACTCCCGTGTCAGGCTGCAGGCCCTGGAGGGGGAACAGAGCTCCGATTACATTAATGCAAATTACGTTGATGTAAGTACACACACCAGCCAGCGCCACCAACGCAAAGGTCACTGCGCTTCCTCTCGGGGAGAGAGAGGGCGCTGGTGCCGCCGTCACAGGGGGCCTGAGGGACAAAACAGCCCCTACTGCCTGCCCATCATATGCACACATAGTCAAAAACACTCACACATACATACACAGGGCCTTTATATTCAGCTTTAGAGGGCTGCTGTATCACTCTATTCATTGGGTATATTAAGAGGAATAAAGATCAGAGGCTGACAGCAGTGGGAAAGAGGAAAGGCAAACCAGCTCACAGGGGAAGTTTATGGTTTTGGACTTTTCTTTGAACAACAGCATGATCACATTTGAAAGCCTGAAACGAGAAGAGAAAGCAGAAAACTTGCACGGATTATTAATTAACAGAGATAAAACTGAAAGAAGACGACAAGTAAAATGGACAATGCACAATGCATCCACTTTAACATTACAAGCAAAGCAAATACAAGGGCTTGAAAAGGTCAAAACTGTTGGTGCAAATCATAGAAATGGATGTAAACCATTGCTTTGTGCCTTTTTAAAACCTTGATTTGCCACCTTGACTTTTAGGAGCCAATATTAACCACATTTGGAGGGTAGAACTGGGGTGGTACCAGAAATGTATACATTACAAAAGAGAGAAAGTCAAGCAAACACTGATGCTACAATTTTAGTAAATGCCACCAAGCTAAATGACTAATGTTAGCACAAACAGTCATGATTGATAAAAATAATGTCAATTTTGCACAACGTATTAACACACCAGTCAATGCTTGCATCTGCACCCCCATCAGCATAGTCGATAACGCAGCTATGATATGCTAACAGACTTAGTATTCTAATTAAGTGCAAGTAAACTTGTGCAACACATGGTCACTGATAATCTTGTTAGTGTAATTTTTTTGTGCAAATAAAGCCTTAATATAGTCTTAACAGTTGACTTATATAAAAAAAATGTACCCATTGCACAGTTGTCATGAACTAGGAAATTAGCTTAAAGGCAGATTTCTGGAGCTTCACTTGGACATTCAGCTTTTGGCACTTGTGCATTAGCTTCATTTTTCAGTTCTGGAGAATGTCACTATATAAACCTTGTGCTGCTTCATTTGCTCTCACAAATGTTATCTACCAAGGGTAAAACTTAACAATTATTAATATTCACAGTAAAATGACAAGAATAAGTCATCTATAGTAGTGTTACAATGAAATTAGTGGAAAGAGGTTATAGACAGTCATTTTAAGTCACCATTATTATACCAACTCACTGCCCCACCTTTTTTTTCCAGTAGAGGTCATCAATCATGCATTCTTAAAAGATTATGGGTCAGATAAATCTAAACTTTGTCATGTTGAATAAGCGACTGACATAGTGGGTGCTTCTCATCCAGGCCATGGCACTGCCCACTCTTGTGCAGTCAAATGGTGACAAACCTCACGGAGAGACTTCTGACTCAAACTAGACACAGCAGCCACCTACAGAGCTTTAGTTGTACTTAGTACCACAGGAGAGCACTTGCAGCGCTGCACTTACACGCACTTAAGTGACTTCACATACGTTTACAGTAAGTAATAGTTATTAAAAAAGTGGTGTGAGGTATGCCTCTGGTTGAAAACAGATCCAACTCACTTTGTTCTCACATTATGGAACCTCCTAATCTGACCTGATTTGCTGTTAATAGCAGTGTTAGTAACAGGATGTGACCAATCACAGCACCTACTTGGCTTCTCTGAGCAGATGCTTCCGCTCCATGTGTAATGGTCTGGCGATGTACCTGACTCCCTAAGTGGTTTTCTGCTCAGGAGAGAACTCTCCCTGTACCCCCCACCCCACCCCACACCACCCCTCTAATGTGGTAATTTGTAATCTCTTGTTACGCCTTCAAACATAAATTCATAATGCAAGGTGTGCCAAGGCAAATGCAGGGGGCTTAAATTATTTACCTTTCTCACTATTCAGTTTATGGTCCATTATGCTGCAAAGAGGGGCACTGTGGAAAAGACTATCACAATAGAGAAGGCCCCATTATAAGATAAGAATATACGCATATTAAAGAGGGTCCTGATTGAAAAGGATTTCCACTGCTCCGCCAGCTTCATTGGAAAAGTACTTAGTTGAAATGCAGGCAGATGGGTAATGATGTTTTTGCTCCTCAGAAAGCTTTTTAACCCATCTAAAAGCTTGTCCTAACCAATAAACTCTTATGTGTAGAACATTTCCCACAGAGTTTGTTATTGTACTCTATTATAGTGCCGATTATTTCGAGTCATGTACGAGCAAGCTGAGCCATTCGGGTATGTTTCTTTTCTTCGCAGCTGATTGAGTATTTTCATAAACATTTAGGAGGCAAGCAAATGCCGTGTAATGGCCTGTTGTCTGCGGAGTTGTGTTTGTGAGGGCATGGGTCGCAAAGAGGTTTTCTGCTGAACTGATGCAGTGCAGGCAGCCACGGAATGGAAGGCACTACAGTGAACACAAACGTTTTAGAATTATACCTGTTTATTACTGATTGGTATTAGCAGATACACTATGTTTCTTTAATAACATTACATTTGTGTTCAGTGTATTTGCAAAAAATCATCATGTTATATTTGTTTTCCTCAAATTCTCCAGGCTCTAGTCCAGGTCCAGGGTGTAAGATTTAGGAGGATCTAATTGCAGAAATGAAATGTGATATTTATAATTATGTTCTCATTTGTGTATAATCACCTCAAAATGGGAATTGTTGTGTTTTCCTTACCTTAGAATGAGCCTTTTATATCTGCAGAGGGAGCAGGTCACCTCCAGGAACTGTTCATGTTCCTACAGTAGCTCATAACAGACTTTTTCTTCTTCTCTTTTTTTTGTATTTTCTGTGGCATCCAGCACCATGGTGCATTACTGTCACCTACTGTATTTGGGGTTATTATCCCCTCAACTGAACACACCAAAATGTTCAAAGCAAATACTGGCTGTAATAAGGGCCTTTTGTGTTTTGGGGGTATTCAGCTAGTGCCAGTCTGCTACAATATCACTAAATATTACACACTAAACCTTACAAGTATGATAATTTTTTTCCAGTTTTTCCACTATCCTGTGGATGCAGTGAAGGAAAGTCCACACAGAAGTTTTATTCTAGCAGAGGATTTGAAGGGCAATATGAGATTGAGGGTCCGGCTTTAACCCTATGTTTATGACAACGCAGTTTGATTGTGAATTGTGCTTTGAGTATGACAGGTGAAGATTCCACTTTATGAGCCCATATTTTTAGTGATATTCACAACCAAATGACCAAAAACAAACAACTGACACCATAAATCTGAAATTCATTTACAATGTGATAATAGAAACTGGCCTTGTCTTTCCTATTGCTTTACATCAGCTGAAGGATGTAAGACTTAGAATTACAATGATATAAGAAGTAATCAGAAACTTTACTTAAGTAAAAGTACCACTACAGTCATATTTATGCATCAAAAGAATGTAGTGAAGTACAAATATAGATGTTGAAGTAAAGATACATTCTTGTTCTGACATATATATATTCTTATATATCATATTCTTAATACTGAAGCATCAGTGTTGTGGCAGCGTATTACTGTTGTTTCTGCTGGAGGTGAAGGTGGTTGAAATTACTTTATTGTAAACAGCAATGCAGAATAATGGCATAGAAAAAAGTTTTTGAATGTTTTTTTCTATAATTTTCTCTGTTTTGGTGAGTTATTGGATGCAACACTCACTATGTGACAGATGTTTTTGCAACCTAAAGTTGTCTGAAATGAGTCTGAATACACACTGCTTTGTGACAGAAGCCAAAAAGGTTGAAAAACACTGGTTGAATCTTAATGATGTGTTGTATTTTAAAAGCTTGTTCTGTTATTCTTTGTGTCAAAACTCATTACAAGAAACTCGGTAAAGTTGTCAGACGGATGTAGTGGAGTAAAATGTAAAATATTTGGCTCTGAGGTACCATAGTAGAGATAGAAAGTATCATATGCAGATATTCAAGATAAATAATTAGTTCCTTATTATTTAGTTATTCTGCTCTGGAAAAATAAACAATGCTGCACAAATGAAAGCTTCAAATACTACCTTTTTTCTGAGAAATGCATGTGGAAAAGCAGTAATACATTTATTTTGTAAGTAATTGGGTGGGTTTTATACCTAAGATTAGCAAAAAGTGGGCTCACTAATGACATTCAGGCTGAAAATACAAATTCATGCCCCTGGGCAAAACACTTCATGCTGCATATTTTAGGCATTATAGGCTACACACACCAGTTACTGAAAAGACTCAACGGAAATTATCACTGTAATGAGCAATGCAGCACAATACAAAAAGCATAATATATATTTAATTCTGTTTTAGTAATTTACACATCTGTGGCAACAATGGCTGTTCATTTAATAATTCCAACATAGACTTTTCTGCATTAATGTCTTTGTGTTCCTCATTAAGACACACTCACATGTACCTAATGTAATGGGTATAAAAAGCCATTGGTCCATTTATAGTAAGTGCTATACTCACCTGACAGTCATTGTCAGGGCCCGCTTTTCTTCCCTGCCTGTGCCTCTCTAATCCAGCAGCATACTGGGCCTCCACTTTACTTGACAGAACATACATGAAAGCACAAACAAATCTCCTCCTCAGTCCTGAGATAAAGAAGTCATTAAAAATGGAGGACAGTTGAATAGCTGAAGGAGCCCCGTGGATGAGAGAGAGTGAGGAAAATATCCTTTGTGTCTTTCTCCCTTCATTGGAGGGAACGTTAATCACAGTCCAAGTTAAATTGAATATGAGTGAGATAAGCAAAGCAGCAGGGAAGAGTGGGGGGGGGGCAATCAAAAGGAGGCAGGGCCAGGAAAGAGCCTTTTAAGTCCTAATGTTTTGTTTCCTCTCTCATATCTCTGGAGAGAAGACAAGGAATTGGACAAATAAAACTTGAAGGGATTAGAGTAATCCGTGAGACTAGGGAGACTATTGTGAAGATCAGTGCTGTTAGTTGTATCTTGGGGATTATCAGCACTTTGGCTGCTTACTCCAGAGGTGCACTGCATAATACAGAGTGTGCATGATGGTGTGTTTATGCATCTGGTTCCAGCAGCCCTCATCGAAAAGCTGCGTCTCTCTCTCTCTCAATCAGACATTGAAAAGAAGTGAATGGGTGTACAGCGGCAAACAGCTGGCAGGCTAACACCGCACATGTTCAGAAGCACAAATCTCTAAAACAATGTCTCACAGAATTGGAGCAAGAGTTCATTTTGCTCCAAGAAAGGGGGGTTGGACTTCATAAACGACAACAGCTGTTAGCTAGCCTGCAATGCAATGATATATGTAGTGTATTTTTATAAATGTGTGATCTATATATAAGATACATTTGCATATAAAGGTCAGCCACTAAATATCAATGACACTTTTTTCCTGGCCTCACAACAGCTGTTTGT
The DNA here is from genome assembly GCA_037367295.1 of Apogon hyalosoma. NCBI lineage: Eukaryota > Metazoa > Chordata > Actinopteri > Kurtiformes > Apogonidae > Apogon > Apogon hyalosoma. The sequence goes on along the minus strand of JAPQRP010000011.1, from coordinate 29,628,345 downwards.
TTTTTTTCTTTTCTAGTAGTAGAGAAGTGACACTCATTTCCCATCTCTGACTTTTTTCTTTGTTTTCAGGGCTACCACAGGCCGAATCACTACATCGCCACTCAAGGTAAGAAAAGAAACTTTCTAAAAATTGCCAGTCACTCTGGGTTTGAATGTGTAGGTGGAGAAGAATTTAAGGTTGTCTGTTTGTTCGGAGGAGGATGTGTGCAGGTGTCTGTGAATATCTCTGTGAACATCCCCATCGTTGTTTACATACGCTCTTGCAAACTACTCTTTGATGCTCAGTCAAGTGTGCGTTTGGGGATCGTGGTACCGCACACACACACACACACACACACACACACACAAACACGCCGCTTGCACGCACAGGTGCGCACTCGCACTCCTCTGAGCAAGCAGAGCAGCAAGCCTCCTCTCACGCTCTCTCTCCTCTGTACTTCCATTGGTGGTGTGGGAGCGATTAATCAGTCAGTCTGGGAGAAAGCTGAATAAATAAATGGATTAGCTGACATGTACAGACACATTTTGTCACTGTGTTAATCTGGACAGCAGTTTCACAGGGCGCGGAGCACTTACCCTGACCCCAGAGGTTAAGTCTGATTGATAGTTAATTGTTATGAATTTTGCATCGAGAGCCTCTCTTCCAGCAACAACAGGGCTGCATGCATGGGGACTTCACATACCACTTTAGAATAGAAAAAAAATCAAGGGGAGGAAAAAAAAAGGGAAGAGGCGTTTTTTCGAAGAGGCCTTAATGGATTCACAATCTGCTTTGGCGGTGCTGGGAGTTGCATAATTACCTGTTTATTAGTGCATTGCCGCTCTTCCTCAGTGTCTCAATTAAAACCACCCTCTGTTTGCTCTTACTTCAGAAAAAGATGGCATACCAATCAGGCAACCGGCCGCTCAGTTTATTCGTCTTGCCTTTATGCACAGCACCTGGTATATATACAGTATCTATATGTACGTGCTGCATCACCATGTTGACCAGCAACTCAACACTCAAAACTTAACCATCTGCCAAGAACCAGATTCCTCCTACGGGGCTCTAGTTCATGAAAATAAGTTGCTTAAACAGGTGCATTCACCTCAGAAATGACTTTTTTTTTTACATTGTTGTGACTTCTCTAATTGTCCTATAGTCATTAAGAGCATTCCATATTTCATTTAAAATATGCCTATGGAGATCAGCAGTCAAAGAAATATTATAAACACAAGCCCTTGCTGAGATGAAAAGCTTGAGAAGCCAAACGTGTTTCCATTCAACTTAATTAGCCCCTGTTTTCTCATTGAGCTTGCATAATAAGTGCTCATTTTCCTTCGACTGTATCACAAGCCCGATAAGGCTTTTCACTGCGTACAGCCATCCAGCGCAAAAGACTGGAGGTGTGTATGCGTTCGTGTCTGTATGTGTGTGTGGAAACATCTGTATTCTCTGGGAGAGCAGGCCCTTTTATAATTCATCATCAACTCCGGCAGACTGACAGGAAGGAAGGCTCACTCTGCTGACACTGAGGCAAAGAGCAGCTAAAGATGATAGGAACGCCAGACACAGACCTGTCTCTCTGAGTCAGACAAACTGCATAGCGGAGCACCTGAAAAGAGCACCTGGGCATTGGCACAGTTGCTGAAAATGAGGAAGTAGTCTCTCCTCTCTCCCCGAGTAAAGTTTTTCAGTGAGTGACACTTCCACTAAAGCCCACTGGGACCAGCGGTGGCTCGGAAAAGTGATGAGACCCGCAATAGTGCTGGATAAGCTAAAAAAATCTTTGTCATAAATTGGTTGAGGGGTGTGCTTAATATGGCAGACGTGTGGGGTAACATTGTCCCCGTTCTCTACGCTATAAACTACAACGACGCTCATTAGTTTGGGGTTTATTGACGAGTCCCTTTGCTCTGTCAAGGTGACAACGACAGGTAGAACAGCTGTCACTCCATAAAAGCCTCATCACCTGAGCTCGGCTCATTATGTAGGTCATTCTCTCAGCCAATGCTGCTGCAATACAACAACTGAATCTCAGTAATTCACAAATGCCAACTGCAGCTCACCTACTTAGCAGATTGAGAGGTGCACACATGTGAGGGAGCTCTCACAGTTTACCTCGCCTCAGTCCATTTTTATGTCCCGCAGACCATTTAAATACCGATCAGACATGAGCTTCTTCCTGGTACGGACTGTGAATCACATTAAAATGGGCGCTACAAATAGCTGCGATAACTCCCTGCATCCTCCTGGTGATGTGGAAAATATTCATGACGCAGGAAAGGGTTCAATTTCATCAAGTTTTCCCCTCCAGTCTTCTCTGCTCTTCCCTTCTCCTCCTTCACAAGCACCAAATGTCACCAGCAGCGCAAAAGTTTTATTATTTACAGGTTAACATCTCAACACCCAACGGGGGCTGAGAGGGTGGGAGATAGAAAGAGGGAGAGAGCAAATCAATGATAAGTGAGTGTACATTATGCCAAAGTCTGCTGCATGTAATATTAATGGGCAAGAGGGGAACACTGCTTGCATGTTTGTCTATGTTTGTCTGTGAGTGTGTGTGCGCACACGTTGATCAGGAGTTTTGCGGCGTACCTGGCTGGGGGATTTCTACAGCTGTCACACTTCTTCCTTCTTAGGAGGAACAGGCCCGGTCCCAAAACACAGCGTCGGCTGCAGCAGCATTAGCTCTGTGACAGCTGGAAGTGAAGCTCCCCTACTGGCGTTCTCGTATGAAGTGCCTCCTTAAAACTTCTCCAACTAGGCTGCACACATGCCGCATTAGAAACACTGCTCTCACCTTGTAGTTCCTCAAGTGAGCTCTCAAAACACTCTTTACAAAACTGTGGCTAAAGCTTTAAGGGACTGTAAGAAACCCCAGAGCAGGTGCTTTATCAGAATAGCTTGTGTGTTTAAAAGAATATTTAAAATAGTCTTTTGCGACTTCCATCAGGAACTTTTGCTTTTCTTTTTTCATTTTATTAGCTTGAATTAGTGTATATTAGTGATTTTTTTTTTTTTTAACAATTTTCTGACTAACCATTCTGGGTCGTTCAACCAAATTAAAAGGTGTCCCACAACCAAAGAACAAATTTAACCTTTTAAAGGTGGGGTACGAGAGCTTAGAAAAACAGTTCAAGCAAGCTACATTTTGAAAATACACAATTCAAAAGTCCAAACCCCTTTCTTCAGACATCCCCCCAAAGCCACACCTTCAGAGTACTGGCACGCGCAATGCTTGTTCCCGAGGGTTCACAAGCACTGCACAGCAACAATTCACCCAGCTCAGGCTCCGACCTGGCTGTGGCTCCAGCTATGGTCTGGCTTGGGCTCGGGCTCCATCCTGATTCCAGCTCAGGCTCCAACATCAATCCATGCATACCTCATTCAGTCTCCTCCAACACCCCCGCTCTTACAGAACAGCCCCAGTTCATACGTATCTGACTAATGTTACATTTCCTAGTGATGTATGTTAGTGACAAAACAGTTTTCTGGTGAACTTTACATCCTAATATTGCTAATATAACTAGCCAAGCTCTAGCTTCATTTCCTGTACTCGGGCTCCAAGCCTATGAGAACACATGATTCATGCAGGGGGGGGTACGCGCAGAGGGGGGAGGGACAAATGGCAGTTGAGTTACATAGACATATCATCATTCAATCAGTTCGAGTGGGCGCTCAAAATGATTGGATGATGTTTTTTCAGTCTTGTCCGTTCCACAGATTGACTACATTTTTTACATTTTTGTATGTTATAGGTAGTTACATTTTAGCCATATTTTAGTTTAGTTTAGTTTATTTTGAATATGCAACAAAACACAATAGTCCCACTTAGTCCTTTTAAATGAAACAGATAAGAAAACAAAACAAACCATATTTAACCTAACATGGTTTAGGATGTGAAATACATGTATTTTTGCATTTCAGTTTGCTTTACATAGCTCTTACCTCAAGTTCCATGAAAAGGGTAGATTTTAAAATGTTAAAAACACATTTAAATGTATATGTGAAATTTAAAGCTAACTAGGTCTATGTTATAGCAAACATTTTTAACAGTTTTTTTTTAATCAAAAATTAATTGTTCAGATTCAGAGAACTCCATCATTTCATTCAATCCATTGAATGTAACAGTCCACATAAGTCCGTTACCTGTCAAGTGTCATATCCCCTTAACTAACAAAAAGGAGATGAAACTGAGACTTACCATAGCCCTACATTTTTGTTCAGATCTAAAAATTTGTAACTGAAAAGGTTGAATATATAAGATTTGCACATGCTCGTGGTTGTGTTGGAGTCTGTTTTGCTCCTTTTTGAAGTCATTTGGTGATGTTTGCTAACTAAGCTGACAGCCTGTTCACTGATTTTTATGGAGCAGTCAGATTGTTTTTTTTGTTTTGTTTTGTTTTCTATGAAAATCCTTACACTTGCTCCTGAGTTCTTAACTGCTCCTCTACAGTTGCAACAGTGTCTCACATGAGTACATTCTTTTTTAATGTATTCAAATGTTCAGAATTTGGCTGACCAGTATCTTTAAATGAGTGATTTAGCATGATAAGGTAAAATTGTCATTATACATATATATTAAAGATTTGTGAATGTGTTCTTAGAGAAAGTTTGTGTTGGAGTCTTCTGCTGGGAGGTTGGCATCAAATCACATCAAATCTTTTTTTTTTTAATCTCAGAAGGGAAATTTGTCTTTGGCTAAAGTGCAAAACAGCTGGAAACCGCATACAGTACACACACAAGACAATACAAACATAGACATGATATACAGACATAGGCAACATTAGCTGACTGCATTTCATAGGTAACAGTATGTAGTGTCATACACTGTTGAAGCTGTAGAGGAGAAGAGATACTGAAAATCCAACCAAAAACCTGTACATGGGTATTAGCATATAGCGGCTGTCATCATGCATGAACACAACCAAGACCACTGTTTGCTAATAACAACGTTAGTTCATATTAACCCATAAAAACCCAAACAGCCACTGGCGACTAGAATAATTTACTGTTGTAAAATGTTTAATACCTGTTGCTCCACTAATTCTATCACCACATGTAAATAATTGGTGAAAAATGCAGTTTGTCATCTTTTCATGGTCATCAAATGTGACCCATATGGACGTTCAGAGGCTCCGTAATGAACGTGGAAACACCATCTTCTACAGCATTGATTCACCAGTAAAACCCATGGAGTTTGATAAATAACAGTGGATGGATATTCTTGGTTTATATTCAGTTTTTGATATATTTGCTGATAAAAGTCCCTTTTTCTTCAGTTTTCTCTTTTTCTGATATAACCCTCAGCTTTAATCTGAGCTTTTATGAACATCTACGTGATCAGTAAATTAAATATAGGAAAATACATGATTTTCACTGAAAAATGCAAAATACATAGGATAATATTATAATAAATGGTGACAAAACACCTAAGAAAGGTTAAATAAAGAAAAAAAAAATTATGTAGTTGCCATAAAAGTAGGACTGGGTCTTTATGGGTTAAGAATTGCCTAATTTTCAGCACAAAACAGATCCCATCATAAACATGTAAAGACATACAGATCTTTCATAGTCCACCTTTAAGCTTACTGCAATCTCAATGATTTTGGCACTCTGTAGATGATAGAAGGATGTCAGTAAACATCTAAAATATGTTTTACCTTTATGTTTTAGCTGTCGGATGGCAGGTTGCACCACACGACTAGAAGGACACTTAATAGTTAGAGCTTGGTCAAATAACGAAAATGTATATACTGGTAATATCACACAAACTTTAATTGACAAGTGTTCACCTTCTCCTATACACCTAATCCCCAGGAGTCATAGTCAGTGTTGCCCAGATTTTCATCATCACCTATTCTCCATTGCTGTGTGCATGTGGAAATATAAACTGGCTGGCTAAGCTAAGCAGTAGACTCCCATTGGATAATTTACCATACAATGCCAAGTGTTATTGTGTTACTGAAGTCCTACACACCAGCTGTCCTGCTTCTCAGTCTCCCTCTCTCAAACTTCTCAGCAGTGTGTATCCTCCCTCAGTGACAAGTGTAGGAGTGATCAGAGTGGGTGGTTCAGTCAAGTTGGGTAGTTATTGGAGAGACTGGAAATGACTGGAATTGGAGATGGAGGTCCTACAGTTAAAATGAAGACATTAACGCACAAGAAATGTGGGAATATAAATGGGTGACATTGAGAAGCTTTGTTCCAAATTTCTAGATACCCAATTGTGATAGGAAAAAGTCAGCAGGAGTTCAATTCTCAGTATTTAAAAAATGCAACTTTTAAAAAAAACATTTTCTTTCCCAAAGGGAGACGTTTAGCAGCCTGGCAGTAGAAGCACCACAGTGGAAACGATGGTGCATTTCAAATCCTTTTTTTTTTTTTTTTTTAATTATTTTCAGAAACAACTTAAATATACATAAAGTGCATTTCAGAGTTTCTGAATCATACAGCAGATGGAAACACCATGTCTAGATCCATTTAGATATTAAAGGATTTAAGTAGTGTTTAGAATTCACAGAAAGACAGTCAAGCAGCTTTAATCAAGATGATTCAGAGGACCCTATGTTTTGGTATGAGTCATTTGATCAAAAATTATTTTCCTAAAAAACATGCCCCCCCCCAAAAAAAAAAAAAAAGAAAAAAACCAGCAAAAGAATATAGTGACTGGCAAAAATGTCAAAATGTTTTCAGTGGCCATGTGATATTGAGATAAATGCGGACGTTAAACCTTATCCTTTCATTCACTGTCATTTGTTTCACATTTACCTCCATTGTCAATGTGAAACATGGATTTTCAAAGGACAGATGATAGAGCTGAAGATCAAAATGGACTAAGTGTAAAACTCAGTACCCCAGAACCAATTAAAATAAAATAACTTGACCTGCCAATGGTTTTGAAAGCCTTAAAGTAATTAAACATACTTACCACAGAAATGCAAATAAAAAGGCTAACGGTTATCTTTGTGTTTGTGCCATGTTGTGTCTTAGCCTGTGTCTTGGTGTGTGTCTGCATAATTTGTCATGTCTCCAGGTAATTTAGGCAAACGCATGAGAATGCACAAGTGTGGAGATTTGCATTCACTAATTAAATTGTCAGAAGCAATTTTTTTTCACTTGGTGCTTGATTAAAACTAATATTAATAATTTTAATTAACCAGAATAATAATTAAATTCCTATCAATCCACAATTATTGCTCAGTGAAGTTTTAAATATTGGAGACATTGAATGGCTCTCTGCTCATTTATTTTGATGTGCAGCAGACATGTTTGTGTCTGGTTTGGCGAAGAGGTTGGTGCTGAGCAGATGAGGAGCAGCGGTAATTATTTTCAGCTTTGCACACACACAAACACACACATGCACACACACAGGCTTTAGGCTTGTCTATACATTTGTGGTTGTCTTGTATTGTTTTCATCTTTATTTAAGCTCTCTACTGTAGAGTAAGCACTTTGCAGAGAATCTGTGTTGTAGAATGCACTATAAATAAATCTGACATGATGTGGTTTGCAATGCTCTATCTGAGATGTGAAAATGGAGGGGAAAATGCTCTATAAAGTGCATTGTTACTGTAGGACTATAATACTTCCAAATCCCTTGTGTGTGTTTTTGTGTGGAAGTTGATCTGTCTGTCTGAGAAAAAGGAAAGCTTACGATATGATATTTTTATCCAAAAAAAAAAAAGAAATGCTGCCAAAGCATATTCACAAACAATGGAATAAATAATGCACCCAACTAATACATAAAACATGTGATTGTATGTACAATATCTACACTGTGTGGAGCTAGTAAAACGCCTACTAGGTAACAATGACAAAGTGAGAAAGACACAGGAAGCAGATTTACTACAGTGTACAGTACTACATGTACAACAATGTTGTTTTTTTTCCTGATTCGTTTAAGGTTTGTCAATTTCATCCTCCATCTGAGCTCTTTATCATCACATATGAACTGCTAAAGTAACAACCAGATGTGTTTTATGGACTCAGGAACATGTGCAGAGTATTGAAAACAGAGTGGACCTGAAAACTGGTAACAACATCATAGTTGGACAATAGTCCATTTGATATAAGGCATAACACCTGTCCATTGCTTTATTTGGAGTAATAGTAGAACATTTCTGTGCCTGTAAACATACTTGGTGTGGTCAGTTATTATAGTTTAAACCTACCTTTAGTCTAGTATAGTCCAGCCCTTCCCTAAAAGGGAGACTCGTGTTCAGGGGATAAAGACAATAATAAAACAGATTTTCAAAAAAACCATGTCACATATTATGACTACTATTTATATATTCTCTTTTCTGCCACAGGAAGGTTTTCACCAAGCAAAGTGTGAATGATCTCATTTCTAAGTCTCTGGTGGTAAATTTGTTTAAAATTTAATTTCACAAATTTATTTCCTCTTCCTTTCTCTTTATCTCTATGTACCTCCAAGGCCCCATGCAGGAGACAGTTTTTGACTTCTGGAGGATGGTGTGGCAGGAGAATACAGCAGCTATCGTCATGGTGACCAACCTGGTGGAAGTGGGCAGGGTGGGTATTAATTACAGCTTCCTTCTTTCTAGCGGCAGATCAGGTATCAGATTACCTTGCCTGCTGTTAACTGACAGTCTGACGGTATCGCAAGGCAAATGGAGCCATCTTTTTGTGTGTCTTTGAACACCAAATGCCCAGATGTTTCTGTGTGTCTGTGTGTGTGCTGACTTAGTGAGGCCTTGTGTGCCGCCAGCTCTTTTTACATCTATCTGATCAGTGAGAAGTGAGGAGAAACTGATTGATGGCCTTCATTACGAGCGAGGCATCCAGGCAACTGACTGCTGTTTCATCTGAGTGCCTCTATAACAGGAGATTATACACCGCCGTAGCCAGCAGCTCCTAGCAGAGCAGACACGTCTCTTAATGTTGTCCTCGTCGGACAAAGGGGGACCACTATTGAGTTTCGAGAGGGTTTCATATTGTTCAGACTAATAGTAGGGCTTGATTCTTTTTTTTTTTTTCTTCACTACAGCATGGCATGACTCAAGAACAAAAAAAACTACACCCCTACTCCAGTCCTAATTTGTTCCACTTAACTCACACTGTAGTTCCTCCTGGTTAGGTTATAATCAAGAGAAAATGAAGGTCTTAACGTACAGTGTAAAGCTTTGCCTGCCAGGGGATTTTCTCTAAGAATTTTAAACACATTCACTCTGAAAGCCCCTTCAACACAGGCACACCTTGATTTTGCTGATGTGCATTTTGGGTAGGGGCTTAAATGTAGCAGAGCTGATAATGATTCATGGGCCTATCTCTAGGTACCTCATTAGGCCCGTTCTTCTACAGTAGCTGAGCCCCGGCCGCCCCGCCCCACACCTTCTCCACACCTGCTTGGCTACGGTGCCATCCTCGGCGGGCCCGGACCCCCAAACCGTCTGTTATATGATCCTTGTCCAATGGCGGGCGGTAGGCAGGCACAGTGGGTCTCAGCGACAGTGGCTCCACAGAGGGCCCCGCATAAAATCACTCCGCCATATCACAGCGGGCCATCTGCTCGGCACAGTTGCTGATGAACTCTGGGAAATCCTGGCATGCACACACAGCCTCTGTCCCGCTGGTTTTTTCGAATGCTGGGGCAGTGCTTGGTGCTTTGATGTATGAGAAATTTGGTTTGGAAGTGCTGATGTGTACGATGAGCCAAAGCTACTTGAGTTCTTTTTCACTTCATCTATATATGAATGGATGATTTCAAGTGCTGTTTACACATAGTCACAGTCACAAGAGTGCCCACGCAAAAGAACATCTGTGTGTACGCTGGCATAATTTAGCCGAAAGGCTAATTCCCCCCAAACCAAGCGCCTGATTCAGAGTGATCTAATAAGGTAATGGCTTTTGCCTAATTCAATCTGGCTGGAAGCGGTTTGTGGATTTGTGATTGTCATCGGGGATTAGTCATCAGGGGTGTCAGAGAGAGAGACCTGAAAGTCCCCCACTGTCTGTGTCACTCCACAAACCAGAATCTCATTTCATTCCTAATCAGTGCGTAGACTCCAGAAATGAAAATTGAATCTAGTTGTGGCTGATGTCGCGTTTATCCCTCATCAAAAATTATTATTCTCTGATATACCTCCATGATCTCAATCTCCATTACCAGCCTTACTCCCTCAGTATCAACAGTTTAATTGAACAGGGGGAAAGGAGGAGGGGGGTAATTTTGCACTCTTATGATACCTAATACAAGTAATATTTCCAGTGGGGTGTTTTAGATTTCTGTGGGGAAATCTGTTTTAAACAGCTGAGGGTTTATTATTTCATATCATTATTGGATTGTCATTATATCTCCCTCATCCAATTGTAATACACTGTTTTTATAATGTTTGGCCCTATTTCTGTGCTCTGGCAGTCTGGATATTAAGGTGGAAAAATCTCTGTGCCTATTCTGTTCCCTTCAACTATTCTGGACAGTCTACCTTTACACTCATTTTCACATTATCGATGTGTGAATGAAAAAGCAATAATGTGAGAATGAGCTCTCCATCGATACATAAGATTCCATTTGCAGCAGGTCCTTGACCAGGGGCCAAAAGTAATATGAAGCAAATCTCATCTTGACTTGAAAGAAATGCTTCAGAAAGTGAAATATCAGGTGGCAAATGGGAGTTAAAGTTATGTGATAATTATCTTTATTGAAAAAAATGATGGCCTACCAACTTGCAGACCTTCAAATAATTTATATGAACATGTGCTGTGATGTGAAGAATTGTGCACCAGGATGTAAATGCATTGCAGTTGATGTAAAGTCCACCTGGTTAAGAAATATTTGATTTTGTCATTTCTAGGTGAAGTGTTGTAAGTACTGGCCTGACGACACTGAGATCTACAGAGACATCAAGGTTACATTGATAGAGACTGAGCTGCTTTCAGAGTATGTCATCAGGACTTTTGCAGTAGAGAAGGTATACTTTTTCATCTTTATTGGTCAACAAGGCATTTGAAAGTGAATGTCGTAGCATGTAATGTGTCCCCGGGACAACCAGGAATGACTGAGAACTGAGAAGTAAAGGCCCCAGTAGCTTTGGACATATATAAATGAAACTTTACTACTTTACCCTTCAAGTGTATATTTGTATTCAATCCAGCTGTGTATTTGTGTTTGAAGGACCTCTCACATCCTCTCTACACTTTATGTTGTGTGTTTGTATCACATCCACACATCTTGTGCTATAATGTCTTTGTTTGCTTAACATGATGACTCTGTTCCTCAGAGGGGAGCTCACGAAATCCGGGAGATCCGTCAGTTTCATTTCACGGGCTGGCCAGACCACGGTGTGCCCTATCACGCAACAGGGCTGCTGGGGTTTATTAGGAGAGTCAAATCCAAGACCCTGACCAACGCTGGGCCCATGGTGGTTCACTGCAGGTTGGTGCGATCTTCTGTCATCTAATGATATTGTTCTCTCAAACAGAATTGTTTTTTGAAATTTTAAAGCCATGCAGCTACATAGCTTTCACTGAACAAACAGCACATTTTTCTGTGTATTACTTTCATTCAGAGGACTATAGTTGAACTATATTTCATGGTTATAGAGGAAATATCGTTGTCTTGGCTAGATACTGATATTGGTTTAACAACATGATTTCTATTATGGTGAATATTCTTAAGGTTTTATCTCTACAATAAAATATCTAAAAATGACTAGTCCATGTTATATATTTTGTTAATGTGTGTTCCAAAGGGGATGCACTGACGTATCAGCCAGACATCAGTATTGGCTGATATTTGCTGACATCTTTTCACCAATTGCAGATGTTATGCTAAAGGTTTCTTCCCAAACTTGTATGTTTGAGTCTGTGTTCATTCAAATCAAATCATTTGATATCAACATCAGCCATTGGCCATAATGTCATTTAAAATATCAGCCAAGACTACATGTGTAAAATTCCATTGTTTCTAACAATGTCCAGATTTAGTAATTTGTAATTTTATCAGTGCAAAGGTCATTTAATTTGGTCATCCATCATGTCATAAGTCTTTTACAAATAGTTCTTGCAGTGATTTCAATGCAAATTTTAGTAAACAACAGTAAAGTTTGCTCCATTATTTTAAAGTCTGTATGATTACACAAAATGTTAATATTTTACATGTATTGTCCATTATAATGTACACATTCTCTTACTCATTCTAATATATTCCCTATCGCATTTGCATTACTAGCAGCTATTTAGAATAATGTAAATATGTCACTAAATGTAATATAATAATTTGATAAAACTTTAATCCATTACCTCTTCTGAAAACATTCGTGCTTTAAAATAACTGCTATGATCCACAGTACTTCATGCTATCATGATGTATATTGTCTTTTATTGCTGACCCCAGTAATACTATGTAATTAAAAGGTGTTCTATATATATATTTATTTGGTCCTCATGTAATTTTCTGATGTATGTTTCTCTGCAGTGCTGGTGCCGGTCGAACAGGATGCTTCATCGTCATCGACATCATGTTGGACATGGCGGAGAGAGAGGGAGTGGTGGACATTTACAACTGCGTGAGGGAGCTGCGCTCAAGACGAGTCAACATGGTCCAGACTGAGGTACTGTGGATCTGGACTCAGATCAGACTCTGTGGGAAAATATGGAAGGGCAAGGACGCAGCTTGAAAGGCTGTTGCTATCAAAAGTGGATTAACTAGAATCTGCAAATAATTCTTAGCATAAGCCGCAGTTCTACTCGGCTCCAAAACAAATTCTAAAATTAATGCCCACAGAGAAGGAGCTGTTTCTAATATCAAGCCATGTTTTACATATCTGTATTAAAATTGATGTAATCGTCACTTGAGATCTATTATCCTGTTATTCTCCAGTACAGGTTATCCAGGCTGTATAAAGGGCTTTTAACATTTTTGACAGTGACTGACAATGGCAATTATTAGTGAAATGTAACATAATTAGTTGTAATTTGTTGTTGTCAGTCCCCTTTCAGAGTGAGTTGAAACTTATTTTTCATAGTTCTTAAGTATTCTACTGACTATTGAGTTTTATTTGACCTCTAAGTAGCTAGTGCCCCTCAGTGATGCTGAAATCACACACAGATTCATACTTACCCTGTTAAATGTACATAATGTAATCACTTCCTCACAGCAATGCATAGTATTACATCACAGTACTTTAAAACTAATTGTTCTAAACTGGCAATAAAGTTGAAAATGCCTTAAATTAAACCAGGAACTGTAAACCTTACAACAGTAATCATCACTGCTTCCTGTCAAACTCATATGAAAAGTTCTTCAATTTTTCATTGGAGTCCATGTTGTACTGGGACCCAGTAGTTTGTTAGGATTGGGGAACTCCATCACCAAGATGAAGTAGCTAGTGTTGCACATTCTTGACATTGTTGAGGAGCATAAGACACACCGAGGCACTTGGAAGTGAGTATAAACATCACTTTTTGGATTTTCCAGAAAATACAGCACCCTACGTTTCTACAGAAATCAGTGAATAGGGTTAGAATTAGTGAGCCTGTTTACATGACCATAAAAGTCAGATAAATGGGAGTAATCTGATAACTGTAGTAATCAGATCTAATGCATTGACATGCACTTGAGAAATGTGATGATCAATAAACCCTTGTTTAGACACTCCAGTTCATTATCAGATTTCTTTTGGAGTACGTACATAGTGATGGTAGACTCCAACTTCCTGTTGTCATTTGCTCATGTTTGACTACATAACATGCGCAGACATAATAGAAATAAATAAATCAAATTAACCTGTATACACGCAGGAAGACATCAGAGTATTGGGGACAAATCCAGGTGTGTTAATCTGATTTCTTCTTCTCAGATTACTGCTGTTGTCTGATGAAACATATCAGATTATCCTGTTTACACAATCACTTGAATAATCTGACAACTCCAGAAATCTGATAATGATTGGAGTATTGGTGTGTTGGGTTATCTCAGTTATAGGAAACTGGGAAAGCTTTCATTTTTTTTGCGTTAAATCCCATTATTCAGGGCAACATGGTGGTGCAGTGGATAGCACTCATGCCTCACAGCAAGAAGGTCCTGGGTTCGATTCCAACCTTTCTGTGTGGAGTTTGCATGTTCTCTCCGTGTCTGCGTGGGTTCTCTCCGGGTACTCCGGCTTCCTCCCACCATCCAAAGACAT